>JAVTVY010000342.1:0-339628 GCA_036873755.1 Hanleya hanleyi | reverse complement strand
GTAGTGGGTCGAGTGAGGTATCAAATTGAAGCTGACGTGAAATGCTTCACATTGATACCTCACTCGACCCCATTGGACCATGAGGGGCTCCCCTAGCTCCAAAAAAGGCAAAAATACGCATGCGCATTTTTTTATTTTTTTATTTTTTTGCCTTTTTGGAGCTAGGGGAGCCCCTAATGGTACACTGGGGTCGAGTGAGGTATCAATGTGAAGCATTTCACGTCAGCTTCAATTTGATACCTCACTCGACCCACTACCTCCAAAACAAAAAAATGCCTCTGCGCATTTTTAAAAAATTTTTTGCCTTTTTGGAGCTAGGGGAGCCCCTAATGGTCCAATGGGGTCGAGTGAGGTATCAATGTGAAGCATTTCACGTCAGCTTCAATTTGATACCGCACTCGACCCACTACCTCCAAAAAAAAAAAAATAAATAAATAAAAAAAATGCCATGCCATTCGAGGTAGTGGGTCGAGTGAGGTATCAAATTGAAGCTGACGTGAAATGCTTCACATTGATACCTCACTCGACCCCATTGGACCATTAGGGACTCCCCTAGCTCCAAAAAAGGCAAAAATGCGCATTTTTTTTATTTTTTTTGTTTTGGAGGAAGTGGGTCGAGTAAGGTATCAAATTGAAGGTGAGGTGAAGGAGCATCTGATGGACTGGGTGTGGGATTGAATTAGGGTGATTCTGCGCATGCGCGGTGGCCGAAGGGTATGAAAATAGCCTTTTTGGAGCTAGGAGAGCCCCTAGTGGCCCGATGGGGTGGAGTGAGGTATCAAATTGAAGCATTTCACGTCAGCTTCAATTTGATAATTAAAAAAAGAATGAACACTAAGCATTTTTTTAATTTTCTACTATTTTTATTAACACCAATAGAATGAACGTATTCACAAGGGTATTGAATTTTAATACAATTATATCTGAGTATTGAATTTTTTAATACAATTAACAGTAAAAAAACTCTGAATTTTTTAATACAATTATACGCTCTCAAGCCACTTCAATGAATGTGTATGGTAAATGTTTTTCAACACTTGTTCTCAATAGTTCACCAACAAGACTTGTTTGAATTCATCATTATCTTTCCGGCCCTGGTGCACGTATATGTACGTAATAATCTCTTCGCGTGGAATTTTGGAAGGGCAGGCCGCTTCTACTCCCAGGGCAATTTGCGTCTCCGTCACCGTCTGTAGTGCTTCAGTGATCAGTACGTATGAGGGTACACTAGTGTCCTGTGGAATTTGAGGTCTGATCAGATCCAGGACTGTGTCGATGTACTTCTGATAAATATAGTGAGACACCTGGTAGGCCAGAGCTTGACGAATTGCACTTGCGAGACTCTGCAACTTCCGCCACGCCGTTAATTTCAAAGTGACACCCTGAGGACAAGCAACAAGCTCTTGCGTATCTAACCGCCTTCGCCATTTACGGATATGCACGAGGAGCTGGTCGTTGAAATAAGCACAGCTCACAAAGATGTCGTCACCCACATGAAATTTCGCTTCGTCACTCCCCTGGTCACGAATAACCGCATCGATGGCGTAATCAAAGGTCTCCAGTTTTTGCCAGCAAGCGTAGGTCAAGGCAATATGCTTACCGGGTCTGTCGTTAAAGCCCGCTGCATTAAAATGCACTTCTTCGTCTTTCACACTCACTGTTAAATAGGGTGAAAGCTCCCAAATGTCGGTGTGAGCTGCCTGGTAAGCTCCCTGGATGAGGTTATTGATCTCCTGGACAGACATAGGAAGTTCTACCTCTTGTTTCACTTGCTGGGGTACTACTGGCTCCTCAACCACTGACTCAGGTATTTCTAACGGTGTTAGTCGAGGGCGTTTGGGTCGTCCAGCACGTTTAGCAGGTGTACTCTCTGGGGTAGTGGTGTGCGTACGTTTGCTAGCTGTACGCTCTTCGGTGGTATCCATTCGAATCACTAAGATATCATCATCATCTTGTATAACGTCGTCGGCTTCAAGTAGCTCTACTAGTTCGTCATTTCCCGTGATCTTCAACCCCGCCACGAAGACTAGAAATGCATAAGGACCACGGCGCGGTACATAGTCGATGAGAGCTCTGTTTTGTGCTGAAGGAGTTTTCTCCGCCATGATATTTTCCATACCCTCTTTACTGAGTATGTTTTCCTGCATAAGGAAATCACATAGTTCAGCCACATGCTGTATTTTATCAACGAGTTGAACACGGTACCCCCTCCCCCTGTCCCCCTCCCCCACCCCACACACACACATTTATATATTGAATATTTTTTAAATTGTATTTCATAATGACGGTGCCTACATGTGCCAGAACACATGAGTGCTCACAGTTCCTGTTACAGTTCCGATCAACCCAGCCAGTACATCACGCGGTCACCCATCCAAGTATTGACCGAGCTTAACGTTGCTTAACTTCGGTGATCTGAGGAGAACCGGTGTGTCCAACGCTAATGTCTGTTACTCTGTGAATATTTATTTCTAAGATTGATCTGTGATGCCTATCTTGCATTGAAAACTCGAGAAAACCGATACAATATTATAAAACAAAACAGACATTTCCATTAACTTTCACGAAGTGTATCACATCACTACTGATTATATACAGTATGATAAAATTATTTTGCTTGATCATATTGGTCCACACATATGTGGTATGAATTTGGACAATGCAGATATAATCCTTCATGAAAGATCGTATTAAATAGAATTTGACCTGGATAAAATGGGTCATGGTCAGTCATCTTCATCACAACTCTGGGTCATCGTTAGATGTATTCATGGTATTAATTTGGAAAGCCTAGCTATATTTCTTCATGTTATATCATAATAAACCGGATATGAACTCGGAAAAATAGTTCAGGGTCGGCTAACTGGGATAGGCTTATGATCAATCACCAGTTGTATATATAATTTGAATTTGGAGACCCTAGCTTTAATTCTTCAAAACATAGCAAATACTTTATTATTCAGATGGCAGTTACCTATTCGCCCCTAGCGGCGGATCGCGGAACTAACGATACTATCATTTAGGTCCTGTCCCGTAGTACATGTGTGCCAGGTTTGGTAGCTCTAACCCCCTTCCAAGGATGTCTACGGACGCTATCTGTGAGAATTTGCACCCGAAAAGGCGTCGCCTGCAGT
The DNA here is from genome assembly GCA_036873755.1 of Hanleya hanleyi. Lineage (NCBI taxonomy): Eukaryota > Metazoa > Mollusca > Polyplacophora > Lepidopleurida > Hanleyidae > Hanleya > Hanleya hanleyi. Next base: position 336,494 of record JAVTVY010000342.1, on the reverse strand, counting down.
TGGTAACGTTGCACAAATATCCAACAGTTTTGCTATGTAGGCTATATGTGCACTGTACATATGCGGTCACCACTGTGGATAAAGGGTATGGTGGGATTCTGGGCGTAAAATTCACAGATAAATTCTCTGAAATTATGTCTATTATATTCAGTGTTTATTTGCCCCTGGAAATTACCCATATAGGGGAGATACGTCAAACTTTTTCAGTCATTTGATTTCACAAGTGTACATTGTATGCTTATACACATGATGCGTTAATAATTCGTGGTGATCTAAACGCTCGAATCGGAAATATGTCTGAATCGATAAATGAAATTGATCAATTAGCTTCTGTTTTTTCGAGATCAAGTTTTGAGTCCGGTGTGAATAATCCCGGTAAATCTTTTATTGAATTTTTAAATGAATGCAGGATGTGTGTGGTTAATGGGCGAATATCGCCCGAGTATATGATAACTTTACATGTGTTAGGTCGTCTGGTAGATCTGTCATTGATTATTTCATTTTGCCTCATGATATGATCTCAGATCCCTTAAGGCAGAAACTTGCAGAGATAAAACAGCGAACTACAATTACACCACTTATTATCAGATATGTGTAAATTACCAGATCATGCCATTCCCTCCTTGAAAGTCAAATCAAGGAGTGGGTGAGTGAGTAGAAGGGTTTGACGTCCTTAATGTGCCTTCATGCGCCAGAACACGAGAGTGCTCACAGTCCCTATTACCCTGTACACTGATCAGCCCAGCCAGTACAGCACCCGGTCACCCATCCAAGTATTGACCGTTGCTTAACTTCGGTGATCTGACGAGCGGTGTGTCCAACGCTACACGCCGTACCTTAGCCTAGATACATGTCCAGACAACTGGAAGCCCAGTTGAAAGGAACAACACACCTGCATTTATAAGTGATGATAATGATGAGTTAAACACAGAATTTATACCAAATTATTATAATACTTGTCAATATAAAACACTATCTATGCCTGCTGATTTTATGTTCTCTGAAGCTTAATTTATAGTAGAATTTATTGATAACTTACAACAAAATCGACACAAACAGGCTTCCATTGATGCCAAATATGGTGAATTGACTGAATTAATTATCTCTCAAATGACAATCCCTCTTTTGCCGTTAGAAGAAACCAATAGACGTAATCGTGAACGTTATAAGGAAGCAAAGCCGTATAGGAACACTGAGCTATCTGAATTATGGAAATCTAAGCATGAGAAAGAAATATGTTTTGTTAAATGCAGAAGCGATAGACAAATCAAAAACCGGTTACACAATGAGTAACGAGTTGCTTTAAATGGTTTTGATTAAAAGAAACTTAGATATTATGAAAGAAAATTTAACAATGAATCTATGGAGAAAATAGAATCATTTTGTACACAGAATCCAGAAGCCTTTTGGAATCAAATAAAGAAATTAGGACCGAAACGAAAAACTGATATACGGGTACCTATGAAAATTTTTGACGACAACGGAGATGTTTGCACCCGGCAATTGTTCTAAAACGCTGGAATGATGGAGTTTATCATGAGCATTTTAACACTAATAGGCCTGATGAATTAGACGAAAAGGAACATTTATCGAATTCAAATAACTCATTTGCAAGGCTATAAGTAATGCAAAAACTTACAAAACGCCTGGCATTGATGATATTCCAAACAAGTGTATTACAGTTAAGAATGTGTTGCATACCTTCTTAATTCTTTGTTTTTAAAATGATTTATTGCCAACTGCTTGGTTGAAAGCGTTGGTTTTTTCTATCCCAAAGTGCAGTAATAACGATTCTAGAGTCTCGTTGTATTACCGGGGAATTACTATATTATAGTGTTCATATAAAATCTATAGATGCCGGCCATATTGTAAAATACACGCCAGGGCCGACCTTTGTCAAATGTGCGATGAACTTAGGCTTTATTCCAAAATAGAAGTAAGCCGCGGTCTAAGTGTGCGAAAAGTTACATGTATTATATCATCAAATGCACAAATGTCACATCGCATTTCCCAAATATATCTTTCATACAAGCATGAACACCATCACATCATTGGCGGCCATTTTCCAAACTTCTTTAGCTGCTCTGATGGCTTGGTGTTTCCAAAACTGTTGAATAGGATACAGACTGGTTATTTCCAGCAGCATCAATTAGCTTAATCCATATCCAGGCAAGACAAATGTCAGTACCAAAATCTGAAATGAACAGTACCAAAAACACATATTTCTGGGGATCATTCAAGGTCGCCATTTTGAATTTACCCATGAGCCTCAGCAGCAAAGTTCACGAAATTTAGCTAAAAATGATGCCCATATGAAATTCTATCAAATAAGAAAGTTTTGGCTCATAATTTGTCGTCGTTCTGTCGATACTACGGTGGCTTGTTAGGGCCATGCATTGATCTTATAAAACAGGGCTATTCCACCAAGCGCCTCCACTCAAAGTTTCTCAAATTTGGCGATACATATCGCATGCTGATAGCAAAATACGAACGTAGCGTGCAAGATCTATGGGGCTACGTTTCGTAACGTGTCTAATTCCGCTTAACCCGGGGCTAGGGGCCGTATGAGCCCATGTACTTCAAGATCCTCATGGTACTCATATGAACAGTCACAATCAAAGCGTGACTGAGGTACATCATTTTTAGATGACGACTCTATAACGAATATTATGGATTAAGAATACTGATCAGCGATACGGATTTGATATTTTGGAACATCATGATGTCTTGCCGGCATCATTGAAAACTGTTGACCGCTTCTCTCTTGCAGGAAACAAGCCTATGTTTATGTATACTTTTGTCTTTTTGAATTTGGTGCTAATACTGTTATATGGAAATGGAATAGGTCTTTGGATTATGGACGCGGATATTCTCTAATGGACGACGGCTGGATTATGAATGACGGACTAGACGCTTGTAATTTCCAATTTTCTGCCTTTCTCTAATATTCAAGATTTCACTGTCGCATTTTCTCTCTTTTCTTGTCATCCTCTTAGATTCATTTTCTATTTTTCAAAATTTATCTCTGATTTTTTTTATTCATTCTCAAGAAACTGCAACCAGTTGCTGGAAATTCATTTTTAAGAGACAAGAACAATTCAAACGGCCACATGAAAATACTGGAAATTAGCGAAAACCTCGAAAATTGCGTGAAACATCAGAAATAGCAAAAAACACAGAAAATGCCTTGTAATATCCACCGCGGTTGAAATAGTTTTCATCGCGGTTGAAATAGTTTCCATCGCGGTTGAAATACTTTTCACCGCGGTTGAAATAGTTTCCACCGCGGTTGAAATAGTTTTTACCGCGGTTGAAATAGTTTTCACCGCGGTTGAAATAGTTTCCACCGCGGTTGAAACAGTTTTCACCGCGGTTGAAATACTTTTCATCGCGGTTGAAATAGTTTCCACCGCGGTTGAAATAGTTTCCACCGCGGTTGAAATAGTTTCCACAGCGGTTGAAATAGTTTCCACCGCGGTTGAAATAATTTTTCGATGTTTTTGCTAATTTTTAGTTTTTTCACATGGTTGTTCGATTTTTGCAGTCGCTTGAAAATGGATAGAAGAAATTGTTGAAACCAGAAAACAACTTTATATCTCGGAAATGAATCGATGTCAATGGCAAGAAATTACAGAAAACGCGAAAGTGAAATCTTGAAAACTAGTAAACGGCAGAAAATTGCAAAAAATCAATGCATGGCCCTAACAAGCCATCCTACGATACCGTCCAGTGTATATGCGGAAGCGAAAACTGGTGGCAGTTTGTAAAACGGCCGCCATGACCTACACAGGACAAATCTGCGACGGCCCTATATACAAAAATGTTTATATATTTGTAGTAGATGCTGATAGGGGCCATATTGTGCTTTGTGGGTATATTCCCCACTACTATAGTAGGGGGAGTTTAGTATATCTGGAATGGCCTATCCGGAAGCTGCGCATGCGTATCTCTGACTTGGACTGTGAACACGGGAAATCGGAGAGATGAATCTGATTGACTGAAGTTGACGGACGTCACACCTGGCTGCAGACCGGTACCTGGCAATTCAGGTAGGCTTGCTTGGGTGCATTTAGTCCTACTTATTATCTTCACAAACCCCTGAGTGTGAATGGACTAGTGAGGGTCCAATTCTTATTTTATATTCCTAATCTAACTCTCCAAGCCAAGTTTCATGCTTTTACCATTGAACGCACATTTCATCCATGTTATTCACATATCTGCAGATGTTTTCTTATAATGAGTATTAACCGAAAACCGAAAACCCGGTTAATACTCCGAGAATAGATTATAACGTACAAACGTTAGTTCTATAGCTTTTGGTAAGTGTCCAATTTGGATGTGAAATTTGAAGAATGATTCATGTGAATGTTGTTTCTGTGCGTGATTCCCACAGATTTCGCCAGCGGGTGATAAGCACTGATTTTACCGCCTATCCGTAATAACCCAATTAGGCCCATAGTTAATCTGTATCAACGCACAGCCATAAATCTGCGACCCTTTTAGTGTTCTAAGCACGGGTTATCAGGCCCTAACACCAGTATAATTATAGCCCGGATTACAGCAGGATTTATTACCAGTTCTTCTCAGTTGCTCTGCAATTGTGTCGCATTAAGCGTTCACCATCACTGAATATCGAACCACTGACCCTGTATGCTGGACATGTTCATCCAATGTTTTATGTTTTCCAAGTTTAAGGGTGGAAATGTATTTTACCATGATTATTCAGTCCTTCAAACGAGTCTTTTATAAGGACAGCCGTGGCAAGATAAATAACCTCAACGGAAACATACTTCATATGAGACGACGAGAGGATAAAGATAAAGTGAGATACTGAAGCGTGATGGCGAGTCGTCCACACTGTAATCTCTTGTTGATTCCCACGCAATATCTCAGTTATGCCCTCTTGTAGCAGCTACTAATGATACAAGTATTTGCTACAGTGCGGTCGCAAACCACGCTGTAAAAAATCGAATAAACTTCAATTTAAACCGAACGACAAATGGTTAAGTTGCATATATCTTACTCCTATGGCGAATAAGTGCATTTCTTCGCCAAATTCCAACTGATATTTCCAGATTGACCACCGTTCAATTTTCAAGGTGTTTATTACCAGGGGTTGATTTCCGCCGAACATTGATTGACCATTATACCTGACTGAACCAGAAATGGTCTGTGACGAATTCTAAAATGTTTCTATAATATTTGACTCTCAAGTATATCAAAACCACTTTTTTCAAATTTTAATCGGAAAAACTATGAAACAGACTGATTGGCTATCTTCGAAATTTGCCATATAATGCTGCCGATCGGGATCATCCTATCTCTGGCGGTCTTATCTTGAAAAAGTGACGAGAAAACTATACTGAATGTTTTCTATGCTTGACCAGAAACGACAAGCTACCTGGTGTGGTAGGTCATCTGTGGCGGCGAATATTAGGGAATATCGTTTTCTCAAGATGTGCTCAGCCAATTTACTACATATTAAGTAAGGCGATTTGTTAGTAGTTTCTAGTCTAGAAAATTTAACAATGAATCTATGGAGAAAATAGAATCAGTTTGTACACAGAATCCAGAAGCCTTTTGGAATCAAATAAAGAAATTAGGACCGAAACGAAAAACTAATATACGGGTACCTATGGAAATTTTTGACGACAACGGAGATGTTTTCACCCGGCAATTGTTCTAAAACGCTGGAATGATGGTAATATAAATGATGGAGTTCATCATGAGCGTTTTAACACTAATAAGACTGATGAATTAGACGAAAAGGAACATTTATCGAATTCAAATAACTCATTTGCAAGGCTATAAGTAATGCAAAAACTTACAAAACGCCTGGCATTGATGATATTCCAAACAAGTGTATTACAGTTAAGAATGTGTTGCATACCTTCTTAATTCTTTGTTTTTAAAATGATTTATTGCCAACTGCTTGGTTGAAAGCGTTGATTTTTTCTATCCCAAAGTGCAGTAATAACGATTTTAGAGTCTCGTTGTGTTACCGGGAAATTACTATATTATCGTGTTCATATAAAATCTATAGATGCCGGCCATATTGTGAAATACACGCCAGGACCGACCTTTGTCAAATATGCGATGATGGTAGGCTTTATTCCAGAATAGAAGTAAGCCGCGGTCTAAGTGTGCGAAAAGTTACATGTATTATATCATCAAATGCACAAATGTCACACCGCATTTCCCAAATATATCATTCATACAAGCATGACCACCATCACATCATTGGCGGCCATTTTCCAAACTTCTTTAGCTGCTCTGATGGCTTGGTGTTTCCAAAACTGTTGAATAGGATACAGACTGATTATCTTCCAGCAACATCAATTAGCTTAATCCATATCCAGGCAAGACAAATGTCAAATCTGAAATGAACAGTACCAAAAACACATATTTCTGGGGATCGTTCAGTGTCGCCATTTTGAATTTACCCATGATCCTCAGCAGCAAAGTTCACGAAATTTAGCTAAAAATGATGCCCATATGAAATTCTATCAAATTAGAAAGTTTTGGCTCTTAATTTGTCGCCGTTCTGTGGATACTACGGTGGCTTGTTAGGGCCATGCATTGATCTTTCCAATTTTCTGCCTTTCTCTAATATTCAAGATTTCACTTTCGCATTTTCTCTCTTTTCTTGTCATCCTCTTAGATTCATTTTCGATTTTTCAGAATATATCTGATTTTTTTATTCATTCTCAAGACACTGCAACCAGTTTCATACGAAAACGCTTGAAATTCATTTTCAAGTGACAAGAACAATTCAAACGACCACATGAAAACACTGCAAATTAGCGAAAACCTCGAAAATTGCGTGAAACATCAGAAATAGCAAAAAACACAGAAAATGCCGTGTAATATCCACCGCGGTTGAAATAGATTCCACCGCGGTTGAAATAGTTTTCACCGCGGTTAAAATAGTTTCCACCGCGGTTGAAATAGTTTTTACCGCGGTTGAAATAGTTTCCACCGCAGTTGAAATAGTTTCCACCGTGGTTGAAATAGTTTTACCGTGGTTGAAATAGTTTTTACCGCGGTTGAAATAGTTTGCACCACAGTTGAAATAGTTTTCATCGCGGTTGAAATAGTTTTCATCGCGGTTGAAATAGTTTTCATCGCGGTTGAAATGGTTTCCACCGCGGTTGAAATAGTTTCCATCGCGGTTGAAATAGTTTCCACCGCGGTTGAAATAGTTTCCACCGGGGTTGAAATACGCCGCGGTTGAAATAGTTTCCACCGCGGTTGAAATAGTTTCCACCGCGGTTGAAATACGCCGCGGTTGAAATAGTTCCCACCGCGGTTTAAATAGTTTCCACCGCGGTTGAAATACTTTTCACCGCGGTTGAAATAGTTTCCACAGCGGTTGAAATAGTTTCCACCTCGGTTGAAATAATTTTTCGATGTTTTTGCTAATTTTTAGTGTTTTCACATGGTTGTTCGATTTTTGCAGTCGCTTGAAAATGGATAGAAGAAATTGTTGAAACCAGAAAACAACTTTATATCTCGGAAATGAATCGATGTCAATGGCAAGAAATTACAGAAAACGCGAAAGTGAAATCTTGAAAACTAATAAACGGCAGAAAATTGCAAAAATCAATGCATGGCCCTAACAAGCCACCCTACGATACCGTCCAGTTTATATGCGGAAGCAAAAACTGGTGGCAGTTTGTAAAACGGCCGCCATGACCTACACAGGACAAATCTGCGACGGCCCTATATACAAAAATGTTTATATATTTGTAGTAGATGCTGATAGGGGCCATATTGTGCTTTGTGGGTATATTCCCCACTACTATAGTAGGGGGAGTTTAGTATATCTGGAATGGCCTATCCGGAAGCTGCGCATGCGTATCTCTGACTTGGACTGTGAACACGGGAAATCGGAGAGATGAATCTGACTGACTGTAGTTGACGAACGTCACACCTGGCTGCAGACCGGTACCTGGCAATTCAGGTAGGCTTGCTTGGGTGCATTTAGTCCTACTTATTATCTTCACAAACCCCTGAGTATGAATGGACTAGTGAGGAGTCAATTCTTATTTTATATTCCTAATCTAACTCTCCAAGCCAAGTTTCATGCTTTTACCATTGAACGCTCATTTCATCCATGTTATTCACATATCTGCAGATGTTTTCTTATAGTGAGTATTAATCGAAAACTCCAAACCCGGTTAATACTCCGAGAATAGATTATAACGTACAAACGTTAGTTCTATAGCTTTTGGTAAGTGTCCAATTTGGATGTGAAATCTGAAAAATGATTCATGTGAATGTTGTTTCTGTGCGTGATTCCCACAGATTTCGCCAGCGGGTGATAAGCACTGATTTTACCGCCTATCCGTAATAACCCAATTAGGGCCATAGTTAATCTGTATCAACGCACAGCCATAAATCTGCGACCCTTATAGTGTTCTAGGCACGGGTTATCAGGCCCTAACACCAGTATAATTATAGCCCGGATTACAGCAGGATTTATTACCAGTTCTTCTCAGTTGCTCTGCAATTGTGTCGCATTAAGCGTTCACCATCACTGAATATCGAACCACCGACCCTGTATGCTGGACATGTTCATCCAATGTTTTATGTTTTCCAAGCTTAAGGGTGGAAATGTATTTTACCATGATTATTCAGTCCTTCAAACGAGTCTTTTATAAGGACAGCCGTGGCAAGATAAATAACCCCAACGGAAACATACTTCATATGAGACGACGGTATGTAATATGTTTAGGCACGCCATAATGCCAGCGAACTATTTACCAGGTCCTAAGACATACATGATAGACTATTCGCAGACATTCGCCATCCGAGTGTTTGATTGGTCAATGCCATTAATTGGTCAAAGGCAGTCATATTTGTTCAAGCATCTACTTAAGCGAAAAATTCTGAGAGACCTATACATATCGATCACGTAATCCAAGTGTGGCGTCGATCGGTTCAACGGTTCCAGAGTTGAATCTCTTTGAATTATACCAGACCAATTAACCCGCCAAAACTATAGATCAATAGCACAACTGACCATTGCTTGTTACTTTACACATCACACACTACCATTGTGTGAAATTTCGTTTTATTTGGGCAATCATTAAATTCACATCCGAATTTGGGGGCGATTTTGAGCATATTGATGCAATTGTCAACCTTGAGATCGGTTTATTATTCGTTGCCATGTCGAATAACCTATATATCGTTTTCGTCATCAAAATCCGTTACTTGAAATTCCGACGATTTTGATTGGTCGATTGGCCATATTTGTTCATGGGGCAACTTGATGATGATTTCTTAACCCTACCTGGCCTGTGGGGGGGGGGGGGAGGCGGAAAGTGCCCTCCTAGTGAACTTTTCTCTGCTGCTCCGAAACGACCAAACCGAGGGAGCTGAAACTTGGTGACTTTTAAGAATATCTTATTGGGGTCATTTTGAGCCTATTTTCATATACTCCCGGGCAGAGAATCATGGGTAAATTCAAAATGGCGGCCATGTAGTATCCGCGAAAGTCGTGTTTTTCATTCTTTTCGCTTCATTTCTTCACATTTTCCTTGCCTAAAAGGCCTTGAAAGTATTTTATTTATGCAAAACTAATTATTCTATATTTTATTTGATTTTTTTCGAGAGAAAAATCGGAAAAATGAAAATTTCGAAAAATCGACCCCAAAAAGGCCGAAAAATGGCTTCCGTGAAGATGACGTCACTGTGACGTCATCATGGCGGCCATTTTGGATTGTTTTACATTTTCAGGTAGAGCTTGAACCAAAGATACTGTGTGGTAAGTTTCAGCGCTCTAGCCTTAGTGGTAGAGAAAATATATAGGGGGGAGGGGGCACTTTCCCCCCCCCCCCCAGGCTGCGATACACCCCAAATCGCCCCGGCCAGATAGGGTTAAGACCTCTGCCCATCGATCATGTGTATCGCGTTGATGGTTCCAGTGGTCACGGAGATGAATATCTTGAAAATAATTATAAAAAAAACTATGTCAATAGTAAGTTAATCTACACTTCATGCAGTACCCGTGGGTGAAATTTCGTCCCAAATGGACAACTTTGAAATTCGGACTGGAGCGCTTTCTTGGGTTTTGTGCGAATCCGTGCAATTCTCGACTCTGGGATCCATTCGTTCGTCATCGCTATGTCAAATGACATCAAAATCTGTTACTTGAACATATGACGATGTTTGAGTGGTACCTGACGACCACATAGTTTACATAGCAACTTTGAAGGGGAACTTTTGAGATCGAGACCCACCGATCAGGTATGCCAAGTATAGCGGTGATGTCTTTGCACCATATCACAACGTTATGAGAGTCGCGTCGTACCGGTCACGGTGATATTTTTTCACCAGTCCAGAGGTTATGTTTGTAACGAAAATTGACATTAGACATCAGCGAATTGGAACTGATCTGTGACATATTTGTTTATGTTTATCGGTGATTCCATCTGCGTGTTCAGAGCACTGAGAGATCGAAATAATTAACACGTGGGCAGTATCAGTGAGGGTGCTACTTAAGAAAATTAAGAATCAAATGGCGTTATGTTTTTCAACTGCCGCTGTAATTGGTCAGATTAGTAATGAAATCATTCTTCATATACGGTTTATTTCATTGGCATATGTTCATGGAGTTAAAATGATTCTTATCGTGAAAATCTAGAGGATATTTCAGATACCCCAAGGCCTCAGATATTTCAATACCCCTGACTGCAAAGCAAAACAAATCAACCAGGGCCAGTGACAATTTATTGAGGACAGGGGCACCCTTGTTTCTTGTGAATTTAAATCACGTATTTTAGGTATTTCATACACATTTGATGCATTTGGTCGCTCAGAAAAATGAAAATTTGAGGCGAGAAACAAATTGATTTATTTTTAAAGTTGATTTTTTGACAGGACAAAAAAGTGTCAGGGAGTCTGGAATTTTGAGCACTGATGAGTGCCAACTTCCCTTTCAAACAAATTGTCAAATTGTCCACATCCATGAACGCTGCGCGTGTAACAGCACGAAGAGTCCAAGACACCACTGTGTCATGCGAACGTTTGGTATAATCAGCATTTTGATAGGCATTTAGAAGTCGGCGTATATAACACAAGGCTATTCTTTGGATAACAACTTCTTTATTGCTGTGGAGCTGACGTTTCCTTGGAGATCCTTCCAACTTTTTCAAAGCTAAATAATAAAATTTAGCTTTGAAAAAGTTGGAAGTATCTCCAACGAAACAACCACAACAGCAATCAAGAAGTTGTTATCCATAGAATAGCCTTGTGTTAGCATACAACTGTCTAAATACAAAGGAAGGTCAAGTATGCATGTGATGAACAACAGATACAATTGGACCCTGATAACATAATTATTATTAACATAAGTGTTAGAAAGCGTCGAAGATTAGTCAGTACTCAGTGATTTGCCATTTCAAGAAAGCGTACATTACCAGCGTCTGGTCCGTCATTCATAATTCAGTCGTCGTCCATTAAAGAATATCCGCGTCAATAATCCAAAGACCCATTCCATATTTCATATAACAGTATTAGCACCAAATTCATAAAGACAATCATAATATACATAAACATGGGCTAGTTTCCTGCAAGAGAGAAGCGGTCAACAGTTTCAATGATGCCGGTGTGATGGCTAAAAGTGTCCTGGGGATTAGTGTCCCTTTTCATATCCTTTTCCATTGCAACTGAGGACGGACACTTATCCCCAATGTGGAGAAAACTGTCCTATCTGGGTTAAAAGATAGGAGCCGGACACTCATAGCCACCGGACATTCTTAGCCTCCACACCGGCATATTTCAAGAGCCGTAATAGGCTTTGGGCCGGAGAAGAACTACCTTAGATAACCTTCGATGGTGTTTGAATGTTTTCGAGAGGAGAGTGATTTCCAAACAGAATTCTAGGCTTTGTTTTCCGCACTCTGACCCATTCTGACTGCTATTAGCAGTTATTTATTAGGGAAAGAATATTTCAAGATCTTGAAAGAGGAAAATATTACAGAATCAAAAGTAAGTAAATCTTGATATAGTCTTATCTTCATCACATCGATCATTCAAGGTCAACATTTCCGCGAGGTGTCGGGCAGTTCACCGAGGAGGTATTGGGTTGTTTGTAGTCGTCAACCAGCGCTCCAAATGTAACGAATGTAAGGTTTCCAAATCGTTCATCAGAAGGCCAACCATCACCATCAAAGTCCTGAGCCCGTTTCAACGTTATGCCATTCGATTATGTATGTACAGTTAAACAATTGGGGTCTTCGTAGCACAGATTCCAGATTCTGCCTTAATTTGCCGGTAACATACAATGGGTAACGTATCAAAATATCTTGAGTGAAAACCATGCTAATATGCGATATCCAAATTGTCATTGGCAGACGCTTTAAGACTGAAAATGTGTCAATCTGGATTTTATACGAAAATTCCTCTGGTGACATAGCAAATGCCGAGAAGCTAAAGCTGAAAAATTGTTTTTCATGAATTAATTTCAGTTCATCGACATTATATTGAACCACAATTTACGTTGATAGATTGACTGACATATTTTTGTTAGTAGATTTTGGCTGTCATACTTATGTTTCTAGATTGACTGACATACTTATGTTTATAGACTGCCTGATAGACCTAACGTGCGATACTGTTTTTCATATCTACGTGGGAAAAAAAGAAATTTTATGATCGAATATATAATTTCTGATCGAATAGATCTCGCATTATCCGGCGTCAATATTCAGCAGTCGTCCGTAAAATAATTTCCGGGTCAATATTTTTCGTACGACCATAGGCGTAAATAGCATCAGTTTGAAATGAAAATTAAAAATAACAAAACAACACACATGGCGGTTTCCTCCAAGAGGGAAGCAGTCAATGATGACCGGAAGAAATGATGATTTTTACGTCAAATCCTAATCATTGACCTGTATTCTTGATCAAAATGATTTCTAGGACTTCTTCTAGAGTATAATGTATCTCAGGCACGCTATGATTGTGGCTGGTCATTTGAAAACCATGTAGATGGAAAATACAAGATATTCAAACGGCGCCTAGCACCGGTTTAAGCGAAAGTTGAAACGTATTAAACACCAGACATCTTGTAAGATACGATCATATTTTGCCCACAGAGTACGATACTTATCACAGACTTGGAGAAACGTTAAATGGGGGCGTTTGATGGAATAGCCTTGGTTTTTCACTTTCTGCAATGATGTTCTTTGACTTTGATTGAAATCGTCAACGTTTGCAGAGAATTTTGCAAATACTACAAGGCGAGATATGTATACGTTGAATGCCTGCCCTGGAGGAAAATTGCTATCCAGAAATGTTTGCACACGAAGAAATCCATTATTTAACACTATCTGGCCTGGGATTTTCTGCGGGGGGCCGGGGGGGGGCGGGGAAGACCCCCTAATTATTTTTCTTACCTCTTGAGCTAGGGAGCTGAAACTTACCACACTATACCCTTCGGTCAAGTTCTACCAGAAAAAGTAAGAAAATCCAAGATGTCCGCTTTGATAACGTCACTGTGAAAAAAGGCGATTTTGGTCGATTTCTCCATTTTCTTTTATTTATGCAATTTCTCTGCAAAAACTGCATGATAAATTAGTAAATATTAATGTGATGTGAAATAAAATAGTTTTTGTCCAGATTACATCGCGGAAAAGCAGATATTTTGAAGAAATTTGACAACAACATCACTTTTCTGATACCCCACGTGGCCTCCATCTTGAATTTACCCATGATCCTCTGCTCGGGAGGTATGCAAATAGGCTCAAAATGACCCCAATATGATAAACTATGAGTCTCCGCTCTCCATTTTTTGTCGTTCCGGAGATAGTGCGGAAAGTTTGGTAGGGGCCTGGGGAGCATTTTGTCCCCCAGGCCAGGTAGGGTTAAGAAACTACAAGTGGCATAAATTAGCACAAAGCTGATAACAATGCTGACACATAATGTTGGAAAAAGATGCATAATGCTGGGGATAAAGCTGAATAAATCCGCAGTCATTAAACTATCATAAATGTTATATAAATCTGAAAATTTGGCATGAGCAACGATATATTGATGGAAAAAAAACACTAATGTCCGATAGGGTTTGGAACACGCAGGAAAGCTAATATTCACGCTCCTAGATAACAATTGGAAGACACCCTAGCATGTCAGACCGGATTAGCAGAGATGTCCTTTTCTGGGTTAAGAAGACAGATTTCATATTATGCAATGCATAATTGTCATCTAAGAAACCTGGGCTTTTTTCAGTCATCTGAATTTGAATTTAGGGGAGTAACTGGGAGTAACCACTATCGCTTTTCTTAAATACTAAGCAATGTGTTAGAGGGAAAATTGGTTGCATTCACCAGACAGGAGGTTGCTCACAGAGTCGTCAAACGTTGCGACGTAATTCAAACGATATGAGTGATTTGCGGTGGGTCTGTGTTTCCGAAAACTCCACGCAAATGTCCTGTTCGTATGCAACTTTGCGAAAATTCGCAGAATATATATTGCTCCGAAATAACTATTTAAGCATATTTTCTGACGTAGTTATATTCAAGGGCATCCTACAGATAAATCTAGCGTAAATTATGGAAGATAATAATCGATTTTGTTCAACACTCTGATTGGAGGTACGCTTCTCTGTGGTGGAGACGCAATACTTGCGCTATTTCTTCGGTGCGAATTACAACAACAACGAACGCGTTGTTGGCAACTTTCAAAAGCAAACGTTTGTGCTTTCTAGTGGTTACAAATGTATGGAATATCTCTCGGTGTTGACAATTAGTTGTAGTTCATGAAACAGCTAAGAGAAAGCCTGAATACAAAATTTGCACAAGCTCAAGGGCGAAGACCAGAAACGTAGTCACTTACCTGGTTTTCCTCGGCCCTTGTCAGTAATTTTATAATGTCTCCTCAACGGTCTGGAATATGAGGTTGCAAATTCACCCACTATGCAATCAGGTTATGAGGAATGATCTACAATTTAAAAAGTGAAAGATTGTAGTTAAATTTTCAACATTTATGTTGTACTTGAAAATACTCAATTGGAATGAACAGCTCTAATATTCCAGCTCATTGCATTAACTCCAAAAATGGCATGGAAATTCTCTACGTGTGCTATACAGTTCAACTGGAGAAATATTACACCGATATACAGTCTATTTCAACACCAGAATCCAGGAATATCACAGGAAATAGCGTGACAGACGGATTTTCGGAGACATTTTGACTTGTAGCTACTATTTTATTTAGACCCACGAATCTAGTGTTTATTCATGAGGTGCAATTAAACACCATTTTAAAGTTGAGAGTTTTGAGTCAGACTGTACCCGTACATGACATGGTGTATCATGACATGGTGTATTTTTCATAACAATGGATCGACCATGCGTGTTTTATATGAGCACAAAAATTGCAACTAAAATTGTTCAATGTACGCGAAAAACACATGCAAAATATAGAATAAACATACTACAATGTAATTAACTTACCTTACGAACTGCAAACCACTGCGAAACACACCATAGGATTGTGATGAAAGGCAATCTTGGCTTCACTTTCAATCCTATCTTGAACTCCTCTCCACATCTAAACAATTGAGCATGGATACCCATTGCGCTATCAATATTAAGTAATTGGCATTGACCTAAAAATGACCTTAAATGACTCAGTTCTGCTTGATACCCACCCTTACATGTATCTTAAACTTCAATCCGTATAACTACTGCAACTTGGATACCAAATAATTTTACAAAAATGCCATAAAACATGCTTGAAAGCCTCTGATGCATCTTTTGGCCATCTTTGGATTTTAGTTGACCTCGAAATGACCTCAGAATAACCCCAAATTACCAAAGTTGTCTTGGTATCCACCCCACGTGAACCATACTGCACAACAATGTAATCAGCAAACAGCACAATATATACGAAACCCCCTGAATTTTGACCTCATTTGATCCATAAATTGACCCCAAGGAGACCCCAAATTCCAACAATTAACGTACTTTCTATACGGTACCTGCTTTAAAGCCTTACACTACATGGAACTATTTTAACGTACATATCTATTGGTAACAAACATCACGATAGAATTAAGTTAGGAATGTTTTTCACCAATTTTGACCTTACTTGACCCTATAAGTGATCCCAACATTATCTTTATTGCCAAAAATACGCGTGACGTCCCCTCCCACCTGGAACCTTGCCAGTCACAGAATTAATTTAGCATGATTACTCATTTTAACCCTACCTGGGCTACCAAACTTTCTGTGCTACCTCCGGAACGACAAGAAATGGAGAGCTGAAACTCCGTGACTTTATAGTTTATCATATTGGCGTTATTTTGAGAATATTTGCATAACCCCCCGAGCGGAGGACCATGGGTAAATTCAAGATGGCGGCCACGTGAGGTACCAGAAAAGTGATGTTTTCGTCATATTTCTTTACAATTTCTGCATTTCCGCGATGAAAAATGGGCAAAAACTATTTTATATGACATTATATTAATATTTACTATTTTATCATGCAGTTCTTGCTGAGAAATTGCATAAATAGAAAAATTAAGAAACCTGACCGAAAAATCGATCAAAAAATATCATTTTTAAAAATGACGTCACTTTGACGTCATCGTAGCGGCCATCTTGAATTTTTTTTAACATTTTCTGATAAAGCTTGACCCATGTACATTTTGAAAGTTTCAGCTCCCTAGCTCAAGAGGTAAGAAAAATAATTAGGGGGGGGGGAGGGGAGGGCGGCCCAGAAAGTCCAGACCAGATAGGGTGAACAAACTTCAAAAATTACATTTGGTGTCCATGGACTGCCTTCTAAATACATTGAGTGGTAACTGCAATTTAAAAAATATTAGGGTAACTGGCATCCGCTTCTAAAGTTGCCCCCATGCTCGTAAACAGATTCATAAAACTAGATACTCCATCGATGGTGGCAGAAAGAAAAGGAAATGCATACAATTCTCATCGCCCATCTAACATCATTACTTAGTTCGTCATTGAAAGAGAGGGGAGATGGAAAAAGTCTCCAGCAAATGCTTCCTGTTGGCAGACCCAAAGGAATAAATATCTCAAGTGGCAAATCGATCTAATTAACTTAATGTTACCAGGAGCAAGCATCAGTCCACCTACACAAAGCTACCGAGGTAAGAAACAATATATATGGAGTGCTCGAGTAGAATGGGGTGATCTTAGGGGGGTGATAAATAAATCAGCGGATCAAATGTAAAGTTGCACCACTGACTAATATCTCACATTAGTAGGGACATTTGATATTTGAAATACTATAAATGATCAGTCACTATAACTTCTCTCAGCTGGTCATCAATGTGGAGCAAAGACTTGTTTAATGAGTACTTCCAGTGTATCTGTGCGACGCCAATTAGATAGATTCTTCATTTCAGAGAACAGCTGGTAGTTTATCTTCCTGTATTGCCATCTGCGCAGTAGACACATGATCACATAACACGTCCATCCAACACCACACATAGTTTGAAGCTCACGTAGGAGTAGAAGTACGCTTGCTACGAGCATTCGACGAAAACAACATAGTATTTCAGAATTTAGTTCAACGCTGGAGGTTTTTAAATTGTCAAAAAGACTTCGTAAAACCTACATCCTGGTGTTCAAATAAAACAAAATTAGCATCAAATCGAAGGTCTCATTTTGGTTCACTAGCACACGCGATTCTCTGCGTACAGATGACACCCATAGGGAACTGTCTGTTACAACAGCGCATTTAACTGCTACCCACATGTACAGCGCATCCGGTAGATTTGGGCGGAATATTTGTCAACCTTCCCAAAATTACTTTGGAAATTACCATTTTCAAAGTTGGATAATATTTTGTCGTAATTCAATGGTGAAATACAACTCAGTAGAAAGTAGAAAGTTTTTGTTTCCATCCTTCTTCGGCATGTGAATAAGCAATTGGGAGGCCTATCAGCAAGTCACCAGGAACAGAAAAAATGTCAATTTAAGCGTAAAATATGATGTGTTTGGAAACGGTAAATACGAGGTTGCGCATCTGAGAACCCCTCGACTCTGGGGTAACTCTTTTAAGGCTTGACTAACTTACCACAGCCATGTCTAGCCAGTCATGTTTGGTGCTACAGATCCACAGAGTCTTGAAATGGCTTTCAATTGGTTGAATGGTGAACTTTATGAGTTGTAATGTACACGTTTAGTGAGACGTGCCCCATGACAGTAGCCATTCATAATTTATTCAATTCGTACCAGTCTACTTGACATGCTTGGAGATGTCAGATCAACTTAACACAGAATTTCCCCACTAAGCCGTGTGAGAAATGGAGGTGGAGAGTATTGATCAGTGTGAACCAGAGAGTATTATACTATTATTTATTTTGGGAAAGTTACAATATGTTATAGAGAATGGGTTTAGGCATACATGTGATGTACATGTATCACGGTTGACATACCTGCGAAATAGTGACGCCCATAACTATGTAGATATGATGGGGTATATTTTATCTCCATGATAATACATACATTGCATACACAATATCGCCTGCAAAATTATTGACACATGTACATATTAGTACTGTAACATGAATATAACTTCAAAGAACAATAATTTGATTATGTTGTGATAGCATGATTATCTAAACGGGTTTATTTTTGACTTCCAGAAAAGAAAGTCATCATCAGGTTTAAAGATATCTTGAGGAGTCTGGTCAGGTCCACGAAGTGCAATTTACTGTTTTTTTCTGCAAATGTTGCTATAGTATATTTCACTCCTGTAAAACGTACAATACCTGTGACCTGATCTATCTATACGACTAACTGATGAACTGAATCAAAAATGCATTATCACCTCAAAAAGGCATTCAGAAATATATATATATACCCCGTACGTATGTCCGCACGTACGTACGTAAGGACGGACGGACGGACGGACGGACTTGATGACGACATTACCCCTAGGCTAAAATTGGTCGAGGGATAAAGGGTATTCTGATAGGAAAATCAACCAAATAAACTTTGCGACGAAGATAAATAGATGTCAGATGTGATTTTAGAACAAGATAGGTGAAATATTAACTACATGGGAGTAATTAATCGTCTTGCTGCTGATAACTGATGGAATGCTAACTGCTCTACTGAGAGATAACGCTCAAAGCAGCGAATAACTTGAATCAAGATAGCCAATTACAAATTGACACTATTGGCTAATATTTCAATTTAAACGATGGAAATTTGTGCCGGAAACTTGAATTGTCGATTGATCGGGCTCGTCCAGTTTAAGTAATTGATTTCTCCCATCTGGTCATCAATGCAGAGCTTTTCAGCACAATGGTTTCTCTAATTAGTATTCGTTCAATACATCTTCACAATGCAAGTTGGGTACATCTATATTTTATGTACTAATTGGTAGCCCGACTCTTCGAGCCAGATTTGTCCAGCTGATGCTATGGCAAGTGGTCGAATTAAAAGACTCACAACGAACAGCTTGTATCTGACCTGATTCTGTTGAACTTTTCTACGTAGCTCCGGACCTAACCCACATTGAGAGCTGGAACTTTCTGGCATTTTCCGTGGATATATCGGGGGCATTTGCATAATCCCACTTGCGAAGAATCACGAGTAAATTCAAGATAGCGGCTATACATGTAGGGTCCTAACAGAAAGTATTTTTTAAAACATTTGATGTGCATAAGGTAGCAAATTGGACTGATCACGTTGTCTTATGCCCAAAGTTTCATGCAAGGACAATATCATGAAATAATATTGTCTGATTCCACCTTCATTTAGTTCTGATTTCTGATTTCATTGCAACTATCACGTCTTTCAAAGGATCATCAGTGAGGTCAGCTGAAGATATCGAAGTAAACTGCACTCCATATTAATGTGTGATGTCTTAGTCACATGGTGGCTGTTTCTTTTGAACCGGTTGGAGGATCAGCTATTTACTTGGAGATTTGGTAGGTTACCGAACCAGTAGAATTAACGACCGGTCTTATTGGTGAAACGCAACTGGCTTTAATAACGTCTGTTTCATTTATGCAATTTTCTCCGAAAGAAACCCCCCAAAACTACATAATAAAGTAGGAAATAATTGTCTGGTGTGAAATAAATCATCTTGGACTCTTTTATGAGTAAAATGACAAACATGAGACCTATGGGCTTCAATATACGCCCTGCACATCTCTGGCTTCAGAAACCAAAACTTAACCAGACACAAATTTTTAGAATCTAGCTGCGATCCTTCTTAAAATATCATAAAAGTTGAATATGACCAAGAAAAATTGGTCAAGGTTATGTTCAAGAAACTGATTAATCATCAGTTACATAGGGTCTGAATGCGGAAAACGTAAAGCTAGAATCTCAAAAAGATATCAATATACGTAAGTAGAACTTGGCGTTACAAAAAAGATCAAGCAAGGTGCAGATTACTTTTTTTTTACACTGAAGCAATCTCAATGACATGGCGCTAATTATTCCATCGAATGGGGCGCCAATAACCTAAATTCTGCCTGTCTGTCTGACAGATACTCATACGATCCTGATGATACAAGCGTCTAGTCCGTCATTCATAATTCAGTCGTCGTCCATTAAAGAATGTCCGCGTCCGTAATCCAAAGACCTATTCCATATCCATATAACAGTATTAGCACCAAATTCAAAAAAAGACAATCATAGTATACATAAACATAGGCTAGTTTCCTGCAAGAGAGAAGCAGTCAGCAGTTTTCAATGATGCTGACAAGACATCATGATGTTATAAAAATATAAAATCCGTATCGCTGATCAGTATTCTTAATCCATAATAATCGTTCTAAAGTCGTTATCTAGAGAATGGTGTATCTCAGTCACGCTTTGATTGTGACTGTTCATATGAGCACCATGAGGATCTTGAGGTACATGGGTCCATACGGCCCCTAGCCCCGCGTTAAGCGGAATTAGACACAAGTTACGAAACGTAACGCCATAGATCTTGCACGCTACGTTCGTATTTTGCTATCAGAATGCGATATGTATCGCCAACTTTGAGAAACTTGGAGGAATAGCCCTGTTTTATAAGTTTCTGCAACAAAGTTTTGTGACGTTGATTGAAATCGTCACAATTAACACAGAATCTAGCAAATGCTACTAGGCGAGATATGTATATGCCATATGCAGGTCCCACTGGAATATTACAGAAGGGATAGTTTACGATGTCGAAATTGTAATCTTCTCTTTTGTCATAAAGTCGACGAGGGAGAATGCCCGCTTCATTTTTGTAGAGATATAGATCTAAATATGATGTGCCTGTAGGGCTATCTGTAGTTTCCTTCAAATCCAGTGAAGGTGGATATATATCCTTCACTGCGTCATTTATATAGCGATTATCCACAGCGAGAAGATCGTCTATATAGCGTTTGGTGAATGAGAATGAACGGGCTTTGAATGGATCGGTTTTTGAAAGCGCCTGCATATAGTCATATTCATAAGAGAACAGATACAGGTCAGCCAACAGGGGTGCGCAATTAGTACCCATTGGAATGAACTTAGGCGGACAATAAGGTCCTGATGAGGGATTGTAGTATAGAGAGTCGAGAAATCCCATGTGGATACATGTCTGTACGGTATGTGACCTTTAGCATCAAGTTCCTCCGTAAGACATTTTGAGTTTTTTAATATCCACATACATTCAACGCCAGAGTTTTAGAAATAGTGGCGCAATACCTTTACCAAAATGCTTTTACCTCCTGAAGGGCCATCGTCAATAGGGTTGAAAGAAGCTTGGTGGTGCAGCTTCTAGAACCAGCTATGAATCTGGCTTTGTATGGTGATTTATGCATTTTGGGAGTCCAGTATACTTTTAGTATGTCGTTATGATTGGTTGGAAGACAAATACCTCTTTCCCTGAGAAACGTTTTGTGATTGTTAAATAAATCTTCCAGACTAAATGAAGTTTGGGAGTAAGTAGACGTATTTGATGATGATAGATCTACACTCAATTCTTTAAGCAGCACCTGGTAATAGTAATATTTACATATGAATATTATATTATTTGGAGCTTTGTCTGCTGGGACAATGACGAATTTACTCTGGAGATTTGCAAGAACTTCTTGCGAATTGAGGTTTCTCAGTACTTGTTTTGCTTGGGGAAGAGTACTTCTGTCAATATGGCGGATTGTTTCAACGACCTTGCTTTTGGTGAGGTCCAGCCAATCAGAGAGTACTGTAGGTTCAACTTTTTCTCGCTTCGACCAATCAATAACGTACTGTTCCAATGTACACAGGATTATCTTTAGGTCAGCCTTCAGATTTATTCTTCTCGGCTCTCTATATTTAGGTCCTTTCATCAGGAGTAATTCCAGGTCCTTATCACTCACCACATCAAGGTCACCAGTCACAACATGTTTGCATGGTGTATAGATAAAGTTCGACGATTCACAATCACAACTATAGCCTCCTGACGTGTATAAATTCCAGTCAAACTCCCTGACAGCATTGGAGTAATTGAATATTTTGGTGGCTATAGATTTAGTATACTTATATGAAATGCAAGGAGGTTTTGTGAACTTAAAATAGTTTGGTACACCGTTGCGTACCTCTGGATCATTCAGGATACGAGGTAAATTAATAATGTCCAGTCCTTTATATAAGTAGTTGAGTTTCAAGAAAAGCCGATCTTGAGATGTTTCGATTATGTTCACTGGACGATACAACCGAAAATACGCTATATCTTGACATACTTTACTGATTTTTGGTGGTATTATATTTCCTGAAGACACAGATTGTTGTATATCTCTGGCTATTCGATCTAAAGCTCTCAGAGGTAACGCATACAGAACTGTACGTAAGCTATGTATACTACTGGGTGCTATTCCTCCAAGCGCCGTCACTCAAAGTTTCTCAAATTTGGCGATACATATCGCATGCTGATAGCAAAATACGAACGTAGCGGGCAAGATCTATGGCGTTACGTTTCGTAACTAGTGTCATTACGCTTAACCCGGGGCTAGGGGCAGTATGAACCCATGTACTTCAAGATCCTCATGGTGCTCATATGTACAGTCACAATCAAAGCGTGACTGAGATACACCGTTCTCTAGATAACGACTTTAGAACGATTATTATGGATTAAGAATACTGATCAGCGATACGGATTTTATATTTTTGGAACATCATGATGTCTTGTCGGCATCATTGAAAACTGTTGACCGCTTCTCTGTTGCAGGAAACTAGCCTATGTTTAAGTATACTATGATTGTCTTTTTTGAATTTGGTGCTAATATTGTTATATGGATATGGAATAGGTCTTTGGATTATGGACGCGGATATTCTTTAATGGACGACGGCTGAATTATGAATGACGGACTAGACGCTTGTATTTAGATAAACCCACTAAATAATTTAAAGTGATATGATCGTGAATCATCGAACTATTAAACTTTCGCCAACCATGGCTGCGACGCCTCCATTGATGGGGTTTGAATAGCTGCGTAATGTTGGATATATTTGAACGGCGGTTTGTAGCATTGCCGAACCCACTGACATTATCATTTAAACCAAACGGAAACACCGACCCAAGTTCTAGCATCCAGAATAGTTCCCGCTCTCGGATTTTTCTCTCAAATCCAAAGGGGGAGTCATTGGTAGATGGATAGACGACGTCTATGATCTGAATACTAAAGTTATCCCAGCCATGGTCAGGTCCAGAAAAATGCTTACCTATGAGCAATTGTGTTTTCCTAACGGATTTTCTGTGACCGTTCACCCTAAGATGGAATCTTTGGGTGGTCTTACAGGAGAGAGGCTTATGTTATGTTTATAATGACCATACATCCACATATGAAGAATTGTTGACCAAATCTGGTCTTTGTACTCTCCTATTACATCGCCAAAGGCAGTTAGTTACTGAAGTATATAAGTCTTTGAACGGCTTAAGTCCCTCATATATTCAGAGCTTATTTACCGTTAAAAATATCAATTACAATTTACGTGCAGTAAATAATTTGGAGGTACCAAAAGTGAACACAACAACACATGGCATCAACTCCATACGTTACCAAGGAGCTATTCTTCGGAATCAACTACCGAACCACATGAAAACTGTTCCTAGTCTAAATGAATTTAAACGCATGATAACAAATTTTAATTTCTGAAATTTTCAGATGTTTTATCTGAAAGTTACTCTGTGTATTTTTTACGTATGTGATAGTCTTATGCTGTTCACTGTTGACTTTTAGGGTTATTTATGTAGGTATCAGATTGTTTGTAAATAGGTTTGTGTAGTTTTATGTTGTACACTATTCACTTTTAGTGTTATTTATGGCGGTGATAATAGCTCCTTCGTGCGCTAATGTTTTATTGTTCTTAAAACCGACTCTAAATAAAGCTCTTATATTATCTTATCTTTGCCAACATACTGTTGACCACACTTCTTACAGGAAACTAAATAAATACAGTTTGTAGTAGAACAATAAAAATGGCATAAATAATAGCCAAAACATAGTATCATATCACGTAACACCATGATTTCAATCTTCGGAGTTACATTTATCTTAGTTTATGTTAAACCAATCTGTGGACATTGCTTCTACAAAGTTGACAAACTGGAGTTCAGAACCCTTTTCATTTTTTTGAACAGTGTGGATGATAACATCAAATAAACCTATGAGTAAATAGACCTCAACCAACCAATTACTTTTTTTTCTGGCACGCTTGTCAAGGTCACTGATGACGGTTCCCTGAACTGTATACCGAAAGCCCACACACATGGGCCAATACTTAGGTTTGTAGACGCACGATCCTCTCAACTAAGAACCAAGAGCTGGGTGTTATCCGGACATTGTTCAGATGAAGCCATCACCAATGATGAGGACAGAGAACAGAAAAGTTCATTTGAAACGAACATTGATCAATTGCGAATACGACAATTGGACTTTCCGAAGATATCTGGGACAGAAATTAATCTTTCAGAGGAAGGGAGAATAATATATGGTTAGTTTGGTGTCTAAACGTGCTCTAATCCTCAGAATATCATCAGGTACATTCTAGTTCGTCTTATATATGAGCCAGAAAATGACATTGAAAGCAACAGAATGGCAACTGCACTGACTGATACATCGGCGGAAAACAACAGTTTTCACCGAAGCGGATGAACTAACACCTAAAGCAGTGTTCTGTATTGAACGATTCGGTGGCTTTCAACTACCCATGGGTGTAAAACTACGCTGGAGTGTTTACAGACCGTTAACTTCTAACCACATGTCTAGCTGCCTCTATAAATTCTCGTCTTGTGACAAAGCGTATTTTTTCTGATAATGGGCTATACTTGTTCTAAGTGTATGTTAGATTGCCCTATTAGAAATTCAGTGGCTCAGTCGAAGATGTTACATGTAGCTTAATTTTAAATGCCACACACAACCTTATGCTTATATCAAGTGACCAGTCTCGTGTTATTCGTACAAGTATTATTCATGAATGAGGGACAACTTACATTCTCAATTTACCTTATCTTCCTTGTGGAATACCATCCCAAAGTAAGAATGTGGTAATCGCATTTGCGTGTATATCAAAGCATTCCATACCCATATTCATCAAAGTACCACCAAGAGAAAACCGTTTTGAAGAATGCCATAACTTGTCTGCGCATATGTAATAAAAATATTTGATAAATAGAGTAACAAACTTTTCCTATTTAAATACAGCATAGTTATGTATATTAATCGTGTAACAATACACAAACGATAATTTAACATATCTGGCGTGATGGGGGGAGGGGGGGTGGGAATGGGTGGATTCCAACCCACCTACTGACCATTTATATCGTTCTCCGAAATGAGGTAAAATAGAGCCCTGAAACAATGTGATGTTTTACCGGCATCATTGAAAACTGTTGACCGCTTCTCTCTTGCAGGAAACTAGCCTATGTTTATGTATACTATGATTGTCTTTTTGAATTTGGTGCTAATACTGTTATTTGGAATACGGAATAGGTCTTTGGATTATGGACGCGGATATTCTCTAATGGACGACGGCTGAATTATGAATGACGGACTAGACGCTTGTAATTGATAGCTTATCATACTGAAGTCCTTTTAGCCTATTTGCATAAGCCCCGATCAGAGGATCACGGGTTAATTCAAACAGGCGGCCATGTAGGGTTACCAGAACAGACAAGTTTTCTTTCTTCTTAGGTTTCTCTTCGGTTTTGAGTAAAACCTCTTTTATTCGCATTAGATGATTATTTACTAATTTACCCTGTCACTTCAAGTGTTTCTAGCAGAGTGGTGGAAACAATTGAAAAGAGACACAAAAGAATAGGTTATAAATGTTATAACGACACTGTCATCACCAAATCATTAAAAGAAATTTTGTTTGCCGGTGTGGGATCTGCAACGATTATTATTATAACATTACATTCAATATTCAACCGTTGTCCACAAAATATTTTCCCCGTCAATAATCGACAGACCTTTTTCGTGCAATAGCTAGCATCAATTTCAAACATGCATGAAATGTAAATTAAAAACACAATATTGTTCCTTGAAGATAGAGACGGTCAGCAGTTTTCAATGATGACAGCAAGATATCGATATAACATAGGGACAACTTAGCAGACATGCACCTGTTGAAAAATCATTCCACCTCTCGTGTACCGATTGGTAAAATATTGGTACACGAACTACGTTAGTGAATCAAAATGTAAGATTATGATCATATTTAAACCGAGTTCCTGTAAACTGGACTAGGAGCTGAGAATGCCTGGTTTGAAAGAATGGCTTGGAAGTCTTGAAGTTGGGTCTTTTGAGCATATGCAACGTAAAGTTCATCAAACAATAGAATTGTGACTGACTTCCTGTGATTTTGACTTCAAATCGTGATCAACAGATTTTGCGCATAGCTTGGAACAATGGATTTGAATTATGTCTCTTAGTTGAGACGTTTGAGCATGAACAATGTATTATTGGAAAATTGGCTCTCTGCATATTTCCCCAAAATTATTTCAGTCCTCAAATTCATATTTGCTCCCAACGAAAAAAGTCATCCAATATGGTTTGTGCAAACGGGCGAACAGAAGGTACAATTTGATGGCGTTATAATTTTGCTGACGGTATTCTGTGCCATTTTGCCAAGTAGTTATTGCCAAGTAGTTACTGGTGCCTAAAATCAATTGTAGGTGTGATTCGGATGAGGTTCTCCAAACAATCTGTCGTTTCTTACCAAGTCCCTGTTCTCCTTTCCTTTCGAAGCCGTGTTGCCAATTCTCCTGGGTGTATAATGGGGTCAACTTGACATTACTCGAACGTATCTTACACGCAATTTTTTAGTAAGTCAAATATATCAATTTTTGATTTGATTCGAATATTTTCCGGCCTCATCATTTTCTTTATTTTCATATCTGCGGTTTGAATGATTGCGAAATAATGAAGAAAATTGTTAATTTGTATATTGTATTTTGCTTTACAATTTTTGAAAGCCAGAAATAAGAGTACCATTCGCCTATCTAGCCATACCGAGTTATGAACAAGCTACTTTTCGTCAAAAGTCAATTTGTTATTCGAATTGAATTGAATTTATTTTATTCACCAACCGAGAAATTGATAACAAATTAACACATGATGTAATGATATATACACAGATGTCGATAAAGAAGAAGGATATGGTGATCGGCGGGAGAAAACCCCAGGGGGCTTGTGGTATCCCAGCATAATACAAAAGGCATATACATTTACAAAAGACGTCAATTTATGTTTGTGAGATGTTGAGGAATGAACAGTAATTATCAGAGAGTGCGGTGAATAAAATACAACCATTGGTATATACTGTATGTGTTTAATTAAGAGTGTATATGGGTGTAGTGTTATCTGTTTGTAGATAGTGTTTCGCAAGTGTTTTGAATAATGATATGGATGCACATTTTTGTAATTACAAGCGTCTAGTCCGTCATTCATAATTCAGCCGTCGTCCATTAGAGAATATCCGCGTCCATAATTTAAAGACCTATTCCATATTCCATATAACAGTATTAGTACCAAATTCAATGTCTTGTCGCAAAGAATGCAGATGCCAAATTTCGCAAGAATCCGACAAAGCATTTAGAAGTTATCGCTTGCGAAGTATTTGCACGGACATGTCCGTGCATGCACGGAAACATAGAAGCAAGAACCATTTTAAAGTCCCCGGCCGCGTTGCGGCGGGGGACAAAAAGACAATCATAGTACACATAAACATAGGCTTGTTTCCTGCAAGAGAGAAGCGGTCAACAGTTTTCAATGATGCCGGCAAGACATCATGATGTTCCAAAAATATCAAATCCGTATCGCTGATCAGTATTCTTAATCCATAATATTAATCCATAAGTCGGAGGGTAACTTGTTCCATTCTCTAGGGGCTTTGATTTTAGGTGTGTGAAATGAAAGATCAGTTCGGAAGAAGGGCCTATATAATTTGTATGAGGAACCCCTGGTAGGATAATTGTGTATGTCAGATAATTCGGTGAAGTACTTATGGAAGGATTTGGGCAACAATGAGCAATGATAGATGAATTTCTGACAGAATTGCAACATAACATAACGATTAAGTTCTAAGACCGGCAATATTTTGAGGCTGGCAAATAAAGGACTTGAGTGCTCGAATTTATTCGAAAGGGAAATAATTCGAATTGCTTTTTTTTGCAGGAGAATTAGAGATTTTAAGTGGCTAACATAAGTGTTGCCCCAAATGACATTACAATAAGATAGATAGAGATAAATGAGTGAGTAGTACAAGATATAAAGGGTTCTTTTGTTTAGGCATTGCTTGACGGAATTAATCATGCCATTGATATGATTTTTCCAATTTAATTTTTCATTCAAGTATACACCGAGAAACTTAAAACAATCAACTCTTTCAATGCCATGCCCCATTACATGCAACTCCGGCGTAAATGGTACGTTTCTTTTACAGTTGGGTGAGATCAACATGGATTTTGTCTTTTTGATGTTTAATGACAATTTATTACACGAGAACCAGTTATGTCTTGTGACATGATGTCAAAGAGGACTTGCGGATTAGCATTGGACAGAGTTACACTCGTGTCATCAGCGAATAGAATGATTTTCAAAATATCTGAGACTAGTATTACATCATTGATATAAATGAGGAATAGTAATGGTCACAGGATGGAACCTTGAGGGACACCACATGTAATTTGTTTTGCTTTAGATATTGTCTCATTATACGAAACAGACTGCAGACGACCACTTAAATCACTTCTGAACCACTGGTTGCTTAACCCACGGAATCCATAGTGTTCCAATTGTTTTAACAGTATAGAGTGGTCAACGGTGTCGAACGCCTTTGAAAGATCTAGAAACGTGACAATGCTGAACCGTTTGGATTCCTTGGCAGAAACCAGTGATTCATATAACGACAGTACTGCTAAGTAGGTGGAGTGGTTCGATCTGAATCCAAACTGATTGCAGCATAAAATAGCAAATTCTTCAAGATAGTCATTGATGTTATTAGCAACAAACTTTTCTAAGATTTTACTAAGACATGGTAATACCGAAATGGGTCTATAATTTTCAAATACATGTTTGTCACCAGATTTGTGTATGGGGGTCACCTTGGCTATTTTCATTTCTGACGGAACGATACCAATCTGGACGGATAAGTTAATAATTTTTGATGAAGGCAAGCTGATAGTTTGAGCGACAGGTTTGAGAAGTGACATACGAATTCCATCAAGTCCAGCTGCACTATTTTTGAAATTCATGATAATTTCTGCAATCTGGGAAGATGCACATTGTTGGAATTTGAAATCGTTCGGAAAATGTGCTGAAAGATAGTCTGAAAATCTACCGTCTACCTCTGGGATTTTTTCAGCCAAATTACTAGCGACTGAACAGAAATATTCATTAAACTTATTGGCGATACTTGCTGATATCCTCTGCGAGACCAAGAGGATTTAATAGCTGGTTCTAGAAGCTACACCACCAAGCTTCTTTCAACCATGTTGACGAGGGCCCTTCAGGAGGTAAAAGTATTTTGGGAAAGGTAATACGCCACTATTTCTAAAAACTCTGGCGGTGAATGTATGTGGATATTGAAAAACTCAAAATGTCTTACGGAAGAACTTGATGCTAAAGGTCACATACAGTACAGACATGTATCCACATGGGATTTCTCGACTCTCTATACTACAATCCCTCATCAGGACCTTATTGACCGTCTAAGTTAATTAATAGTATCTGTGTTAAAGAAAACTGATCGTAGATATATTAATGTCGGAAGCCATAAAGCATCCTTCATACAAGAGATATCACTCATGGGATGTTTCTTTGTTTATAGAGTTGCTTGAATTTCTCATTAAAATATCTATGTGAAATTTGGCACCACAGTATATCAATAGCATATAGGTATTCCAATGGGTACTAATTGTGCACCCCTATTGGCTGACCTATATCTGTTCTCTTATGAATATGACTATATGCAGGCGCTTTCAAAAACCGATCCATTCAAAGCCCGTTCTTTCTCATTCACCAAACGCTATATAGACGATCTTCTCGCTGTGGATAATCACTAATTAAATGACGCAGTGAAGGATATATATCCACCTTCACTGGATTTGAAGGAAACTACAGATAACCCTACTGGCATATCATATTTAGACCTATATCTCTATAAAAATGAAGCGGGCCTTCTCTCTCGTCGACTGTATGCCAAAAGAGATGATTACAATTTCGACATCGTAAACTATCCCTTTCTGGACAGTAATATTCCAGTGGGACCTGCATATGGCGTATACATATCACGCCTAGTAGCATTTGCTAGATCCTGTGTTAAATGTGACGATTTTAATCAACGTCACAAAACATTGTTGCAGAAACTTATAAAACAGGGCTACACCACCAAGCGCCTCCACTCAAAGTTTCTCAAATTTGGCGATACATATCGCATGCTGATAGCAAAATACGAGCGTAGCGTGCAAGATCTATGGCGTTACGTTTCGTAACTTGTGTCTAATTCCGCTTAACCCGGGGCTAGGGGCCGTATGAACCCATGTACTTCAAGATCCTCATGGTACTCATATGAACAGTCACAATCAAAGCGTGACTGAGATACATCATTCTTTAGGTGACGACTTTACAACGAATATTATGGATTAAGAATACTGATCAGCGATACGGATTTGATATTTTTGGAACATCATGATGTCTTGCCGGCATCATTGAAAACTGTTGACCGCTTCTCTCTTGCAGGAAACAAGCCTATGTTTATGTATACTATGATTGTCTTTTTGAATTTGGTGCTAATACTGTTATATGGAATATGGAATGGGTCTTTGGATTATGGACGCGGATATTCTCTAATGGACGACGGCTGAATTATGAATGACGGACCAGACACTTGTAATTGAATCACTAACCTGATTTCCACCAGGGCTCAAAATAGACTTCAACAACTCGCTGTAAATCTGAAAATCCTAAGGATCCACTTTTTTTTCTAGTATGGAACAAAAGATGAAATATGAGGTAATTCCATTCAACCTTTTTGGTGTGAGGCGCCGTTTGAGCCAGCGTCCAGGTACTTGTTTATATTTTTCATCTTTTCCAAATAGTTCAAGTTTACCATATCAGTTTGTACAATCCAAGTAATCCAAGTAATTTCACACCTCCTGTATCTCAGTTAATTCTGAAATGAGGACAAAATTTTACTTCGTTTCTCTGTTCGCTTCCTATCCATATGATCTGATATTTGATCTGCTCAGCCGTGAAGCAGAACACCTTGAAATGTGTTTAAAATGCCCATAGCTCTTGCCAAATATTGCTCCCAATCTTCCTTAATCAAGGCTGAGTCGTCTGCGTATAGAATAAGTTTTATTTCAGAGTCATCGACACATATGCTTTTGATTTGTTCACGACATCTATTTTCAATCGCCAAAAGTTATGAGATCAAAATGAAAATATAAGGAAAAATAATCTAATAAATAGTCTCCAAAAAGTCTTCCTAAAATATAACGTCATTGTGACGGCATCTTGGCGGCCATCTTTGATTGCTTTTACATTTTCTACTAGAGCTTGACCCATCCATATATTACCGGTACCGGTAGTTTCAGCCTTATTTCCCTTTATTAGGGGGGGGGGGCGAAATTACATCACTCCGAACTAGGCTGGGACAGTCACCACATTGCCCAGGCCTGGTAGGGTTCAAATCAATTTCAGAAGCATTATCAGTATTGAGTTGCTTACAAGTTTTCTATGTTTGTTTCACATTGTGTACATGTAATCATGCTCCGCTGAATACTGAGAAGGATTCATGCTGAAATGCATAATTCAACGAACTGAGCAGAAAGCGACGGATTCCGCCCTAAAATTTGTTCTAAAATTCAACTGCGAGGCCATCTGGACCCGGGGATTTTCCCTTCTTCACATGTTATAATGCCACGCGGCATTTTCTGTACGAGAGTGAACTTTCATTTGGCATTTCCCTCTTATATCGTAGTCGGTGAAGTCCCCGGCTTCTTCTACGTTTGCACTTTCGGAGCATAATTTTGAGTAAACGAGTAATTCCAAAGATTCCGTCGTTCATTACGACTTCCGAGCATGTCTCGAGAATCTGATTCCTTTTTTTTTCTCCATTTTCATACCAACTTGATTACATGTATAATTTATAACCAACCTATTGATAATTCCCTACAGTTTTTATGTTTGTATCTTTATATCTTAATGATTTTGGTGTACCTTTTTATGTTTTGATATAAATTGTCATCTCCCTGCTCTTTTTCATTATAGAATAGCTAATATTCACAGTTTTAATTTGTACATTTAAAAAGTTAGAAAAATCCTGATCAATCTCTGTTAATGCCACGGACAAATAGTCAACAGTATCCCCAGAAAAAAGCACTCTTTTCTAGCTGTGCTTAGTTTAAATCAATTTGAATTTCAAGTATACTTTCCTCGTCTTTAAATTTTTGATGGCGTATCATGGTGGGATACAAGTGTTTACCGATCTGTAGACAATTCCAATCTCTAGATTAGCTTTCAGGTCTTCCGAGACCAAGAAATAATCTTACCTACTCTGTTTATTCCAGTTGCAAACCTCTGACGCCATGTATCAACTACTAATGACACAATTTTCGCAATTGTGACAATTGTTGTCAGGTCGACAGCTAATGTCGTAAATGCGTCATTAGCAGGAGACATGCAGGGTCGATCATTAATGACGCAATTACGGCAATTGTGTCATTAGTGGTTGCTATTTCAAGTATATCAAAGATTTAGTCTTACATCATGTGTGATATATTTTTGCCTCAAATAATTGCTGATTTCCAGTTGTGACAATAAGCGTCACCATGCTCGCTACCATATTTTTGACAATGACAGAGTCGCCTGTTATTGTCACAACGCTGTTATGACATTAGATGGCGACCTGGCAACTGCAAATGACACAATTGTCGTAATTGCGACAATTGTGTCAGTAGTAGTTGCTACAACGCCATATGAACCTTCAGACGTCTGCGGTTTAAATGACTTTTTCTTCTAAAATAGCTAATCTCGCTTTCTGGCACCCTGAATAGTGTTCTTGCTACTCGGGCTAGAGGGATGACACTTCTCGCAATATATCTTGGCGCAGTCCTATCACAAAACGTAAAAAAAATAAGCAACTGCTAGATGGACGCGCTGATGACGTCACACTGGCAATATATTCTAAAATTGCAGTTTGATAGGAAAATATATGCACAAAGCCACGCGTGTTTCTGATTTTTGATGGTATTTGGCCAAAACCGAATAGCCTCAACGAACTCTTGGTCGCGTATTTAATGTCCCGTGTGGATGTTCGATCAGAAGATTGTTGGTTTTTCTATCTAATCAAACTGAAACTAGAGATAATATTCTATAAGATATGTAGAATACGACAAGTGACGAGCTAGCTGTGATTGCAGATCGTTCTAACGTAGAATCAATGTTAAGTGAGAAGGCATGTCCTGGTTATGAAGAGCATCCTGCCGAACCATAAAGACAGAGATAGCTCATTGATTACATGGTATGTTGATCGGAAGTGGCTGTCAGATCAATGAGAAATCCACACAGACAGGGGATCATTAATAACAGAGATTCGCAATGTTATGACGAAATTAAATTTCTATCAAGCAATTTCACCTCTATTCTGAGATACATGTGATATCAGAATACACTGATCAATGGCGTAGGTCGCCTAAACCGGTTAAGAAATGTATTAAAGGTTTTTACATGTACGTAGTGTTTTATTATTCCATATACTTTTAGATAAAAAAGACTGTATAACTGTAAGATATATATCTTGGTGCGAGTTGACGAAGAAACAGCACTTTCGCTCCATTTCGAGATAATAGTCCATGTTTGATGGCCATTGTTATTTGTCTATTTTTATACTAGCACAACAACTTCGGGCGCAAATATATCTTGCAATTATGGGCGCTGAATTCTATTATACGCACGATATGAATTTTATGCTTGAACACGCTGAATATACAACTTCTCAGCTGAATAATTCATCTCATGACAAGTAACCATAGCCCAGCGGAGATGTGAAAGCAGTCGTGGAATTTCTGATAAAAGCATGAAACTTGGCATAGCTTTTCCATATACATAGGTATCATCGTCTGCATCGTTGGCCGTTTTCTAAAATGACTGCTATAGATATTTCTACGAGCGCTTGTATATAAACTCCCTAATAACTTCGTTTTTATTTCGATGACATCTACATTACCGCTCTCATCCGAACGCAATGCTAATGTGGAAGTAGCGATGCACAGTTCTCACCGCCCAGCTATTCTGACATAATTACCGCGGTACAGTTACATCATTTCGCAATTCTCCGACGTTTTCCTGATATCCCGGATTGGACGATACCATGGATGAATAATACATATACGGACAGCAATCTAGAAGGCGTTTGGAATAAGTCTTGGTTGAGAAAAAAAGAGTTTTTCTCATCTCGGATCCGTGTTTTGCTTGGAATTGTATCAGCGAACTCATTATACAAGTGATAATATGACAGTGAAAGGTTTTATATAATGCAACAATTATGTGAAAGCGAATTTGCATGGATTAGAGAAGACCAATATTCACGGGAAGAAAATGATAAAACCATTATTCTCAGAAAACCAGAATTCACCGAGGTGGGCACAGAAACAAAAAAATATTCACCTAGATGGAAGCAGAGAAAATAAATATCCACCTAGGCAGAACCGGAATAAAACAATATTCACAGAGATCGAACAAGGGAAAGCCATATTCAGCCAGGACGAACGAGATAAGGATAATACCCACCAAAGACGATCAACAGAAAAATCATGGACCGAACCAGTAAAAACAATAACAGAAAATTAATATGGCCCTAGTCTGAGCACCTACCGTGATATGCTAGCATTTATTGACGCCCGTATTATACCTCAACGGGATTAACCCCCAACGATTACCAAAATGACCACGAAATTGACCTTAGATGATCCTGGTAATCTTAGGTTCAAATTATCACAATTTAACTCAATTATACAATAATTACAGGTATAATCCAATTCCGGTATCAGCATTGAGCTTTTGGTGAAATGCGATGTTAATATTGTTCTGCGAGGTATGAAGGTTAAAGTGGTCTCAAATGAGACGCAAATTGATAAGAGGATCGTATGAGGGCATTCTAACATTCTGAAACAATGTTTGTGTGTAAGGTCATCTTTGACTTCTGCTCCTTCATCGCGCAACATTCCTTGTCTAATGGGGTTATCCTCAGCACATGACGTCTGGCTCAGTTATCATCTCCGCTACTTGTCCAATGTATAAACCGCATTGCCGCCATTATCCAGGTAGCAACCCAGTTTACCTTTTGCTTCTACCTGCCCCACCCACTTTTCCTTGGAAGTGTGGCCGCCAAGGCTGACAATGAGAACAATATTCAAAACTCTTGTGCCAAGGTTCATATTGTTGTAATAACATACTCGGTCCTATCCTGTATCAACACATACCGTTAATACAATTCAAATTTTCCTCACATATAGATTGAGGACATAATCATAAATTCACCAACAGCTGGATATAACACAATTCATTCAAAGAGATTATCTTGGATAGTGTAGCCTTCATCAAAATGCAGTCGAATGTCCATTAAAATCGCTATTAAAGCCAGTCGTTATTAAAGCCAAAATGTAACAGGAAGCCTGTGATAACTTATATGCTATTCATATCAACACTAGGCCTACCTGTTCAAAAAGATGATTTTAAATTTGGGGTTGAAAACAAATGCCCCCAGCAAAGGTACACCGAATATGTCTAACCATTATATGACAATGGGTTGAGTCCTCAGCTGGACATGCACTAAAAATCAACGATACATCATTGATCGTATTAATTACTGTTGATCTTCAGTTTGGCAGACCTGTCGACCCAGGAAATATGGGACAGGGTTCTCTGATTAATGGTTTTATGAGACAGGCACTTGTATTGTTCCCAGATGGTAACGTGGTCCATATTGAAGGAGCAGTAGTTCAGGCAATAACAGCGAATAACAGAAGAATCAAGAGCCAGGGAAACAATACAAGCGACCTTTCACAGACATTCGTGTTTACACACGACTCCCTCAAGTCTGTAACCAAGGATCATGTTTGTGTACTAGCTTATAAATACGGAAGTCGAACTGACTGCCAATTGCTCAAATAACATTGATTCGCACGCTAAACGATATTATTCCTCAACGTGACGTAAAAATACTTTAGTTGCCTTGTTGGGCTGTACGACCATTCAGCGATTCCTCGTTATCCGAAAACATAGTCTCTATCGGTTTCTAATCGTAAATTCTAATTTCTAACTGACCAACACGTTTTGAGGAGGTGTCATTTCAAACGAAGGTAGCAGTTTCGATATATAGTGAACATGATCTAATATACTAATTTCGATTAAAGAATTATGACCATTATCTTCAAAGGACCCGGTGCAGATACACGTGTATGTTGAACATTTTTTTACCCCTCAGCCTATTAGGCTGCGGGGTCTTGTCGTCGGCATGTACGTCAGGTCGTCTGGTCGTCCGGTCGCCAGTCGTCAACAATTCTTGTGACAGGTCTAATTTTGTGGTTTCCATTGCAACATCACGCAAAATTCGTCAATAATTCTTGTGACCGGTCTAGAAGACAAACCGTTGCTTCTAGAGACTTCGATTTTGGTATACAAGATTGATGGGTGGTCAACCACAAGCCTGTTAAATTTGGGTACTTTGTGATGAATTTTGCGGTTTCGATGGCAACGTCACGGAAAATTTCCATATGACGATGTGAACGCGATAAAAGCCCAATCATTGGCGATAGAGATTTCATTTTTGCTTTGTACTATTGCTGGGTAGTCAACGACATTTGGGTACATTATGATGATTTTTGTGGTTTCCATGGCAACATCACAGAAAATGTCTTTTTGAAACATGTGAGCATGATATACGCCAAACCGTTCAAGCTAGAGACTTCAAATTTGGGGTACAGGATTGTTCGGTGCTCAACCACAAGCCCATTGAATGTTTTGTGTCATTACCAGCATTTAATGTACCCAGGAAATTACTACGCCAATGAGGCTATGGTTTAATATATGTTTGAGGGCATAACCTAAACCCTGTTCCACTGATGTTTACATGTACTATGACAACACTGTGAATGTTATCTACCCCAGCCATAATTATCTTATTGTGCAGCTACATGTATTATGCAACTAAGTATTTCTGTCAATAGACATATTTTCTCTCCAAAGTGTATGAGTTTCCATCTGAAGCATACTAGCATAAAGGCTATTTGCTTGTGTGTGTGGCCTACATGTACATCACTGTCTACTAACCCTGGACACATGTTTAAAGGTAAAATACATGCACAGTACTGCTCAGGGCTCAGATGTTGATGCTGTCTGGGATACACATGCAGTTCTGTACAGCTAAACAATTTGTATTTTCTCTTCACCTACAAGAGATTATGCCCAATAGACACATATTTAAAGGTAAAATACATGCACATGTATCCTCATCTTCGGAATCTGCTTGATCACAGATGGAAAGAGACATACAATCAACAGGTACACAGAGAGAGAGAGAGAGAGAATTAAGGCTTAACAGGTACACAGAGATTCATACAGGTTTTGCTATCAGAACTCTATATTACTAGGCTTCCAATGAAAATCGGAAGACTTTCATTATTGACTTGAAGCCTTTTGTTTTGGTTCAGAATATTTTTGTTCTTTCGCTATATTTTTCGCACGCTATGTGTCAAATAATTTATTATAGTCCTCCAATGCATCCAACATCGTACACTGAATTTGTCATATTCATCCCCCCCCCCCACCTCTAATAAAAGGGGCATTAAATATCTCGGTTAATAATCGATGGACAGGATTGAAACTTGCATGGAATGTGGCCATGCAGTGCCTCGTAGTTGTGAAGCGTAGAGTTTTTTCTGAGTTCCGGTATTATTTTCAAGAGTTATGGCCCTTTTTCTGAAATCTCTGTGAATGGGATTTGTCCGGGCCGGATCTTGGTTAATATTTTATGGAGAAGTATGAAATTTGCATGATATGTGGTCAGTGCGCCACAGTTGTGCAGCTTAAAGTTTCTCGCCGTTTCACTTATAATTTCAAGATTTATGACTCTTTGTTCCTGAAATCTCCGTGAATTGAGATTTGTCCGGGCTGGGTATCGGTTGATATTGTATGAACAGTTATGAAATTTGCAGGATATGTGATCAGTGCCCTGTAGTTGTGCAGCGTGAAGTTTCTCCGCATTTCGTATATATTTTTTAAGAGTTATGGCTCTTTTTTCTTCAAATCTTTGTGAATTGGGACTTGTCCGGGCTGGATCTCGGTTAATATTGTATGGACAATTATGAAATTTGCAGGATATGTGATCAGTGCCCTGTAGTTGTGTAGCGTGAAGTTTCTCCGCGTTTTTCGTATATTTTCAAGAGTTATGGCCCTTTTTTCTTCAAATCGTTGTGAATTGGGACTTGTCCGGGCTGAATCTCGGTTAATATTGTATGGACAAGTATGAAATTTGCAGGATATGTGGGCAGTGCCCCATAGTTGTGCTGCGTGAAGTTTCTCTGCTTTCGATTATATTTTCAAGAGGTATGGCCCTTTGTTTATCAACCCTAAGTGAATGGGATATATTTATTTGTCCAGGCTGGATCTCAGTCCATAACCGATTTGGACCGGGAAAATGGCTATAATCATGTTATTCTACATTCCAAATCGCTTAATAATTTCACCACAATATACTCCAAGAAAATGTAGATCTCATAACCAGGTAACAGTTTTGAATTCGGTGAAAGCCCCGGCGACCATCTTGCATCAACACATTGTATTATCACTTGTTGGTCGATACTTGGAATATGTATTATGCGAGGCATGGCAAAAAAAAATGACTGAAACAGAATTTTTATAATTATCCAAATTAGACCTCCACCGACCAATACAGAACAGAACAATGGCGGGGCAGTGTCAGATCAAAGCGGAATTGTTGGGGGGGGCATACAATTGAGCAATCTCTGATTGCTTCCTTCCTGTGTTTAATTTTTTACAAGTCACTGCTAAAGCCTCTTCTGCATTCAACCAAATCTTTCAGGCTTTTACATATGCATTTTGCATTCATTGTGTACCAATTTTCACTGACTAAAACTGTCTGGCTGTCGCACCTTTTAGGTGCTGCCTCATGTTAAACGCAGACTTTGCTGGGTTAAGGACTGAAATTGTGATTCTATTTTTACGTTCATGATTGCACAGCTAAAAAGCGGCCAATACATATAATTAAATTGATCAAGCAAAACTTATTAAACAAGAGAAGAAATTTCATGTGAAACGAACGAATTCATCGGGTTTTATTATTGTAACAGTAGAAAAAACACTGCGCGTATGAATACATTATTCCGGTCAACAGTGTCCGTAACTCCTAGCAACGTTTCAGTGCACCTCGATGCCGCGGTTCAAACAGGTTTCAGTTTGACACGTGTTGCACATTATTTATGGAGAGAAATGTCTTAGTCAGTGCTAAATTATGTGAAAATTGAAGCACAAAGTGACTAATGAAAGAATCAAATATGAAACAAGGGGAGAAGAAACTACTCTGTATGAGTTGTGCAGCATACAGGCGGGCATATTTCATTCGAATCCGATTCATATCTGTGAGACGACAGCTTAACCTGCAGGCACTGGATAGCGCGATGATTTTCTCTCTATACTGCGAAGAATAGGGTTTAAATAATATGTTGTTTTTAGATGAGGAACATTTTCCCTGTTGTAGCTTCTAACGTTTCTTTCGTTTCTGTGTAATAATATGACAAAACTCGAACCCTGCAGCGTTCATCGCTTGAATACCAGTCGCATCGGTGGAGCGAGTGTGCTGGGTACGAGCGGTCGCATTTGGCATTGAGTGATGTGTCAGGGAGGAAACGCGAAAATTGATATTCTTTCACGGATTTCGAAGTTGCACTCTCTTGGTGAATTGATTGCAGGCTTTAAACAGCGATTGGGCAATGATATCGCACTCGGAACAGATTTTGTAATCAACACTCTGAGAGAGTTCTGTGACTTGTGCACGATACGAAAAATAGCATTTTTAGAACGGAGTATCGAAAACTAAAATTCCTCAAGAAGGAAAAACAATATTTTTGTGCTTTAGAACTGCGGACGAAACCGAACAAATTTCTTCGAGAACGCTGTACGAGAAATAAAAAGTGAATAAAAAGGTGCCCCCACGCCTCACTCTTAGAAACGCGAACCTCTTTCTGTACCTGTGTTGCATACATCCGTACCTCGTGGCCGTCAAGGCAGCCTTGTCTATGTTTTGTTTGGTTTCGTGAGTGAGGACCACATTGACATGATCAGCAGTTGGTGTCTTCGTCAATATATTTTATTTTTAAAGAATAACATGACGATGAAGGTGGGTATCTTAAAATTGCGTTATATTGTAAATAAAAACACACATCATGTAAAATAATTCGGCGCTAATACCGGCAGAGAAATACATTCTCAGAGGTGATCTGCGTTGAATAATTTCCGAGTTCATGTTTAGTGAGATGAGATAATTACTCCTTCAGATTGATTTCCAATTTTCATCTAATTTTTCATTCGCTTGTCGAACAGATACATTTCGGTCTGTATACGGTGATCTTCTGTTGGTGGAGGTTCGTCCCCGAGGCTTGGCCTCTGTTCAAATCATTGTGATTGTAGTTTTGCGACATGGTAGAAAATGAATCGCGTGGTCGGCGTCGGACGTCACAGGTATTTGTTCTGAATACGAACTTGCATTCAATAAATACTCCCTAGTTTGGGTCATTTTTAACTATCTGTCGATCATATATCACTTTCCAACAGATGACTTAATAGGGGTATTACATCATGGCTCTGAAATATACCGCCCAAGCCGGTGCTAAGGACCGTGTGGCCATGGCAATTCAATATGTCCACGTGAACAGCTACAATTCAAGCGTGGCTGTGATACAAATCATCACAAGGATCAGTTTTGGTTTTCTTGATGTTTTAGAAAAATGCAGTCAGTATATTTGTCTGTGGGGTCTTGTCAGTTGTCCGTCGTCGTTTTCCAACACCCTTTTAATGTTGCGTTTAATGGGACAATATCTCGTTCAAGGTCACCGAGAAGTCGATTTCAGATTTATGGCAGATTTGACATTTTCCATGGTGTTATTGTGATAATCAAAACCGACAGACATTATCTCGGCTTTTTCTCTTCCAAATTCTTGTAATTCAACCAGCAGTTTACTTAACACAAATAAATACTGAATTTGACAATTCTTACTTCTTGAACAATATTATGGACTAAATCGGTTTTACATTATGACCAGTACTCCATCGCTATTTATAGCAAAAAAGTAGTGCGGATGTGGGCGAAGAATAGGTATGTT
This sequence comes from Hanleya hanleyi, assembly GCA_036873755.1. NCBI lineage: Eukaryota > Metazoa > Mollusca > Polyplacophora > Lepidopleurida > Hanleyidae > Hanleya > Hanleya hanleyi. The sequence continues at coordinate 294,653 of JAVTVY010000342.1, read as the reverse complement.
TCGATTCATTAGAGTATGAACAATTCAGTACTAATCAGCCAATCACCAGAATAACGGAGACGAATGAAGATGGTTGTGTCTCATTGGTGAAAAATGTTATCGACAACGATTTAAAACTGCCGAAATGTTTTATCGAAAATGTTCAACGAATCGGAGACGCATAGTTGGTAGATTCCTATTGAGGCCAGAAAGACCAGAAATGGTATTGGCGGCAAAATCTGTGTTGCAGGACAGAGACATTTCTGTGACAGAAAAACTGATTTCAGAGTAACGGGGAAAGAAGAGTCAAGTTCGGAACGTAATGGACAAATACTACAAAGCGACGAAGAAAATGAGATTTACTGAAGGGAAACTGTTCATTGACGGTAAGGAGATAGTGACAGAGAGTGATGACGATTGATCCTATGTATATGTGAGCTATAATATAACCGCTAAAGACATGCAATATCCCTATCCTTCTCAACGAAGCGTTTGACTCAGTCTCATAGTCCTTCATCAATCAGGTACTAGACACCTTCAATTATGGGATATCAGTCAAGAGATGTATATCTGTATTCTACAATAAAGGTAAGACAACTGTAACGCATAGTGGTTTGATCTCCCAACTTGTTTGAGATGTCTAGAGGATGCTGACAGGCAGATCATTTATCGCCATAAATGTTTCTGTTTACTTAAATATTGTCTATCATGATTAAGTGAAATAAACAAATAAAGAGAATAAAAATAGGGATAAATAATTCAAGATTTCACAATGCACAGACGAGACATCATTCATACTTGACGGTTCAGTATCTGCCCTGAAAGACACACTATCAACCGTAGAACATTTTGCTTCACTATCTGACCTGAAAATAAATAAAAACAAAACCAGAGCCATCTCGGTAAGAAGTAAAAAATTGGTGGAGAAACGTTTAACCACAGATACAAATGACTCCCCCTACCAAACGTTCTGCGCTATCTCCGGAGCTGACACTCCGTGACTTTATAGTTTATCATATTGGGGTCATTTTGAGCCTATTTGCATAACCCCTCGAGTAGAGGATCATGGAAAAATTCAAGATGGCGTTCACGTGGTGCACAAGAAAAATGATGTTTTCGTCGTTTTGCTTGAAAACTTCTACTTTTCCGCAAGGAAAAGTTGGAAAAACCTAATATTTTATTTCACATCACATTAATATTTACTAATTTATCACGCAGTTTTTGCGGAGAAATTGCATAAATGAAAATTCGACACGTCACTGTGACGTCATCAAAGCGGTCATCTTAGATTTTCTGGTAGAGCTTGACCCAAGGGTATAGTGTGGTAAATTCAGCCCCCTAGCTCAAGGGGTAAGAACAATAATTAAGCCTGGACTGGTCCCAAAAATTCCAAGTCTGATATGGTTAAATTGGAACTAGTCTGAAATCGATGACTATAGTAAACTATGATGAAAACAGTGAAAAAACATACAACAGGAACTCAGACAATGATCAAAGGAAAATTTACACTTTTAGGAATAATCAAGCGCTAAAAACTTCAATAAAATCCAAACTGAGTCATTTATTTATTGTCCTACCAGATCCAGCTGACGATTATATAAGGAAACTGAATACCATATTTTTCTCGTTATTTTGGCAATCGAAAAATGATAGGGTGAAAGAAAGACATTCTCACTCGAGATTACGAGATGGGGGGTTTGAAAATGTAAAAAATAAATTATTGTATAACAACCATCAAATCAACATGGATACGGAAACAGTTATCACAGCCAACACAAACGCAATAAGCATTTGGTATACTTGGGATCCGCTGGCGCCAAGAGAACCATTAGGGACATTATAGGATACAATGAAATGCGTATTGCGTTTGCACATTATCTCGCAGAGGTATTCATAACTGCATACTGCTACTATGCGAACTGCCGTTCAACTTGCAGTAGTATCTAGCCACTCCCTTTGGTGTGATAAGAGTATTTTATAGCTCTTGTCCATAACACTTAGATATATCCTCGTCTGCTGGTTGCCCCATTCTCGAGGATATTCAGCGCTCATTATCTCAAAGAACATGGAATCCATTTTCCAGCATAATGTATTGACCTCACAGGAAGTGCATCGCACCGTAGATTCAAATTGGCAATAGTAGCAATGAATTATTCTCGTTTATAGAACTTTTGACAGTGAAGTAATTTCACCCAAATTAGATGTAATGATTTTCACAACATTCTTTGATCCGCGTAAATAAATTGGCTTTTCCGGCGTGCCATATCTACCGCTTCATTGGAAATACAACCCAAAAGTCTCTCAGAGTGAGAAGGCGTAGATTTGCGCTTGTTTCGAATGCTATTCACTCTGCTACAAAACTGTCTGACACGACCTCTCCATTCCTGCAAATAGACACGTACATTTGATGTGACACATAAACTTGGAATCCGCTATAATATATGCTATATAATTGGGCTTCATTCACGGAAGCGTTTCACATCGTAACTTTATTAGTAAGGTAGACAACACCGAAAAATGGGCCTAACCGTAAAGTTGCATACAAATGCGATATTTTTGCTCCAAATGATAGCTGGACATGTGTACATTCATAATCTGACTGGTGCCACCGTGGTACCCTTGGACTTTTTTCTAGGCCACGCCTCTTTTAATTGAATATCTGATAATTAGGTCAAAATTGAAACACAATAAAAGCCTGTCAAGTTGGGTATTAAATTGAAGCTAATGAAAATGACACAATGCAAATATACATGTTAACATTGCAAACCGTATCATGTGAAGTCACTTTGAGGTCATCTGAGTTCGCTTTGGGTCATACACCCTCATTAAGAAACTGGTTATATGATCATAGAGAGAACTTCATGTCAGTGACAATAAAATTTGATGACAATGTCACATATTACATATATAGAGAGCTGAAATATTCATTAAATTCCAATATTACCTCAAGCAAGATCAACTTTCAATCCTATCCGACTACAGGACAATGAGACTATCCGACTATAGGACAATGAGACTGGAAAAGGGATGGTTCTGCCCCTGAAAATTCTCCTTGTCCTTGAAGCTTAAACTTTTCGCCACGCTTTTAGACGCGACATGCAACAATTTTGGAGAAAGATCTTCGTGGTGGTCATTTCTAATTTTCCCATACTCTGCTCGGGGAAAGAAGATCGAAATAATGCTGAACACGTCTGCGTCTCAAATCAACAACATTTCGGTAAACCAGAGAAATTCGTAGGGGATGAACCCATGCTAGACAGGATTGAATTCACAATTGTTTTATAAGATCCCATGTAGGTTGTGTTAATGATCTGGACGGATGCCATTTAGTCAACTTTATCACACGCTACTCAATTCTAAAATATCGATATTTACCCAAAGGCATAACGTTTCAACATCTGTTGTGGTTTTGGAGATATTGTAGAACATTTGCTAAACCATCTCCTCAGCCCTGATTGAAAAATATAAGTTTTATCTAATTTAGATAAACCAAGATGGTATATCCTGGAAATACCATCTGGGGACGCTATGAAAAAATCGTGCGACTGTTTTGCCGATATTCTACGAGATTGCATAATAAATCAATGACGACAAACTCTACCCTTTCAATTTGTCATTGACTGACGTTTAGATCATCGATACGAAGAATTTTGCACCGGTCGGTCTTTTGATATTATATACCGCCTTATGTTTGCGACGCCCGATGTCTGACATCATGCCTTATTTGGATATTGTTTCTCTCTCCTGTTTACTATTTTGGTCCACGTGATCCTGTGTGTAATTACAAGGGGCGTCATTTAGCCCAGCTAGTCACCTGATTAGCTGAAATATGTAGTTTGAAATTCGCACCGGATTCATATAGCACCGATCTCAGATATATTATTCCGTGATATTAGATCTGAGTTTACTGAGATTGCATTTCACCATGATGTATTATGTTCCAACTACAAAAAGATATACGTACAAAACGTTTTTGAAGTGTTGAAGACGAGGTTCGATACAACAACATGTATTTACAATGTGCCCTGGTGTGTATATGTCATATGTCAGTGGCACTCCAGTTAACCTGGAATCTGGGGTCTTTCATAGCTCTAGAAGCGCTCTTAATCACTGGCTTGCGCTGATAGGGGGGGGGGGCAACATTTTTAAGGTATGGAGCATCGTATCTGTATCTGGATCCTGCACCCTCATATTTGGAGAACCACCGTTGGTTCCAAATCAGGATACCAATTAAAACCCTCGAATGTTCATACTTCGTACGAGGTTAAGAGAACATACAAACATCAGAGACGACATTAAGTAGGCACTTGAAGCACAGGAAGACTTAGCACGTATATGATCGAATGGCTGCATTAACTCAAAATGTATTGAAGGACATTCTTTATTTCGAGCTCTCCTGAGGACTAGCCTTTCCCTTTGATGCAATAGAGAAAATTCATCAAAATCGGAGTATTATCAATATCTCTACGACTAGTTGATTGATAGCCTGGCGACGTTGCCTCGCTAGTACTATACATCACGTTATTTTGCCCGACTTCCTTAAGTATTCATAAAGTGCAGCCAATTATGAATTTATGAGGATTCCCCCCAATCCTGCGCAATTTTTTCAGCTTGTTTGACAAGTAATCGATATCACAGTTGACCAATTGTCTCATGTTAATCCACGACAATGCCGAAAGAATCCATAAAACATGACTGCTGTACAGACATGAACTGAAAGCTGTCCACAACTTTCAGGAATTGTATATTGATTCGCGAGCGAGGTTGGCGGGGGGGGGGGGAGTGACGATGGGCATAGGTGATAATTGGATCACTTCCTTGATGCGACACAAGTGGTATTTACTTCATAGCTCAATAATGGAAAAATGGATTTTTTAGGTAATATTTAATGCGGAATGCGTCCTGTATCTGTCATGGTAGTGTTAAGGCAACCCATGGATTTACATTGTACACTAGTATTAGTAGTGAGACATGCGAAAGCTTGTTGTTTTGTCCTTCACTCAAGTTGGGGTCGATCTGGGGTCGATCTGGGGTCGATCTAGCATCCATTTCAATCTCCAGACTGCGATATATTACATGATTGAAACCTACCTTACTGTGATATCAACAAATTAACGTGCAAGTAGAATCAAGATTCCGTCAGTGGAATATGATTTCCGCGACTGGCATAGTAATTAGTTTGAACTGCTTACAGTGCTCCACCAAACTAGCTTCTGGTGATCGCCAGGTTTAATGCGGCTTCAGACCAATGCTTTCGTCCGTTTGCCTGTTCGTCCGTTCGTGAACGAGTTGATCCCTGATTAGCAGAGAAAGGACAATCTCTATCGACTTTCAAGGTAGCTTATCATTAAGTTCTGGAAAGACCAATAGAGATCGAAATGCACCCGCTTTCTCTTCGGGTAAATCTCCGGTAATGTTCGGTAATTTCCACGAATCTCCGGTAATGTCCGGTAACTTCCGGTATTAATCTCCGGTAATGCCCAGTAAGGGGTCACGTCCAATCAATCGAGACAGTTTCTCGATTAACGAGTAAAACCGATAAATATCTCGTCTCATAGGATCCCGGTTGATCTCTATCGTTTGTTGTCCCGGTTTTCTCTCGAAGCACAAGACCATCTCGATCCCCCTCAAAATAATTCGACTTCGAGAATGTAATCGAGATGCCTTCAAATGAACGTTTGAACCATTCGAAATGCATATGCTCGTCATAAATATACTTTTCTGCCGCGAGATTAATCTCGGCTAGTAAATATGCATTAAAGCACAGATATTATATTAGATTAAACATGAATCATAAAATATTATTTTGTTTTTTCGTCTAGAGATGTGTATTCGCATCTTCTTGCTCTGACAGCGCAATTTCTCTACCGGTTATCTTTATATAACTTTATTGAAATAACTATTTGATATAATCTTGACTTGAAAATTATAGTACCACGTTCGTCGAAGATTTTCCGGGCATCCAAATATACAGTGGCTTTGAAGGCCACAGGCGGGACTGGTAATTTACTGGAAACCGGCTGATAGTATGATTATATTTGATCGTTGGTCTAAAGCGAGATTGCTTTCTGAATTGGGCGATAACTACTTTTATTAATCATGTTATTTGGTCAAATTTCTCAACACATGATATCAACAATAAATAGTGAAACGCCAGTGTATTATCAAGCCCGCCAAAGGTATTGTTTCAGGGTTTTTTCTTTCAAAGAAATTAGCCCCCGTTATTTCAAGCCGAAGATTTTTCAGACCGACTGTAGTGTGAATCATTAACACCTCTAGTTCCGCCAGTCAGTATTTACTCTAACCTCTTCCGCGCAAGCTTATATCAGAAAAAACAGTGTTGATATAATCTCCTTGTTTGAACTATATCACAAGATAGTAATTCTCTGCATTGAATAATACCAAATTATAAAACAAATTATAAACAGAGGTTAATACACCGGCCAAACATCTAACATAATCTTCACTTTTCGGTTGAAACGCTGCATGTTTTGTCCAAAACAATTTTATAGAAAAACTGATTAAGGCTTGCTACCGTATCAATAATATTCAGGTCCTATCCAGTTGATGTGTCATTTCTTCTGTGTCCGATACTAGCCAGATATAAAATCAGTTATCGATGTGAGCTTAGAACATATAATTATATATTAAAAGTTTATATAGATAAATAAAACGTATTCTTTCAATTGGATTCAGGAAACATCAGGACATGAATATATCGGATAAAAGGTTGAATAACATGGACAAAAACCACTTCAAAACATTCCGTTGTCAGGATTCTATTTGGGCCAAAATATGCGTATATGACGTGCGCCCCGACTATATGGTACCCACACAACACTCTGATCGCCTAAGAAGCAAGAAACGGTCGAATCAACGGCAACAAAACCCAGACACATAAGAACCGGGACCTCCTTCAAGATTACCGATTAATTTAATACCCATCTCGAAAACCGGGACGTTTCGATCGAGATAGAATCGGGAGCAAACCGGGAGACGTCGCCAGGGGTCCCGGTTCTGCTACCCGGTTTCAGCCGAGAAATTTCTCGATCCATCTCGAAGACATCGAGAAACTGCCTCGACTAATTGAACGTGACCCCTAACTACCAGTAAGAGACCAAGTTCAATAATACGGTGAATTAACATTTTATTTGAAGACAAGTCGGAGCTTGCCTGGACATTTCCGTGACGTCATGAGTTCGGAGGCGAACGAGTCTCAACATGTCTTGCTGAAGGGCGATACGCCATCAAATTGTGTGTGGGGTCCCCTCCAGCACTATCATATAATGACAAGTTGGGAAACCCCATGGAGTGACACCCACAGGCAATGCGGGACTTTACATTGAGACATAGTTTTGAGGTATAGGTGGATCATACCTAGCCCAAATGGACTGGATACGGTATCGTCATGAAGCCCTCTTGATGTAGAGTCAGACTGGGGTGGTGATTTTGATCGAAAAATATTAGAAAACGAGCAGTTTCCGGTTGGAGACTTGGGGAAGGTGGGGTCAATTTGTTTGTGGAGTAAAGTTAATCGATTTCGATGACTCTGTGGAATACAGGTGAGTCATCATTCATCCAAATCGACCGTGCAGGATATCATATTGAAGCGCCTGTGGTGTAGAATCAGGCTGAGGTGGTGATTTTGTCCGATCACGTTATATTGTGCATGTGCTGCCGTGGAGTGTTATAGAGAGAGCATTTTACGTGGGAGTTTTGAGGCATGGATGGGCTATCCTTGCTCACAGTGGGCCGTGTTGGGGTTGGGCGCTGTCGTGGTGTAGACCACGATTGCCCTGTTGATTATGTCCGATCACGTCATCTGCGCATGTGCAGTGGTGCAGTAGTATAGAAAGGACATTTGAAATGGGCGTTTTGGATTATTAACTTTCTATCTCACTGCTGTACTAGAGACAAGGGCCATATTCGACGCGAGTGAGGAGGTAGGGGGAGGGGGTGACGCGGAGGAGGAGGACTGAGGAGGTGAGGAAGAGTCCTATAACATCGTATGTGAACCATTAGCGTCAGTCTGTAAACGTATCCACCCCCTAACAGAGCCGCATTCATTGTTAACACAGGCAAGAGACACAGCCGAGTCCTTCTGTGGGCCCACGAAGTCGAGCAGAGCGTTGACGGTCAGCGATCCTACGGGGTGTGGAAAGAAGTGATCAAATTCTTCCTGAAAGAGCCAGGGGTCATGGAGTAGATATTGTCCTGCCTCAATTATGGCTCTTGGCCATGAGTAAATATCATGACTCAATTACGGCATGAAAATATGACAAAGAGAGGGGAAGGTTGACCCCCGTTTTTTTTTCGCCTTTTCAAGTTTAATTGAAATCGCTCTTACCGATTTGTCTGAAAATTGAACCGAATTTGATCATTTTGCGACTTTGTAGGGAAAATGAAGCAAGCTTGGAAGGGATGTTCGAGATTCAATTTCCCATAACATATCTGTGCTGCGTTTTAAAATAATGGCTTAATCGAGATCTGGGTTGAATATTGTAGTGGGTGACTCGGATATGTCTTATGCTGTACAAGAAACAGATACAACTCAAAGAAAATTCGAATACAACTACCCGTACTCAGAATCTGCTGATCCTGTATGAGGTATTTCATACCTTTATGGAGACGCAAGTAGACAAGGGAAATGACACATTTTGGTCTCTCTTCTGTCAACTGACACAACTGTTTACTAAGTGGACCCCCATATCGTCTTGACACTCCCGGTAACTTTCGTCAACGCTCCTTAACGACCCCTGACGCCCTTATGTGCGAAGTGCGAACGCACGTTCACCAGACACTACGATATGATGCGACATCAGAATACTTTGCATACTGAGGCTGAGGAGCCCATATTCCGTCTGTACAATAATACGGAGAGGTTGGCTGCTGATTTTGCGAGTCCAGCCACTGATACGGAGAGCACGATCTCAGAGTGTCAGGCTACATCCCAGGAAAGCCTGAACGAGGAAGAACTAACCTTTTGAGATCGTATTGTGGATGAGGCTATTAATACCTATGCTGAGGCGATCGAAGATGATGTGCAGGATAATTAGAAAAGGCGTACGCCACCAGGTGCCCTGATATGAGAGAAACACATCTATGAACAACCTAGCCTGCTGCCGCTTCAACAGAAAGATGACCCCGCGCATAGATCCACCGCGAATTGGAGCGATATACAAGAGGTGGGGGAAATTGACCAAGTCTGGTGACTGAAAAGCAAACATATGACTCTACAGGAAAGCTTCTCTCGGCACCTCAAATTCAGACCCGAGAAAACTGTGGATTCTCTGGCGTAGCCTTAGTATCTCGGCCGCGCTTTTATTGCAGATGTTCATGTGGACACTATGAAGTATCCACACGGCCCCTAGCACCGGCTTAAGCGGAAATAGTCGCGCTATCTCAGAGCTGTGATGACAGCTCACAAACGCTCACTTAGAAGGGGGTGTGGGGTCCACCCGCAGATACCCTGAAAAATGTGGTCAAAATGCACAAACAGCTGTTCCAGAACATGTTCTCGTTACAGTATTCTGGACTGCTCGACGACACTTAGGATAAACGAACGAGGCACAAGAGCGGACATTGTCGAAGATTGACGCATCATAAATGCCGGCTTCTGAAGAACCAAGAGCAGTTGAAAATACGTCCAACGGAGAACAGCTAACATGTCCGAAGACATAAACAACATCAAATGGCGGCTTCGCATTGGACAAGAGCAACCAACGTTGCCTTTGATACACAGACAAGAGCATACGTACATATTGTAAACACAGTGAACTCAGCTTCCTCAGTTTGGGTATTATTTGATGTAGGGGATAATACGATGGGGCATGCGCTTTACGCTTGTCGCTGTTGATCTCTCTTTCTTTCCTCTGATTGCGTCAACGTATTAAGACAATAAGGGATAAGTACAGGTGTGTGTAGGAGATGCTACTCTCCAGCGTTGAAGGCATTATCGCGTTACAACGACGGCTATTACAGTACTTCAAGATGTTAAGCTTGTAGAGTAGCATCGAAAACGCAAAGATGACACCAGTACATTGTTCTGTCCGCACTTCAATACTACTTCCCGACTGCGTATGCGAACCATAACGTGACCGGACAAAATCACCACCTCAGTCCACCTCTACCTCACGTGCGCTTCAGTAGGAAAACACATACAACCTATTTGCCTCAGTTTACCCAACCGAGTGCATATCCGAGCGACTGTGCTCTTGTTCTACTGGTAATGACACCACCGCCATATGGTGCTGAGAACCACCTCTGTCGTATAGGTCTGTAGGTGAGCTTCAAGAACATCACTCACACGTCAATATGCAGTCAAACTACCCCTCAGGGCACCTGCCGCACACGTATACAGTCCGAGTGCGCATTGGTTGAACGGACATACACCGAGTACACCGTGTATTCATCTGTGTTATGAGCCTTATATTGTAAAATTCTCCACCACATATCCACCCCTAAGGGTTAGTGTATTGGGGTAGACATATCTAAAGTGCCTATCCGAGCGATTATTTGCTTTCTCTACTACCGCTGACGTCACTTCGTCGTTTAAACCACGAGCGCTGCCCACCCTACACGGTCCATTGGGAACAAGGATGACCCATCTATAGACCAAAACTACCAACTCACATGCCCTTTCTATGCTACTCCCGGTTGTACATGTACACCCTAACCTCACTTCCAATAACAAGCTATGCCAGTCTGGCCCTACATCACGGCGCTTCCACTTCCCAACCAGCACAATTGGAACAAGGATGGCTCATCAGTCACCCAAACACCACTCAGCGTACCCCCAAAAGGCTATCTTTTTCTACCACTCCACGACTGCACACCTTGTAGTCACTTCAATACAAACCACATCAATATGGCTCTCCACCAGGAGAACTCCACACCCTACACGACCCATTGCGAGCAAGGATGACTACCTAAACCCCCAAACTTCCTCATCAAAAACCCTTTCTATGCTACTCTCCGACTGCTCATGTGAACCGTAAAGTCTCTTCCTGTAAAAAACACTCCAGACTGTCTCTACACCACGGGGGCTTTAAAAGTGAGTGTAAATATATAGCGAACGTTCCGATTGCCCGAAACATAAAGCGACGTCAAAGTGGTAAAAATTATCAATTTTCGTCAATCTATATCGTAACCATCTATTGCAGCTAGTCTATACCGAGACCATCCATTACCGTCAGTCTGTTTCGAGACCATCCATTGCCGGCAATCTGTCCCGAGACCATATAATGCCGTCAATGTGTCGAAACTATCCGTTGCGATCAACCTGTCCCGACAGTAGTTACTGCCGTTAGTCTGTCCAGAGACCATTCATTGTCGTCAGCCTGTTCAGAGACCATCAATTGTCGTTAGTCTGACCCGAGACCATCCATTGTCGTCAGCCTGTCCCTAGACCATCCATTGTCGTTAGCCTGACCCGAGACCAACGACTGTCGTTAGTCTGTCGCGAGACCATCCAATTCCGCCAGTTTGTCTCGAGACCATCCATTGCCGTGAGTCTGTCCTCAAAATCTCAAAAAAAATAAAATAAATAAAATGGTCGCCGTTTTCGCCAAAAATGTCCATTATTCGTGCTACTGTTGGGACAGAATGAAGTTCCGAGACATTTTTTCTGGAATTTAAAACATCAAGCAATCTAATAGTCGTCTACTGTCAAGGTGTCAAGATGAAATTGGAAATATGGTAAATCCCTTAATAAGTCAGTCAGACTAATGCAATTCAATCATTTGTTTCGATAAATTTGATCATCCTCTGAATCATAGAAATAACAGAGGAATAATAGATTACTTGAATTATTTCGGAATGTGATTGAATTGTTAAGGGAATGACCGTTCCCGGCACATTTTCCGGCCGCCATACACAACCACGTTATATTGTATCTTCTGATCCACCCATGAGATAGGATAGTGATTCATACTGCAACATATATTAGTACAGCTGATATAATATATAATCCATGAAATAACAAAGTGGATGTAGGCTGAAGCTGCTGACATTAAGCCTATCGGGACTGGTGGGAGAGGCACTCTTCTGGTGTGAACTTTCTGCCATTGCGCCGCAAAGGGAATAAGCTGGAGCCTAGAAATGTACGCCAATTTACGCCTAAGTCTCATACAATCCTCATAATAAGGTGTAAGGTATCACCCCTCGCACGTATTCGAAGTGGTGACCATGCAATACCTGAAAACTGGTCACCGAGATACTGATGTCAGAACCGATATGATAAGGGATGATCACAATTTGTTCATTGAATTTACCAATGATCGTGGCTGTTTGTTTATAGAGTGGTTAAATTCGCCGATCACTATGGTTCTGTGTTGATAGAGTTGGTTGAACTACCAATTACAAAATCTATGTGAATTTCAGGATTCCCACGGCCAAGGAGTGCACGCATGGCACATATGTTCTCACAGCTCATACCATCACAGTTTAGTCAGCATATACGTATAAGTACAAATTGAGCACTGCTTTTGGCCGGCCCGTACATTCGCATTCAGCAAATAATATACACCATGAACCGAAATCAGGTGATATACCCGGTACCCAGTCTTATTTAACGGTATATTGCAGGACACATCAACAGAGCATATCCATCTATATGAGTGCAGACAGGACGTTTACATTGGTGCAATAAAGTCAAGAGAGTGCTAGATACCACATTATTAAGATTCTGTTGCTTCTCAATAGTGTATTGAAGTAACATCTGTATGAAAGCACAATCGTTATATATGATGTATTGAACATTGATCTTTAAATTAATATTTCTCAAACAGCAATCTAGACAAAAATTGTTTAGCTCCATTAGATGATATCAAACGCCCCCTGTTTCCTTATTCCATTTCTGTAATGGAAAAAATCAGAGCCAGAATGCTATGGTGATATGTTGATTAAATTGTGTATTTGGAGACAACAACAACAGTGTTATGCAGAAGAAAAGTTTACTGTCAACAAGAAAATTTATATTACATACAACAAATCCTTCAAAATAGTCATAAAAGGTCAAATTTGTTGAAAATAGACACTATTTTGTTGTTGAACTGAGCTTGTATTCGTAAAATCAAGGAAGCGCATTTAATAAATACGGTCAAAGATCAATTTATGCTCAGGAAGCCTTGTCATACGAATGTTGCAGCGGTGGCATAATTTCACATGAATTATGGCCTGATTGTATTAAATTATTCATACGAATACAAACATTTCAATGATCAAACTGAAATCTGTTCACAAACGTTTGATGCCACAACCATTTAATAAGGATAATAATGTATGTAAGCATAACATGCATATTGTCCAAAGTGGTTGATAATCACATAAATATAAGGTTGTGTTGTTTGTGTCTTCAGTGATGAAGATGTATTACTTGAAAATCATAGTACAGCAAATGGATTGCAGAGTCGAGGGGTAGAACTCGAAAAACAAGAACCCAGACAGCTGTTCTGATAAACGTACCTGTCACTGTTATAAGTATGCAAGAAGCATTTGATAATACACCCGATTATCAGTTTAATAAATAGATCAAAACGACAATTTGGAGCGGTCAAATCAGCTGATGAAAGCACACCGGGTTTTTTAACATGAAGGTTCCACTTCGTGATTAATTTCAATGCGGCCCGAAATCCAGCTATTTTATCAAAGCGTATAGCTAGCTATTAGAAGTGTAGCTTAGAAACACATGGCACCCGATCTGAGTACCTAAATTTGGTCAACCCCACACCTTTATTGTAAAGTTCAAATAATTTGATCACTTATAAACTCGCTGCCAGATTCTCGAAATATCCAATGATTTGCATGATGGATTCTTGCATAGAAGAAAACTCTTCTTCCAGACTATGGTAGATATTACCGGTTCAGTAGACATTAAATATTTATACTTAACGATTTCCCCATTTATGCTGAACAAATTGATACCTGATTCCGAAAGACAGAGCTGAACTTGGGGATGTTAGGACGGTGAAGTACGTATACTCCTTTTCCGAGAACGAGATGTTAAAATTAATTGAAAGCAAGCTCGTTTCCCTGAGCCCGACCGGGCATGGACGATTTGAGGACTGTCATAGTCTGGGGGATCATTTCGGCTCCCCTATATATTTAGTTACTCCTTGGGGTAGCGTGATGAAACCGCCCATACTACATATTTGGGTCAACTCTAAAAGATGGCGACCAAATGCTCATAGCAGGGACAAACGAACATAGCAGGGACATCTGGAAAAACGATCATAGCAGAGACAAACGGCCATAGCAGTGACAAACGAACATAGCAGGGACATCTGGGAAAACGATCATAGCAGAGACAAACGGCCATAGCAGTGACAAACGATTATAGCAGAGATAAACGGCCATAGCAGTGACAAACGATCATAGCAGGGACATCTGGGAAAACGATAATAGCAGAGACAAACGGCCATAGCAGTGGCAAACGATCATAGCAGAGACAAACGGCCATAGCAGTGACAAACGATCATAGCAGGGACATCTGGGAAAACGATAATAGCAGAGACAAACGGCCATAGCAGTGACACACGATCATAGCAGAGACAAACGGCCATAGCAGTGACAAACGATCATAGCAGGGACATCTGGGAAAACGATCATAGCAGAGACAAACGGCCATAGCAGTGACAAACGATCATAGCAGGGACATCTGGGAAAACGATCATAGCAGAGACAAACGGCCATAGCAGGGACAAACGATCATAGCAGAGACAAACGGCCATAGCAGGGACAAACGATCATAGCAGGGACATCTGGGAAAACGATCATAGCAGAGACAAACGGCCATAGCAGTGACAAACGATCATAGCAGGGACAAACGCGGATATAAAGAAAATACCGTTTATTATTCCAAATATACACACACGACAATCTTGTAACATGTAAATTGCTTAACAGGTGTTAAATTCACAATATTTACCGGTTGTTTCAATATAGATTTTGAAAATTCATTCCAAGCATCAGGAGTCATAGCCATAAATACGTACAAATATACACAAAGTTGTCAACACTGTAAAATTAGACTTAACAATATTGTTCTTCATCTATTGTACATATCTGTCTCGAAGTGTTTTTCTGAAATTTTTTAAATGTTGACTAGGACCATTTTAACATACTGTATATCATAAAGCCGTTTCCATGATAGCTGGGAAGGTGCAGCTCTTATCCCTTAGTCAAACGTACGACGGTCTATAGGGGCAAGGTGAATAGGTTGATCCATTGACGATGGTGTCACTGGTCGCTGAATAGCGCTGACTTGGCAAGGCGACATGTCGTACTGGGTATGTTATTCTTGGACAGCACATGCTCATTAAAGCCTTCCGAAACTTCACGCTCAAAAATCCGTAACAGATAGGATTCATAGCTGAATTTGTCAGTCCTAGCCACTGAACGAAAGGATAAATGTTAGAGCTCACGTGGTTCGCTGAAGGAGAATTAAGGTTGTAGTCAAGCCAAAGATTAACAATGTGATACGGTAACCAAGACAAAGCAAAGAGTAATACAAGTACAATTAACATTTTCACAGTTTGTCTTCTTTGCCTCATCACGCGTGACTGTTGTTCTTTCAGTACCTCGGACCCTCTTCGTCTCAAAATAACATCACCAGTCCAGAGATGTCCAGCTATTCTAGCGTAAGCAAGGCTCATTACAATCACGGGAACAGCAAACATCATTAGAAACAAGAAAATATTGTATGTTTGTTTGCTGATGACCCCGTATTCCCATTCTTCTTGACATATTCTCGTCAGCATCACACCGGCTACTCCGTACGATGTAATTTTGTTGACAAACAACAGAGGAGAACAGCTGACGGATGCTATGAACCAAACCAAAGCCACTGTGAGGAGAACTTTGTTTCTAGAAAACATGGCTTTTGCTTTTATGGGCTTATGTATACCGTAGTATCGATTCATGCTGATGACTAAAAGAGATAGAACGCTTACACAGACTGAAGTTCCTTGTAAAAAGGGTGTTAGTTTACACATTATTTGTCCATAAATCCAATCCGTATAAATGTAGTTACCAACAGTTACGGGCATACAGACGGAAACCACGGATATATCAGCTATGGCCAGGTTCACTAAAAACAAGTTAGTAACCGACCGCATTCTTTTGTGTCTGGTGAAAACAACGGCCACCAGTATGTTCCCAGCAATGCCTATTACAAAGGCCAGACCGTACAGTACACAAAGCGCGATTGTTGTCTCATTCCAGCGGAAGAAAATATCGGCGGCAGAGAATGTCAACAGACCAACATCGCCATAAATATCCTGGTCATTCCAGTAATTGAAAGGGTGGTCAGTTATGTTCACTTTGGCGAGGTCACTAAGATTCATGGTAGGAAACTGGCGATTCGTCGCCGAAGATAATTCCTCGCGATGATTAGATCACAGTAGATTGGATTTCACGCCGTTTACTACAACCGCGGTCAAGAGTAATCCTTCTCTAACGGTCGATTATGTGCATTCAAAACCGTCCCCTGGTTTGTCCATGATGTATATCACCGTCATGTGCCAATAAGGATGGTATTTACCAGACAGGATTCTGCTTTAGGGTGACAGCAAGGCTCCCGTTGGCTGCTCCGGTATTCCCCAGAGGTCATTTACTGATCCGGTATCCCCAGAGGTCATTTACTGATCCGGTATTCCCCAGAGGTCATTTACTGATCCGGTATTCCCCAGAGGTCATTTACTGATCCGGTATTCCCCAGAGGTTATTTACTGAAACGAAAAAACACCATCAAGTGCAGTTAAACATGATGACCAACATATTACACTGACGAAAATAATTAATGGAACAGTGAACAATAAAGGTGAGCGTTTTCGCAGCAATCCATGCTTCAGAGGCATGTTTCTTGCTTGATGCTCAAACTTTGACTAACCGAATAGTGTGAATATGGCTCAAGAAGTATAAACAAATATCATCTCAGTCATGTTATAGTCGGGCCGGGGCTATATCTTGGTGCACGACAGCCCGACGATATTTTAACGTCAACGCTCCATAGTCAAGGAGAGTTCTACTAAAACCGTCTAAACTGTGAAAAGCATTAAAATTGACACAAAAGTAGCTTTCTCTATATTATTTCAGATAAGAGCGGGGCACGGGTGATCTGATAAAACTAGGAGCGTTAATACTACGTTTATCGAATGTCTCATGGTTTTCGCATGAATATGCACAAACGAAACCTGGCTGTTGCTACATCAGACTTCTTGAATTTATAGTTTACTTGGCTCTATTTCTATTTCCGTGGTTAGCCCGAGTAGACCGCCTTCCATGCGTATGGGTAATATTGAACCACGTGCCTGGATGATGTCGAATATTGACCTCAAACGTTCCTACACGATCTGGCAGATGATGGCCTCCGTCTGAAGTTCTCATATATTACGAACGCTTTTGCAATAATCATTGGATTTAGATCTGCCCCAGGGTTAAAATTCCTGGCACTGAGTCATGCCGATGGACATATCGAGATATGTTGTTGCTTCCTGTCCAATCAGCATTCAGGGTAGCGAAGTATCACGGTAGTTTTGACAACCTGTACCTAAGGAAAATTAGATATTTCCTGGAATGTGCCATGGTTCCAAGCTACTTGAACCATTCACCGATTTCACATTCTATTCTCATCCTTGCTGCTTTCTAAGGATTCAACTCTTCAAGACTTTGCGTGACCTCATCATTTGCCAGGATAATTCAGATTATCGTTATAAGATGTGGTCTCTAGTGAATTAGTGGTTCGTTCTCCCACAGGTCTCTCGATAACAGTGCACAGCTGGACCCAATATATTCTAAAAGACTCGCAATGCAATACTCCATAGCTATGGGGAATCAAGTTAGTTGTTGCAAGAGAGGAGTGGAATTTAAACAGAGGACGAACCTTTATGAATTGGGGTAGTGTTCCATCAAACCTTGACAATTTTTTTTTTCAAAATTGATTTTGAATACGATTACTGATGGGTGTGACATTGACCAAAGGGGTCATATGGCTTCGTGTCAGTTTACCGGAATCTTTTTCGACCACCTTTATATAGTGCATTCAATTGTTTTCCGTATATGGTGAGATTTTGGTGAAGGACCTATCGTCCCTGAGACTTGCCGTATGTACAAATGATGTGTATTGTAGTTTGTTACTGTGGATAACATTGTGGAGAATGAAGGACTTGTTCGTCGTCTAGTCTTACATACCTATGTGTTCTCAATAAGAATATTCAATCTACTGATATTTTCTCCGTTTGATTAGGTATATCTGTCTAACGGCAACATAGTTCATCATATTCCAGCAGATGATGTGATAGAGCTATTACATCATTGCTCTTGGTTATTTTTATCTAATACCACTCATTGATAGGGACCCTGTGGTCATATCATTCAAGATATCTACATGAAAATCTACAATAAAAGTGTGGTGGATATACATATCCTCACAGGGATTTTTTTTTGTTCTTGTGATGTTTTTAAATATACAATCAGAACACTGGCCTGTCTGGTCATGCATCTTTATCCACCACCTTTATATGTTGCGTGTAACGTATGTTCCCACAGTTACATAATATTGGCACCTCAAACGGAAAGCGTTAACCGGATAGTTTCTTGGGAACTTGAGGATATGGAGTACATTGAGACCCGATTCAGATGAGGAATAAACGTCAATATAATAATGTCAGATCCAAGATCCAGTAGATAAACTGGGGTAAACACTTAAAGGCGTACAACTGTCTAATTCCCAACACCAGTTTGTAAGGCTCGACGCCATCCAGACTTTATTTGCCACCTTGTCAACCCTACCAGGCCTGGCGAGTGGGTACATAATGCACCTTACCCAGCTTTCTACAATATCCCTAAAACAGCAAACAAATTAAGAGTTGACACACAGTGAACATACTCAGCCTACTTTATTTGCCATTTACGCATAAAGTAAAATAAATTATTTTATTTCGGACAATTTAGCTCTTTTTTTTCTATGTTTTTTGGTGAAGTTGCGTAAATAAAATTTCGGAAATTCTGGCCAAAACAAATCAACCAAAAAAAGCATTTTTAGGGTATGATATCACTGAGACATCATCAGAACGACCATCTTATCTACGTATACATCCCACCCACCAACAAATAATTATGTATGTGGTGGGATGTGGTGTATGCTGCGGTACACCCCAAATCGTTCAGGTCAGAAGGTTAACATATAGGTCGAACGTACAGAGGGTAAAACTCAGAGACGTGAGTCACTAGGAGAATTTCACCATATACATTTAACACGCTGGAAATATCGTGCTATGATTGTGTGGATAATGCCTGCGTACTGATAAGACATATTCTCACAGCATTCTTCACAAAGACATCTCAAAGATGAACAATGATATCACTGATAAGGATTCTTTCATCCGAATAAACTCCAAAATCGCCCTTAAGATATCAATTTATTCCAGTTCTACTTCCACTGTGAATGCTAAAACAGCCGTCACAGGGTTAAGTTTGACATCTGTGTAATATATTTATCGCCACATTAGAATAATCTGAAATGCAGTCGACTGTCACAGCTGTCAGATGTTTCAGGCAGATATCTTAACTTTTTTGCTAGACAAAGATGACTGAAATCCGTATATCTTCATTTGCTCTTCGATAATAAATCGTTAAGTTATTAACCATGATTACTGATAAAAACATGCTACGCAAACTGATAACTCAAGCGTTTTATATGATCAATTTGACAGGAGTGTAGTAGGCGTTGTTTTGTTAAATGTGTATATATTTCTTCTTATCTCGAGATATGTATTTAACACATGAAAATCACATATTTTCTAACTAATAAAGCCAAAATAAAGAACTGGGAATCAATGTGACTTTTTGTTGACCATTGCAACTGACCACAGTTGTACAATATAGAATTCCAAGAGAAACATGGTTGTACAACTTTGTCAAACAAAAATTTCCAGACAATGGCCATACCCTTGATGCCTAGTTTTACTTTACTGTGAATCAATGTGATTTTTTGTTGACCATTGCAACTGACCAAAGCTGTATAATATAGAATTCCAAGAGAAACATGGTTGCACAACTTTGTCAAACAAAAATTTCCAGACAATGGGCATACCCCGAAAATCTAGTGCTCAAATCAGTTGCTTTATGTATTTGAAGCGGTTTTGAATAAAGCGGTTAAATTATTATCTAACTTACCTTCTCCAGTTACACGTGATCCTCTCCTTAAGAATGAGAACAACTTTCGTCATCAACACGTTATTCTCGATGCTCAGTGATTTGGTTAAAAAAAAAAGAAAACTCCAAGCTCACGATAACAATTAACGAAGCGTTTTTCTCGGGATCAGACGAATTATAGAAGTCCAATATCGACGGAACAATTCAGCGATATCTTAATCGAACGCGTGTATACTTCTTTTACAGAAACGTAGTTAATTGCAGATACGTAGTTAATTGACATATTCTAAACATTCCTTGGTACAGTCAGGACGATGCTGTCACCAGATAAACCTGATTAGTTCTGACACAGCGCTAACAGACACACTACTATAAGAGGAACGCTCGCCAATGCCAGTCTTAGAAAGTATCGATTGCTAAATCCATATATTATGGCATTTGCCTGACAAGGAACAGTTGTCGATAGATCTACCGTGTTGGAACAGTCTTCACTATGCTCTGAACTAGTCTTCATACGACGCACAAAGCCTGCAATGATGTATTGGCCGGCCTGTCAATCTCATCAATTAGAACCCCTAAGATTTCATATATTCCCACCTGTCTTTTGAAGAATAAGAGGTGATTAGGGATTGAGAAACAGCTGCTTAGTTACCTCAATTAGATTGTCACGACTGTCACGACTTTTGACAGGCGCCAAATAAATGATTTTAAGACATATATCGGGAATTCAACATGGATTATATGAATCCATATATGAATATCGTATGAATTAAGAATATTGATCAACGATACGGATTTGAAATTTTCGGAACATCATGATGTCTTGCGGCATCATTGAAAACTGTTGACCGCTTCTCTCTTGCTGAAAACTAGCCTTTATTTATGTATACTATGATTGTCTTTTTGAATTTGATGCTAATATGATGTTGTTATATGGAATATGGAAAATGTATTTGGATTATGGACGCGGATATTCCTGCGAAGTAGGCTACCGTCTGTAAATTGTCCGGTAATGAGTGAGTCCATCCGAATCCTTTCGCCAGCAAAATAAGGAGAACCGTTGACAGTGGAACCTTGATTTTTGGCATGAATGAGCATTAGGGGACTCTTACCAGCATGTTCTGGGCTGGTCTACTTTTGATAAAAATTTCTGATGATTTTTGATGAAAATCACTAGTGATTCTGACTTAGGCAGTGCCCATCTTAATATAGGCTGGATTTCAACATAGGGCGTGAGGGATTTCAAACAGCTCAGTTCATCTCGTAGTCTTTGATGCCTACCCTACTCCTGTCCGGTGACGTTAGTCACGCTACCATGTTCTTTAATGGACGACGGCTGAATTATGAATGACGGATCGGACGCTTGTAAGTTAGCAAATTGAATGCTGGCAAACTATTGACCCTTATATATTTTATTCGTACGAAGCAGGCTCTCATTTGCAAATTGTCCGGTAATGAGTGAGTCAGTCAGTCAGTCAGTGAGTCCGTCCGAATCCTTTCGTCGGCAAACTAAGCAGAACCGTTGACATTAGAACCTAGATTTTTGGCACAAACGTGTATTATGGGACTGTTAACAGCAAGTTCTGAGCTGACCTACTTTTGATGAAAATATGGTTACTTAGATAACCTATAAACCTCGAAATTGACAAAAACGTGTCCTAATGCCTCATAAGACCTACTTCGTAGGTTCTGTGACGTTAGTCACACTTCCATGTAACTCATTAACTCGAACGATATCACCCAACATCAAAAATGAATACCCCCATTTTGTTCCTGCGAATTAGGCTCTCATTTGCAAATTGTCCGGTAATGATGAGCCAGTGAGTGAGTCAGTCCATCCGAATCCTTTCTCCGGCAAAATAGGAGAACCGTTGACATTAGAACCTTGATGTTTGGCCTTAATCTGCATTAGGAGACTGTTATCAGAAATTTTTGAGCTGACTGGCTTTTGATGAAAATTTGACCTACTTAGTTGACCTAAAAACCTAGAAAGTGGCAACAACATGTCCTAATGCCTTCTAAGACCATGGAAATGCGCTTACACATATAAATCATATCAAACCCTGCTTCGTAGGTTCTGTGACGTTAGTTACACTGCCATGTATTGTAACTCTTGTACCCAATAAACGATATATATCTCAAGCTTATGTGATTAAGCCTCCTGATCGGCGACTCCAGATCACGAATGGGTCATGTTTGGGTAAATGCTTACATCTAAGCGGGAACGTTTCTTTCGATGAGACTACGTCATTCTTTGTTATATTTTTCTCCGTATACTCGCGTCTGACTCACGTTTTTCAATCAAGAAATTTGAACAAAAAGCGCTGCTGATGGAAAAAGATAAATAGGAGCGCTTTCTATACGTATTTACATCACAAATCACTAAGTACTCACTTTCTATACCAACCAATATATGTTATTTGACATCATTCGGATTTACATCAGTGTGAATCTAGACCTTTCAACTACACGTTTTGGCTGCATCAGAATTGATTGCGCCCTTCCCACACACCAAAGTATTTTCTCTCATTAATCTCTTGCCTTTGCGTTGCCCCTGGTGATACTTCTCTTACAACGCTAGTTTATAGATCATTTCTGTAACCTTATCTGTTTATCTGTTTGTTTGCCAGTATGGTCAAAGTTCTGTCGAAATGTCATGAAACTTCGCCAGGATGGTATTCGGGTTAATGTGGCTATACTAAACGGAAAAATCATCTGATCATTTGAAGCTCAGTTTGAGCCGAAATTGTTTTACGGTCAAAAGATCGTAAACATTGTCAGACGAGATATGGAGAGGGAAAAGTGGCTTGAAAAAATAATAAAAAGTCGCTTAACTTCGTATGGAGCCCGAGAACATACAATGTGTTAATTAATCAGTCGTCATCGAATTGTGTTTAGGATAATATCACAGGAAGTGAAAAAAGGCATTCACTTCTTGCTGGGGACCTGATTAGTAAAGTTACAATTGTGAGGTCACTGGGGGCGAACTAAATCAAACAAAAATAAAAATGACATCAAACACCCGTTAACCCTACTTGGCCTGGGGTGGGGGCATTATGGCCCCCATACCAAACTTTCTGCGCTATATCCGGAACGACGAAAAATGGAGTACTGACACTCTCGGACTTCATAGTTTATCATATTGGGGTCATTTTGAGCTCATTCGCATAACCCCCTGAGCAGAGGATCATGGGTCAATTCAAGATGACGGCCACGTGGTGTACCAGAAAAGTGATGTTTTCTTCAAAATTTCTGCTTTTCGGCAATGAAAAGTGGGCAAAAACTATTTTATTTCACATCACATTAATATTTACTAATTTATCATGCAGTTTTTGCGGAGAAATTGCATAAATAAAAAATTCGGAAAATCCGACAGAAAAATCGACCAAAAAATGCCGTTTTCGAAAATGATGTCACTGTGACGTCATCAATGCGGCCATCTTGGATGTTTTTACATTTTCTGGTAGAGCTTGACCCAAGGGTATAGTGTGGTAAGTTTTAGCTCCCTAGCTCAAGGGATAAGAAAAATAATTAGGGGGGGGGGGCATTTTGGCTCCCCCCCCACCCCCAGGCCTGGACAGGTCCCCAAAATCCCAGGCCAGATAGGGTTAAGGGCCAGGAAGGTTTTTGGTCGGAAGGTTGAACAGCTAGCGATGTCAGAATAGCGAGGTTGTCGGGGAGAGTAACTTAAAATCCAAGGGCTTGTTTTACGCTGATGATCTGTTTCTTAATAATCAATAGTTGCGTGGCGTAAATACTGTACATCAATAAAACCTAGTTACAAAGTGAACACTATTTCCGTGACGTCAGTATTACCGAAAGACACATCGCGGATGCGGCAAGTACAGTACCGTAGTCATTTGAATCAGAATACGTACGCATTTATTTCAAACGATGGACAAGAGGATTTCCTGATACAACTACCGACCACGATCACCCGGGCGATAACAGAATTGATCGCAGAAAGATTGTCTCGGGAAAAGCCATAGAGTTTCCGCTTTGTTTCTTGTGAATCTGATATCAACAGGGCCAAAGGCTGTTACAGCGGAAATAACACTCAACTGCCTCGAGCTTGATAAAACATTTCCTTACGTATGCAGCAGGGGATTGATCACCCAGCTCCGATTAGGTGAAATAACTATTCTTCGAATGTACGGAAGTTGATAACAATGATCGTGATCATATTCTCAACGTAATGAGGGTAACAATCCTGTTGTCAAGAATCTTCTCGTTGTATCCACTGTTGCGAGGCTGCTTTAAGATGTAAACATGTGCTTGAACTATGCACGACTGCGTGATCGGTCGTATCCCATTAGTTCAGAGAAATATGCCCTTACAATGTACGCAGCTGACTGATGATGGCATTTATATCTTAACGTTCATCGATATTTTTCTCGATGTCTCGAAAGCATTGCCATCATATCGTCAATGCAACCAGGAGAATTTCGAGAACACAATCGTAGTGTCATGACTGCCCTCGTGACTTCGATGTAGATCATTTCTCTGACAGTGTTTCGGACTATGAAAATATTGATTTATGTACGAAATAATCAACATCAAAGATTACAAATCCACATGAAAGACATGAAAAGACAACGATTTGCATTGTGTAATTGTGAATGTTTCTCTGCTGAGAAAAACGATTCCTACATCACACAGCCACGTAACGTATTGTAATTCTTTTTTTATGACCAAATGTGTAACTGTGGCATAGAAAACTCAAAAAGTCCTACGGAAGAACTAGATGACAAAGGAGGCATACCGTATAGATATGTATATACTTGCGATTGCTCGACTCTCTATACTACCATTCTTTGTCAAGACCCCAATAACCACTTAAGTTCATTAGTGATATCGGTGTTCATGAAACCTGGTTACCGGTATGTTAATGCCAGAAGCCATAAGGCCTTCGTCAGTTTTACCGTACGAAAAGGATATCATTCGTGTGAGGTTTCTTTGTTTATATAATTGCTTGAATTTCTCATTAACAATATACATATGAAATTCGTCGGCATCATATACCAACAGCATAAAGGTATCTCAAAAGGTACAAATTGTGCACCACCTGTGGGAGACCTATATCTGTTCTCCTATGAATATGCCTTCATACACAAATTGCCAAAGATAACCATTCCGAATTACAAGCGTCTAGTCCGTCATTCATAATTCAGCCGTCGTCCATTAATATCCGCGTCCATAATCCAAAGACCTATTCCATATTCCACATAACAGTATTAGCACCAAATTCAAAAAGACAATCATAGTATACATAAACATAGGCTTGTTTCCTGCAAGAGAGAAGCGGTCACCAGTTTTCAATGATGCCGGCAAGACATCATGATGTTCCTAAAATATCAAATCCGTATCGCTGATCAGTATTCTGAATCCATAATATTCGTTGTGAAGTCGTCATCTACAGAATGATGTATCTCAGTCACGCTTTGATTGTGGCTGTTCATATGAGTACCTTGAGGATCTTGAAGTACATGGGTTCATACGGCCCCTAGCCCAGGGTTAAGCGGAATTAGACACAAGTTACGAAACGTAGCGCCATAGATCTTGCACGCTACGTTCGTATTTTGCTATCAGCATGCGATATGTATCGCCAAATTTGAGAAACTTTGAGTGGAGGCGCTTGGTGGAATAGCCCTGGTTTATAAGTTTCTGCAACAATGTTTTATGACGTTGATTAAAATCGTCACATTTAACACAGGACCTAGCAAATGCTACTAAGCGAGATATGTATACGCCATATGCAGGTACCACTGGAATATCACTGTCCAGAAAGGGATAGTTTACGATGTCGAAATTGTAATCATCTCTTTTGTCATAAAGTCGACGAGAGAGAATGCCCGCTTCATTTTTATAGAGATATAGATCTAAATATGATGTGCCTGTAGGGCTGTCTGTAGTTTCCTTCAAATCCAGTGAAGGTGGATATATATCCTTCACTGCGTTATTTATATAGCGATTATCTACAGCGAGAAGATCGTCTATATAGCGTTTGGTGAATGAGAAGGAACGGGCTTTGAATGGATCGGTTTTTGAAAGCGCCTGCATATAGTCATATTCATAAGAGAACAGATATAGGTCAGCCAACAGGGGTGCACAATTAGTACCCATTGGAATACCTATATGCTGCTGATATATTGTGTTGCCAAATTTCACATAGATATTTTTAATGAGAAATTCAAGCAACTCTATAAACAAAGAAACATCCCATGAATGATATCTCTTGTATGTAGTAGAGCTAAAGAATGCTTTATGGCTTCCGACATTAATATATCTACGATCAGTTTTCTTGAACACAGATACTATTAACGAATTTAGACGGTCAATAAGGTCCTGATGAGGGATTGTAGTATAGAGAGTCGAGAAATCCCATGTGGATACATGTCTGTACTGTATGTGACCTTTAGCATCAAGTTCTTCCGTAAGACATTTTGAGTTTTCAATATCCACATACATTCAACGCCAGAGTTTTTAGAAATAGTGGCGCAATACCTTTCCCAAAATGTTTTTACCTTCTGAAGGGCCCTCGTCAACAGGGTTGAAAGAAGCTTGGTGGTGCAGCTTCTAGAACCAGCTATGAATCTAGCTTTGTATGGTGATTTATGCATTTTGGGAGTCCAGTATAGTTTTGGTATGTCGTTATGATTGGTTGGAAGACAAATACCTCTCTCCCTGTGAAACTTTTTGTGATTGTTAAATAAATCTTCCAGAGTAAATGCAGTTTGGGAGTAAGTAGGCGTATTAGTAGGTAGGTGGGTACCTACCTACTAGTAGGTATTAGTAGGTAGTAAGTAGGCCCGACGATCTCGTAGCACTACCGATCTCATATATTAGAGACGCTGAGAATGGCATATACCCCTCTACAATAGATTTAAAGGAAACCATTGAAAGCTCAGATGGAACAACATATCTGGACCTATACCTTTACAAGAACGATCAGGACTTTTATGCTCTGTTATCAACCCTTTTAATTTTTGCGTTTAATTGTCTCACGTCGACTATACGACAAGAGAGACGATTACAATTTTGACATAGTTAACTACCCATTTCTGGATATCAATATTCCTGGATGATCTACACAAGACGCATACATATCTCGCCTGTAGCATTTGGTAGATCATGTGCAGACTTTGACGATTTTAATCAACGCCACAGAATATTACTGCAGAAACTTTTCAAACAGGGCTATACCACAACACGTGTCCTTTCAAACAGGGCCATACCACAACACGTGTCCTTTCAAACAGGGCCATACCACAACACGTGTCCTTTCAAACAGGGCCATACCACAACACGTGTCCTTTCAAACAGGGCCATACCACAACACGTGTCCTTTCAAACAGGGCCATACCACAACACGTGTCCTTTCAAACAGGGCCATACCACAACACGTGTCCTTTCAAACAGGGCCATACCACAACACGTGTCCTTTCAAACAGGGCCATACCACAACACGTGTCCTTTCAAACAGGGCCATACCACAACACGTGTCCTTTCAAACAGGGCCATACCACAACACGTGTCCTTTCAAACAGGGCCATACCACAACACGTGTCCTTTTAAACAGGGCCATACCACAACACGTGTCAAATTCGGTGATAAATGTCGTACACAGACGGTTGATTACGATCATAGTTTGCAAGATCTCTGGTGCTGCGTTTCGTAACCTGTGTCTGATTCCGCTGAAGCCGGGGCCAGGAGCCGTTTGAATATCATGTGATTTACATCTAAACGATGTTCAAATGAGTAGTCCCACCCAACGTGTGATTGACTGGAAACGACTTGGATATACTCTGGTAACGACTTGGGTGTTCATTTGGACAAAGAATAATGGTAAGTGAAAAAGATTTTATGTGTAGAAAATCATAATGCCTTGCTGACATCATTGAAATTGTTGACCGATTCTCTCTTGTAGAAAATCGTCTTGTGTTTTTATTATTTTTATTTCATAAATATTTGGAATTGGTACTGTCATACGGAATTGGTATTTCGATTATTGACGCGGAAGTTCATTTATGGACGATGACTGAACATTGAATGTCGCATCTGACGCTTGCTATAGACTATCAGTTGAAGGTTCCCGATCCGACTGTCAAGCTTCTGTATTCTTATTGGATCATTCCTTTATAATTAGAAATTATATCGCATATATAAATATATAAAATTATCGTTATATATATAAAAGTATACGGCATTGATTGGAACAGTAAATGTAGGAAATTGGACCTGTCTCACTAAACAACTCCAAATCAATAGTACGAATCCAAGATGAATTTACCAAATTATTTACAGATATAAATTCATAATTTTGTGCCAGTCAGATCTGGGAAAGATCTGGTTTAAAATGCCAAAATTGTGTCCTGCTTTTTCAGCAACTTGACTTCTGAAGCTTTCCCAGCGTATAACAAAGCAAAACACAATGAGATAAACCATCTGCCTTTTTGACTGCTTTCGTTTCGGACGCGTATGTTCTTAGCACTGCCAACATGTTGCCTATGGGCGGTTATTGGAACCATGGAGCCTAGTATAGAAGCTTCATATTGGAACTGAGATTATCAAGTCCAATTTGCCATATTTAGCCAATGGTGTTCCGCGAGCGACAAGTAAGCAACCGAGAAAACTGCTTAAAGCGACATCAAGGATTAATTTGAGTTTCGTTTGAAACATTCAGGAATATTTTTAATGAATGTACTGGACCTATTCGATATTGACATTTACATCTTCCATTGAACTTGATGGCCTCATCACAGATGCTAATGCGTATCAATGCAAGCTGATTTAGGTCAAGTTTATAATAGTGTCCAGGGACAGGGTTATCGATGTCAATAGAATGTGTTCTGTTTCAGCTGTCAGTTTATAATAAGAGTCCACCAAATATCCGCAAGCTGTGACTATCGGGTTTGAGTGGGTTTATTTGTTATATGCTTGCCAAGAAATGGACAAGAATAATACCAATTTATCTTCTAGCTAGTTCATGTAGATCACACCAGCATGATGGCTATAGACTCAACACACTGGCCCAAAGCATTGTCCAGGTGCAAACAGACACAGGGTCCTGTCATTCTTTTCTGACTTGAAATTCAAGAAAGCAACTCAAAGCGAAATACGAAACTACCACACATGCGACACATTAAAATGAAACAAAGATGGAACGATCAAAACGTGTGAATCTAGATAACCTTCAGAACTGAGAGCAAGGATTAGAGTTTCCTCATACTCTGTATAATCTGAGTCCACAGAAAACTTCTAACTTGAGATTTATGGGAAAATCTACAATTTATGTGGACATTTGAAGATTTCCCTGCTGACGTCACACATTTACGACGTCAACATAAATATTAATATATAGAGGATTCACAATCAGTTCTCAGTAAATTGTTCTCCTCTGAAACCGCTGAACCAATCGATGTGGAACTTGGTACAGGTGATCAATGGGTAGAGATATCTCAATCTTCTATTCGAAAAGTTCGACAAGATGGCCGCCTTCGACCAGTCAAAACGGACGGATTTTCAACGAACGGATTTTGAAGGAACAAGTTATGAAATATATGATATATGATATGACGATCACAAATTTGCTCCTAGGTCATCTTGAATTTTGTGGGAAACTTAACCGATTTTGCAAGGGCTTATTCTGTTGAACCCTGACAGGTACAGATTTCTAGGCTACTGCGATACATCGGGAAGGCCATGGTCTGTTGCTCTGCCAGCAAAAACGGTTGATTTTACCCCAAAACCTTCTAAGATAATCTCCTCTGAAACCACTGAACCGATTGATACGAAAACGGACACAAAGGATCAATCGATCGAGGTCTCCCAATAGTGTATTTAGAAACTTTCCACGTGAAATAAGTTGGCTGCCATCGACCAGTCATAATTGTCGGATTTTGAAGTAACGGATTTGGACGGGAAAAGTTATGATATATATGTAATATGATATGGCGATCACGAATATGTGAAGATTTTGTACTTAGGTCACGTGGTCTAGCCGCCATCTGGTATTTTGTGAAAAAGTTTACCGATTTTGCAAGGGCTTGTTTTCTTGAACCATAATATGTACAGATTTCCAGGCTGTTGCGATATATCGTGAAGGCCATCGTCTGTTGCACTAAGAGCAAAATACTGTTGATTAGCTTAACGGTGTGGCGGTCACATTTTTGCATATATAGACCTGGTCCGCGGTAGCCGCTGCTCCTAGCTCGAATTCTTTTTGGATCTGGGAAAGACGGTTATCAACGTATGCTAGACTTCGAATTTGTGATTGCTGTATTTTTGTTTATTTATTGGAATTTGACAATGGTTGTCAGGGTTACCGCACAGGTGATCAGCACCTATGTATAACAGTAAATGTATATCCATGCAATATTAATGGAGTAAAAGTTTGAGCAATTGTCTAAAATTCGCATAAACCCACAGAGATGAAAATCAGCGCTATCCATAAAATTCTAGCGGTGGGATAAAAAAGATGTACACAATGGATAACAGTAGAGCAGATTTGCCGACATGTGGCACAGTGACACCTTCTAACCCATTCATTCATTCATTCATTCATTCAAATAACAGTTTCGGTAATAAAATCGAGAATATCGAAATGTCTCCGTCCGAAATATGGGTATCTTAATTAGAAACTCGCTACCAATTTAAAAGATTTGGAAACTCTTCTCGTGTGCATTTCACAATAAATAAAATAGCACGAATTTTCCTGTGTTAAGAAAAAGATACAAGTTTGAGTGTAAGAGGTCTTTCTTGTAATTAAGACGATAGCAATTTGAATAACCTAAGATAAATATAGAGGCTCTTCCTTGAACATTTTGAATTTGTGAAATAATTTTTTTTTCGGTGATATACCCCAAGACTATGAGAAAAATTCAAGAGAGAAACTGACCAAATTTTGGCCTTCGTTGAAATACTATTACCACATGTTCTCTTGATCAGACTTAGCATTTTGTTGGCCTTGGCAGCAAACACATTAGTATGTTCCGACCATGACAGATTAGTGGAAACAATAACGCCCAGGTTTGTTTACAGTCTCATTATTAAGGATGTTCCAGACAAATCCAATTTTACGTCTACTGCGCATGCTTCTGCGCATCTACCATAACGGCGATATCTAAAGGAAATTTGACAAGAACGGACAACATAAGCTTTTAAGAGAACAGTTGTGAAAGGACTTTTTAAATGGGTAATGCGATATCCAAATTTTGAGGCAATATGACCTCAACAAAAGAACTCTAACAAACTGACCTAGCGAAATCAGGGCAATTTGGCCTCATGACCATGGTTTTCCATGTTGGCATCCTACTGTCTTGAAGAAAAGCCTGGTGAACCCCTGGCCTCATGCTTTTCCTTTGAAAATAGAGCCATTTATAATATGATTCGTATCTAATCCCATATATTAGAGTGGGGTTAAACCATTGAAGTACACCATATAAATTTCTATATCATGCAAATTAAGCCTGGTGACCCCTGAATTTCATGCCTTATTTTGAATGTTGAAGGTTTGCCCTAACTCTTGTCGAAATATAAGAAAAATGACATTTTATGTTTAAATTATCTGGAACCACCTTAAAGTAACACCAATTATACTGTAAACTGAGTTTACACTTGTCCGCATAAAAATTCATACCTCAGCGGATATTCCAATGATATAACTAATCAATATCATTTTGTAGACTAAAATAATCGTCAATGCTGGAAATATTTCTTATACAGGAGTGAATGAGTGAGTAGTAGTCGTTTTCAACCTTCCTGTGGGACCCCAGAATTTACATCATTCCATGTTGAATTACTACGATTTATGAACACACGTTCTTCAAGTTCAAGGGGTAAGGAAACTATTTAGGAGTGGAGGCAATGCCCCTCCCCAGCGATAATCTGGCTGCCAGGATCAGGACGATAATCGAAAGGGAAAGATCAGGATGATGACCAAGCGGCCAAGATCGGGAAGATAACCCAGCGGCATAGAGGCCTATAAATAGGATGCACCCCTCACCAGAGTAGAACAAGACAAACGTCGTTTATCGGCCGTCTGTTGCTTGAACAATTGTTCCTTGAATTTGTGTGGTTCGGTGATGTTGGTCCCTTTCGCTGAAGAGACTGCCAAAAAATAACATACACCCCTTTATTGCACCGTCGAATGGATCGCTATTAATTTCCAACGCTGATATGGGAAGCTACATAGAGGAGGCGTAAGTTAACAACACAAAAAACTTACTCAACGAGTGTCATAACTATCATATTAAATTGCCATGAGTGTAAGATTCTGTTTATCACATAACTATTTTTAAACAAAGTATAACGCAATAATACGAAAGATTTCATCTACAAATTTGTCATTTATTTTTGTCTTTGTTTCCTTCCCAGTCAAAAAACTGCCCTGGCTCAGGCGCATCACAGCCTTGAAATTTTCTGCATAAACCGATTCTGAGCACCTCCCTTGTAAGTCGGATCAGCTATCATAGAATTGCAAAATATCGTATACCATTACACGAAAGAATACAACAAGTGTAACTTGTTAACTGGCTGTTCTTCATAATTATTTATTTGGAACCTGTCATGCTACGAGTTACACTCGTGTTCGCTGCATGTCATCATGCGCGCAACATGTTGGCGAGTTCTCAGCGTGGTGACGACCATTTGCGTACACTTCACCATCCATCTGTCTTGCCGCTTATAGATGACCCAGATGGTTACAGGTTGGGTGACGACATGCTAGGCTGAATACTTAATCCGTGTGAATTACAAGCGTCTAGTCCGTCATTCATAATTCAGCCGTCGTCCATTAGAGAATATCCGCGTCCATAATCCAAAGATCTATTCCATATTCCATATAACAATATTAGCACCAAATTCAAAAAGACAATCGTAGTATACATAAACATAGGCTTGTTTCCTGCAAGAGAAAAGCGGTCAACAGTTTTCAATGATGCCGGCAAGACATCATGATGTTCCAAAAATATCAAATCCGTATCGCTGATCAGTATTCTTAATTCATAATATTCGCAAATTTGCAAATGAGAGCCTGCTTCGTAGGAATAAAATATATAAGGGTCAATAGTGTGCCAGCATTCAATTTGTTAACTTACAAGCGTCCGATTCGTCATTCATAATTCAGCCGTCGTCCATTAAAGAACATGGTAGCGTGACTAACGT
The DNA here is from genome assembly GCA_036873755.1 of Hanleya hanleyi. Lineage (NCBI taxonomy): Eukaryota > Metazoa > Mollusca > Polyplacophora > Lepidopleurida > Hanleyidae > Hanleya > Hanleya hanleyi. The sequence continues at coordinate 261,356 of JAVTVY010000342.1, read as the reverse complement.
CACAGGACCTACGAAGTAGGGTAGGCATCAAAGACTCCGAGGTGAACTGAGCTGTTTGAAATCCCTCACGCCCCATGTTGAAATCCAGCCTATATTAAGATGGGCACTACCTAAGTCAGAATCACTAGTAACTTTCATAAAAAATCATCAGAAATTTTTATCAAAAGTAGACCAGCTCAGAACTTGCTGGTAAGAGTCCCCTAATGCTCCTTCATGCCAAAAATCAAGGTTCTACTGTCAACGGTTCTCCTTATTTTGCTGGCGAAAGAATTCGGATGGACTCACTCACTCATTACCGGACAATTTACAGATGGTAGCCTACTAAGTAGGAATGTCCGCGTCCATAATCCAAATACATTTTCCATATTTCATATAACAACATTATATTAACATCAAATTCAAAAAGACAATCATAGTATACATAAACATAGGCTAGTTTCCAGCAAGAGAGAAGCGGTCAACCGTTTTCAATGATGCCGGCAAGACATCATGATGTTCCAAAAATATCAAATCCGTATCGTTGATCAGTATTCTTAATCCATAATATTCGTTGTATAGTCGTCATCTAAAGAATGATGTATCTCAGTCACGCTTTGATTGTGACTGTTCATATGAGTACCTTGAGGATCTTGAAGTACATGGGTTCATACAGCCCCTAGCCCCGGGTTAAGCGAAAATCGACACAAGTTACGAAACGTAGCGCCATAGATCTTGCACGCTACGTTCGTATTTTGCTATCAGCATGCGATATGTATCGCCAAATTTGAGAAACTTTGAGTGGAGGCGCTTGGTGGAATAGCCCTGGTTTATAAGTTTCTGCAACAATGTTTTGTGACGTTGATTAAAATCGTCACATTTTACACAGGATCTAGCAAATGCTACTAGGCGTGATATGTATACGCCATATGCAGGTCCCACTGGAATATTACTGTCCAGAAAGGGATAGTTTACGATGTCGAAATTGTAATCATGTCTTTTGTCATACAGTCGACGAGAAAGAAGGCCCGCTTCATTCTTGTAGAGATATAGGTCTAAATATGATGTGCCTGTAGGGTTATCTGTAGTTTCCTTCAATCCAGTGAAGGTGGATATATATCCTTCACTGCGTCATTTATATAGCGATTATCCACAGCGAGAAGATCGTCTATATAGCGTTTGGTGAATGAGAAGGAACGGGCTTTGAATGGATCGATTTTTCAAAGCGCCTGCATATGGTCATATTCATAAGAGAACAGATATAGGTCAGCCAATAGGGGTGCACAATTAGTACCCATTGGAATACCTATATGCTGTTGATATATTGTGTTGCCAAATTTCACATAGATATTTTTAATGAGAAGTTCAAGCAACTCTATAAAAAAAGAAACATCCCATGAATGATATCTCTTGTATGTAGTAGAGCTAAAGAATGCTTTATGGCTGCCGACATTAATATATCTACGATCAATTTTCTTGAACACAAATACTATTAATGAACTTAGACGGTCAAGAAGGCCCTGATGAGGGATTGTAGTATATAGAGTCGAGAAATCCCATGTGGATACATGTCTATACGGTATGTGACCTTTAGCATCAAGTTCTTCCGTAAGACATTTTGAATTTTTCAATATCCACATACATTCAACGCCAGAGTTTTTAGAAATAGTGGCGCAATACCTTTCTCAAAATGCTTTTACCTCTTGAAGGGTCCTCGTCAACAGGCTTGAAAGAAGCTTGGTGGTGCAGCTTCTAGAACCAGCTATGAATCTAGCTTTGTATGGTGATTTATGCATTTTGGGAGTCCAGTATACTTTTGGTATATCGTTATGTTTGGTTGAAAGACAAATGCCTCTTTCCGTGAGAAACGTTTTTTTGATACCCGTTGTTAAATAAATCTTCCAGAGTACCCGTTGTTAAATAAATCTTCCAGAGTAAATGCAGTTTGAGAGTAAGTAGACGTATTTGATGACGATATGTTTACACTCAATTCTTCAACACCTGGTAATAGTAATATTTACATATGAATATTATATTATTTGGAGCTTTGTCTGCTGGGACTATGACGAATTTACTCTGGAGATTTGCTAGAACTTCTTGCGAATTGGGGCTTCTCAATACTTGTTTTGCTTGGGTAAGGGTACTTCTGTCAATATGGCGGATTGTTTCAACGACCTTGCTCTTGGTGAGGTACAGCCAATCAGCGAGTACTGTGGGTTCAACTTTTTCTCGCTTAGACCAGTCAATAACGTACTGTTCCAAAGCAGACAGGACTATCTTCTGGTCGGCCTTCAGATTTATCAGAAGTCATCCGGATCTATTGCAAGGAATAATCAAGAATCGGGAATATTCCATGCAGGTATTGCAAAAGAATAGAAAAACCCGTTACTTTCGAGATCTGACGGGTACCCAAAACGGCGGGCTGGTTCGATTCGCCAAACAACAATGACACATTTCGTAGTAAAATTTTATCAATGGGAAAAATAGTTCAGTGACGTTACGACCAAGCGTACTAATTCATTTTCTCACGTTACATGTATTAGCCAATCACCGTATTTTAAAGTGTTATGTAACTAGTTACAAATGTAAATTATGACATCGGCTTTGATGAATGAAAAGTACTACAGTTATGTGATAAAATGACTTGCCTTCAGAAACGTTTTGAAATAAGCTCCTTTGATTAACCAATAGAAGCATATACATTGACAGCATTCCACTTGTTCACGATACTACATCTTTCTACCACACGAGCATCAAAATGGCTTTCCGGAAGTCCTATGGAATGCACGGCCTCTTTGCCTTTCTTCATCTCCCCACGGTCATGACGGTGACACATCTAAACAGGGAATTGTTAACATTGCACTATCACTCTGGTTCAAGGATGTTGATTGTGATAACACTTCAGGAATACCTCACGCTGATGGCAAACACGAAACCTTTGGTCTCGAAAGGTCACTGGAGATACAAAAAAATCTGAAACCCACTGAAAATCACATTTTTGAGAGTGTATGCATTAGTGGGAAACGATGTGTTGTGTATCAAGTTTGAAGTTAAAAAGTCAAGGTCACTAACCATTAGGAACTCACTCTAAACCGCAGGATTTCGCTTTAGTGACGCTGTTATTGTGCCATTTACGCTCTTGTTCTTTGTTACAGAGAACCAGAAAAAGTTCAATAGAGGATGGGTACAATAATCCAGATCCCCTTTCATACCCTGGCAAGGTAAGGATAAATGGCTACCTGCTCTAGTTTAGTATAATGTAAGCCGCATAATTGAACGAGCACGGTCTTGGGACCCGAGCATATGCGTTTTGGGACCCGGGATATAGTGGAAAATGGCGGCAATTAGACGATAATCGGAGTCACGTGATGTTACCATTTCTCGAGAAAATAAGCGACATACGCGCGCGCTGTTTGAATTTATCGTATCTCCGTAACTTTCGCCGCTATTCGGATGCGCATGCCTGGTGGTGGTGGTGGTGATGGTGGTAGTAGTAGCGGTGTGTGGTGATGGTGGTAGTGTACTGGAACCACACACACACACACAGACTCTTGGAGCAAAAGTATGCTCTTTCTTGCACCCAGAGAATGTAAAATGTGTATGTTTTATGGAAAAATAGGATGATTTGTCGACCATAGTCTTCCAGCACAGGCCTTTGTAACTAGGTTAGTAGGTTCAGTTGACGTCATATCCGTGTCAAAAGGTCACTTTCGGTCACGGTACGGCCCAACAAGAGTTCTCTCTCACTACATATCGGTCTTTTAGGCATTACCTTAACGCCTTCTCCTCCTCTTCCTCCTCCTACACACACACACAAACACACACACACACACAGACATCCTCCTCTTCCACCTCCTCCTCATTCCTCCTCTTCCTCCTCCTCCTTATTCCTCCTGCTACACACACACACACACACACACACAAACACACACTTTCACCTTCTCCTCCTTCACCACCACCACACCACCACACACACACACCTCCTCCTCCTCCTTCTCCTCCACCACCACCACCACCACCACCACACTCCTCCTCATTCCTCCTCCTCTTCCTCCTCCTCCTCCTCCTCCTCACACACGCTAAGGTAACTCTGCCAGATAGCCCTAAGGAAAATGGCCCTCATCTCCCCAAACGCTCTTCATTGCACCTCCGAAACTCCCCGTTCTCTACTACTTGCGAGTGATCTATAAATAGAACATGGGTTTGCCCAGAACGAAAAGACTGATATGCTAGGGCGTTAGGACAAAACGTTAAGATAAGGCCTAAAAGACCGATATGTAGGGAGAGAGAACTCTTCTTGAGCCGTACCGTGACCGGAAGTGACCTTTTGACACGGATATGACGTCAACTGGACCTACTAACCTAGTTACGAAAGTCGTCTCGACCTACTTATGACCACACACAAATTTTACATTCTCTGGGTGCACGAAAGAGTATACTATGGCTCCAAGTGTGTGAATTTGCTGCCTGTGCTGGAACACTATGGTCGACAAATCATCCTATTTTCCCATAAAACATACACATTTTACATTCTCTGGGTGCAAGAAAGAGCATACTTTTGCTCCAAGTGTGTGTGTGTGTGTGTGTGTGTGTGCGTGTGTGTGTGTGTGTGCCTATGTGTGGGTCCAGTACACCACCTCCATCACCACACACCGCTACTACTACCACTATCACCACCACCACCACGCATGCGCACCCGAATAGCTGCGAAAGTTACGGAGATACGATAAATTCGTATAGGAGCTTTACGGTAGACCTCGACACGAGGAATACACCGCCACAAACAGGGTGCACGTATGTCGCTTATTTCTCGAGAAATGGTCAAATAACGTGACACCGATTATCGTCTAATTGCGGCGAAAGTTACGGTCGGGCGATAAAATTGTGTAGTATGTTTATTGTACTACTATACCAGAGGAATACGCTGCCTCAGGCCGTGAGTTTCTATCTGTTTTAGTTCTCGAGATATCGCCATGTGTAATTTATAGAAAATACGACGAAAATCGGCAGTCCAAATTTTTTTTAAAAAAAATAACAAAATCGGAATTTTTTTTCACTCCGAAACACAATTTTGGCGCTCTAGGGGCATAACTGAGGAATTTACACATTTCGTGCCTCATTCAACAGTATCAACATGGGAATCAATACGACTTCGGTGTATTTACGTAGATGATTAATTGGAACGGACACTCACTGTCAACTTCTCTCGAATCAACATACTTATATATTAAATAGTCTAAATTCTACGTTCTATATGTGATGATAATGAAATCAGCTGTATTGCGCAACATAGTGCAAGACTAAATCGACGTCACGTGACGTAGGACGGGGGAATACCCGTTATTGCACAATTGGTCGAAATTCAGGTAACCGATTTGATTGTAAGCGAGATGGACCTACCAGTTAATAAAGGGATACACAACTGAACATCGTACGTGGAAATACCCGTAAATAACGGTATACACAACACGATGTACAACAAAGCGATCCATTAAACAAACGGCGATTTCGTATCTACATTCTCTTGGTCGGTATATTTAGTTGGAAGGGATAGTCCCTCTCTTAAGTGTATATAGAGAGACTATATGTGTATCAGCTGTATTGCGCAAAACTATGTCGCGATTGTGAAACCGTTCACCATTGACTGTGACCAGATGTTACTTAGCACGGGGGAATTTTATTGCACAATTCGGCGAAATTCAGGTAACCGATTTGATTTTAAGCGAGATGTACCTATTTATTAATAAGGGGATATACATCTGAGCGTATAACATCGTACGTAAGAATACACGTAAAGGTTCTGGAGCAGTCTTACGGTTAATAACGGTATACACAACTCGATGTACAACGAACCGATACATTAAAGACCAGTCTTACTTATCACACGAAGCCTTCTCCCCTTAATAGCGGGAAAGCCAATAGAGTTAGGAAAAAATGCTTAATACATAATTTAAAGACCTCATCTCGAGGAACGCGATGGAACAAACGGCGATTTCGTATGTACATTTTCTTGGTCGGTATATTTAGTTGGAAGGGATAGTCCCTCTTTTAAATTTATATAGAGAGACTATATGTGTATCAGCTGTATTGCACAAGACGATATCGGGATTGTGAAACCGTTCACCATTGGCTGTGACGTCACTTCGACCTACTAACCTAGTAACAAAGGTCGTTTCGACCTAGTTATGACGTCATAGTAACCTACTACTCTGGTTATATATGGTCATGTCGACCTATTTATGAAGATATGGTGACCTATTTATGATGTTATGGTGACCTACTAATGACCTACTGACCTACCTACTTATGATGACCTACTTATGGTGACCTATTTATAAAATCTTTTAGTGACGCAATAGTCTTCCCTGGCTTCCCTGGCCTAGAACCCCCCTTTTATATTCTACTAGTGGGTTCGAGTGTGCTGGTCCATGAAGGGAAGGGAGAGATTTCCGCTCATCTGATTTTATCGTTTTCTTGAAACCAGGAAAAGGAAACATACCACGCTAAGTATTTTAGCCAAGCTTTAGACTACTCCTGACCGGCTGTTCTGATTACGTCACATGCACGTTATATTAAAATATATCCCTCCTTTTAAAATTGACGTCACTGTGACGTTATCTAGGCGGACAATCGAATTATGTTTACATTTTTGTGGTAGCATTTGACCCATATATATCATCTTTAAAGTGTCAATTAGAGGTATTAAAAATATCCGAGCAGGCTGTGGTACAGCCGAAATCGATCAGGTCTGATAGGGCGAAGAAAAGATGGAATTTGAGGATGAAAGCTACAGTATATACATGTCCATCATACACAAACATACTGTTTGAGATATGAATAAAATATGTAGATCATTTTCAGTCGGTCCGTCTGATTGACTACTTGAACCTACATTTACCATCCTAGCTGATGGCTTATATGCTAAGTATCGTTTTTTTTTCACCAATTTATTTCTCAGTTGTATTTGATTTGTATTTGGCGAAGAACATTTGAACTAATGATAGGTCCGTAAGGTTCCAGGATCTCTACTAATAAGAATTTGGATACCTCACCAGTGTTTGCTCAATGGAATTGCAATAAATAACCTCATCAATAAACAAGTTTATATTTTCTGAAAGGTGTTCATCCAGGCAAACATAATTTTGTGATAATGGTATATTGATAACTACATCTGAATTATTTGAACTCTAATGGAATGGTTTGTGAAAATTACCTCTTCAACTTTCCTCGCGAATAACTTATAAACTACTTATACAATTTTTGAACTTTCTGATTCTTATTTTTCAATTTTTCAAATTTCGTCCTGGAAACGATTTTACGACAGTTAAACGATCAACAATTCGAAAAAATCAGCAAACGTCACTCCTTCAACTAAAAGCAGGGATAACTTTAACACACAGAATATGAAAAAATTATATAAAATGTGGCACATTTACTTCTACAAATGAAAAGCGTTGTGTTCATCTTCGATGAGTGTCCACTTAGCGAAGTAACATTTTGTCGAACTCGCAATAGCAATTCAGTTAACTAATGACACATATTTCCCATCGATATCCCGCTGAATGTAATAGTACTGTAATACTCTCGGTGGACCAACCACTGCCAAACTGCTCGGCTGATTCATATGTGTGTACTTAATAGGCATTATCTCGAGGAGGAGTGACACTTCGAATAAATCATACAGGTAAAGAGGCAAACGCGCACAGCATCTGATGACCTTAGCTCGGAGTAATACATAGTCAGCCTCTGGTTGGGTGTTCGTACATAATTCAGACTCATTGGAATCTCAGATTAAGACCACGTGAGGGTAAACTACATCGTGTACGAACATGTAAAACGTGGTCATCTACCACTGATAAACTACTTTTCAAAAATATATGAACTTTTCAAAATCTTACGCTACAGAATTAAAATGGAAAAATAATATGCTTATTTTTTTCAAATTTCGTCCTGGAAACGGTTTTATGACAAAGAAGATCAATAAGTTGAAATTTTTTTTGCAAACGCCACTATTTCAACTAAAAGCATGGATAAGTTTGAAACGGAGATAAATTTATATCTCTAGCGGAGGACGCGACTCTTCGAAAACATCACACAGGTGGCAGGCAACCGTGCAGCACAGATGATGACCATAACTCTGGGTAATATATAACTAATGTCTGTGAGGTGTTGAACATAGTTCTGACGCAGCTGAATCTCAGAATGTGATCACTTTATGAAAAGAATATTGTTGGAGCTTGTAATTCGGGGTCACCGGCTTTCAAGGGCGAGCAGAAACAAGAGACCATAATTCAACAAGAATATCAAGCAAGAGAGAATAGCTGAGTGTTACTAATAAAACTATTCGAAAAGATCGTTTCTTTTTCGCACAACTACAGGGGTGGTTTATTTTGTTGTCAAATATTGAACTAGTTCATAGTTTCTGAAATCTATGTATCTAAGTCAAGTTAAGTCTTTGTTAGGTGTCGTATGTTTACATCATTCAGGATTTCCACGAACAGATGCAGTACAAACGTGCCCGAGATATGGTAACATTGTAACAGTCAATTGATCTCTCGTTGTTCTTGGAATGACTTTGCGTACAGGACAGTCAGAGTGTCAGTCTCTGGCATTGACATCCTTGCTTTCATCATTGAAAACTGTTGACCGCTTCGCTCTTGCGTTTTTCTAAATTTCATGAATATTTGGAATTGATGTGATTTTCCTGTCGTCTGGGAATGATCTTTGGATTATTGATGCTGAAATTATTTTTGGACGGCGAATGTCGGATCTGACACTTGTAATCTGAGGTAATATGTCGTCTTGACGGACACTATTGTGAAACCTGTCCTTCGGGCGAGAATCCCCCCTTTTAACCCTACCTGGCCTGTGGAGAGGGCACGTTCCGAGCTGAAACTTCTTGATTTTTCAGATTATCTGTTGGGGTCATTTTGAGCCTGTAACGAAAGTGCAGAATGACAACCACCCCTTGGGATCCCCTTTAATCAGCCACTGCTTGTGTTCTGACACGTGACTACTGTGAAATCGAAAGTTACATTGTGTTTATGTGTGCGGTTGACTTACCTGATGGAATTCAACGCTGTAATTTGCCTAGAATGAACTATAATAATCCGTGAGACAGACAATGCCTCGAAATCCCGGTGAAGTTATCTCAAACGACCAGTCGGGACGGTAATAGGAGCCCTGGTGAGATACTCGCTTCGCTGAGAATGACGTCAGTCAGGAATGCGGAAGTCGATTTCGGTAAATATGCAGATGAGGGACAGTGAACTTTGCGGTCCTCGTATGAATTAACTAGAGGGAGTTGGGAGCTGAGATTTACCAGTTATGTCCGTTATGAATTATGGTTTGTTCCTCCATAGCCATATTTATCCAGCGAAGTCCAGATTAACTGATCGGGAAGTGGTGTAAGTGACAATATAGAGGGCGCTGTCATCTTCGACGACGTGTTTCTGCCTTTATCCGCAGAAGAGCGGTAGCCATATATAAGCCGGACTCTCGCTGGAACGAGGCAGACCAGCAGAAACATCGAGGTGAGAGCACACGCCAAATATATTGGGAGAAGAATCCAGTACATTGCCGGGCCGGAGAAGCCCGCCGCCGAATTTGTACATTGCCGGGCCGGAGAAAGCCCGCCGCCGAATTTGTGCCGCCGCCGAATTTGGGACCAGGCCGCCGAATATTATAGCATCATCATTGCATACATTTACACACACTTACATTCACATGTCCGGGCCGTGTTTACTCTACTTCGATCTCTATTCGGCATCAACCGTATTGCACAGTTGAACGGATATTGCGCTGGAAGTTAAGAGTATAGACGCTTGTCGCCAATGGTTATTCTTATTCTCTACCGTACGCCAGTACGGGCTCAGCTCTGGGAATTAACTAACGGCGTTAGAGTCGATAGCATGGCCATACATTAGCCGCATCTCTCTTTGCTTTCAACCGTATCGCACAGTTGTTCAAAGATTGCGCTGTGGTTCGTGTATCTATTAAGCTGTATCTGGTAAGGGATGCGAGTCCCTGTGAAGAAGATATAGCTAAACCATATCATACACAGTTCCTACATAAACAATTATTCATGCACACATGTACTTAAACCACAACCCACGGGTTGAAATACATTCACGCTAACACCCACAAGCTATAGGTTCGAGCCTATAGCTTGACATATATACATCTACCAGTAAATCGTACGATAAACGATTATCCATTCACGGCCCCATAAGCATACAGTCTCTCACCACCCTGTACATATATTGAGTAATTCACGGCCAATGATAGATTACTACTGTCTCATACAGTAGTATATAGAGGGGGAATCCTAGACCTGATGCCCAGCTATTGCGGACGACCATGCAGTAGTATAGAGAGAGGGTTCAAGGGTCAACTGACCATACAGTAGTATAGAAGGAGGGTTCCTATACTAGTTGACCATACAGTAGTATAGAAGGAGGGTGCCGATTCCAGGTGCCCATACAGTAGTATAGAAGGAGGGTGCCGATTCCAGGTGCCCATACAGTAGTATAGGAAGAGGGTTACTAGACCAGGTGCCTGCCTATCCACCGTGTGTTATTGATGTCCGATCCTATGTGGACCGTGTAGCCGTGAACTCTAGCCTTGATGATTCATCCTTGGAGCCGGGCCGCGGAGTGAGTCGCCGTGAGCGGGGTCGCTGAAGCCTGGGGGTGTATTCCTACGAGGGGTGCCGTCTGCTGCTGTGGTGAGCCGTGCAGTTGAATAGTCCTGCGGTGTTACAGAGAGACGGGCCGGTGCCGTAGAAGCCTTTGTACTGTGATAGTACTGTCGTGCCCAGGCCGTCCGCATCCATTGACGGTTATCAACGCTTGGAGGGGCTTAGTCGTGTAAGACGAGACACGACGACGACGAGAAGTCCATACCACCCGAGGGAAGAAGACCGGGGGAAGGAAGACACACGTCGGACATAACCACGGGAGGGCCAGGTCGTGTGAGACGAGACACGACGCAGTGTTCATCCATACGGGAGTGAACGAAGACCTGGGGAAGGAAGGCAGACGTTGGACCTTTCCACTTATATCTGGGGAAGGACGATAGACGCTGGAACCTACTACAAAACCCTGGGGAAGGAAGATAGAAGCTGGACCCATCCATGAGAGAACCGGTCGTGACCAGACTGTGGCTGTGACCAGGCCTGCTCGCGTTATAGCTAGGGCTATATATATTTTGTATATATTTTCTATTGAACTTCGGTTAATGATAACTATAAGAGTACAGATAATTCATAGAGTAGGGATCTTCTTTGCAGGGATTATACGCTACCACGATTTGAATCCTGTATACCTGCTCAAAGAATTATATGTCAGTATTGCATTAATTTGCTTTGGTTGTCATTACAGATCTTCCTTTCCAACCTCCTTGATCCAGACAAGGTGACAGGTTGAATCGAACTCCCTCGTTGGCCAGGATCAGTGCCCGAGTGCGTTCCCAGTAGCCTGACAGTTTGTCTTGGGGACCCTGCGCACTCTGTGGATCTGAAACATCCATTATCCCACGTTATAGAAGTAGAAACGTTTCAACTGGTGGCAGCGGTGGGATGGCCAACTTCTGGGAGACGAAGGAGGGGAGACCAAGCCTGGCGGATAGCATAGATCCGGACCAGACAACCATGAGTATGGCTGGAGATTTCGGCGCCGAGTTACGACAACCGGGAGCCAGGGGTCAACCACCTGACGGAAGAGGAACCAGACGGAAGCTTCCCCAGATACCGATTCCTAGCAGACTACGTGACACGGGAAGAGGTGTAGGTTCCGGGCGATCGACTACAGCGACTCCGGCATCTGAGAATCTTCTTGACTTGTCCACGCAAGAACTCGATTCGGTGCTGTTGGAACCACCGGCCGACCTGACGCCACGATCTGAAGATCAACTGAGAGGGCGTGGGCCAGTGCCTGAACAACCCGACGTTGACCTAAGACGAGAGGTAGAAGACCAGCGTAATGTCTCAAATGCATTACGCACAGCGATGACCGCCATGATGGAACAGATGTCTACGATACTGAGAAATCAAAGTTCCGGTGACGAGACGACTCCACCGAGGGCGGAAGATTACAGCCATTCTGGGCCAGCCGGACTGGAAGGAGAGCGCCGAGCCGCAGAGACGCCACCACGGGGTCGAGATGAAGCCGCATCGGGTACGACGTCGAGGCGAGATGAGTCACCGCCAAGAAGACGCCGGGACGAACCACCTTCAGTTTCATGGGACCATCCGTTACAGACGTCCACGCCCATGGGGGAACCTAGACGGCCGAAGACGACAATGGTGAAGGCCGCTACTTACGATGGTACCACGCCATGGCGGGATTATTTGGCTCACTTCGGGGACTGCTCTGTGATCAATGGATGGACCTACCAACAACAGGGTCAATACCTAGCCGTCGCTTTAAGGGGGTCAGCGCAACAGGTGTTAGCCAGCCTTAAGTCTGCACCAGGAAGTACCGACTACGACCGCTTGAAGGAAGCCTTGGAGAAGCGATTTGCCCCGCCTAATCAGATGGATATGTACAAGGCACAGCTGAGGTCTAGACACCGCGAGAGGGAAGAGGATCTTCCGGGCCTGGCTCAAGCACTAATCCGCCTGGCACAGCTGGCCTATCCCGACGCCGGAGACGATGTTCAGGATACCCTAGCCAAGGACCAGTTCCTGGACGCCATCGGTGACGAGTTGAGGTTTCAGGTCTGGCAAACTAGGCCTAAAACCTTGGATGCGGCAGTACATGCGGCCGTGGAACTGGAGGCATTCAAGATCTCCCAGCGTCGGAAACCCTGGCCGACAGCCAAGTCCACTGCCCCGGAAGAGGGAGATAAGGCAGCCGCACCCCCTGAAGAGGATGAGACTGAGAATCAACGGTTGCGGGAAGAAGTGAAGAGGTTAAAGGAGGTTATTCAGGAGGACAGTGAACCACCAAGACCACAACAGCCAGGACGATACCAGTCCAGATGGGGGCATAGACGTGACCGTCAACAACCATACGACAGCCATGATCGAACATCAGGATGCTGGTCATGCGGAAAAGACGGGCATTACCGGGCGAACTGTCCAGAGTTGCGCAGGCCGGATGATCATCCACCCCCAGGACAGCCGAAACCTCCGCCGAAACCCCCTACGGTGAATAACTCTGGTGAGGCCGGATTGTATCTCCCGGCCAAGATGGGATCCGTAGGATTGTGGTGCTGCGTCGACACAGGTGCATCAGTTTCTCTTCTGAACGTGCGGGTGTACAACCAGCTGAGTCCACGACTTAGGCCGGCATTGAGAAGTCCCTCCTTTGCGTCCATTCGTATGGCCGATGGTACGTGTATGCCACTACAGGGTGAAGCAGACTTTAAGGTCACGATAGATGGGACTACCCGGACTCAGACGATGATTGTTGGGACACTGACCGTGGATGCCCTCCTGGGTTATGATTTCCTGAGTACCCAATGTACTGCGATTGATACGGAGAAGCATCGAGTGAAGTATGGCGGCCGATATATCCAGTGTGAGGTCGTGGGGAGCCACGAATGCCATCGGGTGTCTGTAACGGAGACTTTTACCATACCAGCTGGAGCTGAGGCAGTGGTGACGGGGACCGTCCGAGGTGCTCTATCGGGGGAGGTCGGAATGGTGGAAAATATCATTGGGTTCACACAGAAGACTGGAACCATGGTGGCCAGAGCCCTGACCGAAGTTGGTCGTGACCATGAAGTTACCCTGCGGTTCCTTAACCTGTCCACTGACCCTGCCATAGTACAAGCCGGCACTCTGTGTGGTAGTTTGACTGAAGTGGAGGTAGTAGATAATTCAGCTCCACTCACCACAGAGCCTCTGAACCAGCATGGTCCAGCCTCTGGTGAAGCAACGGTGCCAACCCCAAGATGTCCACCGCACCTACGGGCCTTAGTACAACAGTCCAGTGAGGGATTGGAAGTTGAGCGAGCTTTAGCTGTAGAGGACTTGGTTACTCGCTTCACCCATTTGTTTGCCAAAGATGACAGTGACTTAGGGCGAACAACGATGGTACAGCATCATATCAAGACGGGGAATGCGCCACCTATCCGGATTCCTCCACGACGTCCACCCCTTCATGCCCGTGGAATAATAGACGACCAGGTTGAAGACATGCTGCAGCGGGGAGTCATCGAGCCATCTCATGGGCCTTGGTCTGCTCCGGTCGTCCTAGTACGGAAGAAGGATGGGAAAATGCGATTCTGCGTTGATTACCGAGCCCTCAACAAAGTAACGGAGAAAGATGCCTACGATTCCCTGGATTCTCTGTCTGGTGCCTGCTGGTGGAGTACGCTCGACCTGATGTCGGGGTACTGGCAGGTCGAAGTAGCTCCGGAAGACAGATGTAAGACCGGCTTTGCCACTCGACGGGGCCTGTACCAATTCCGGGCCATGCCTTTCGGGCTTTGTAATGCTCCAGGAACCTTCGAGCGATTGATGGAGGCAGTTTTGGCAGGCCTCCAGTACGAGACGTGCTTAGTGTACCTCGACGACATAATAGTTTTTGATCGTACCTTCGAAGAGATGATCCAACGGCTGGAGGAAGTCTTCCAGAGGCTGCAACAACATGGCCTGAAATTGAAGCCCTCGAAATGTGTCATCGGGAAACGACAAGTCCTTTACCTGGGTCATATAGTGACGCAAGACGGGATTGGTACCGATCCGGAGAAGATTCGGGCTGTACGGGAGTGGCCGACGCCTGTTTCCCAGACGGATGTCCGAAGTTTTCTTGGCCTGTGTGGGTACTACCGGCGTTTTATACGAGACTTTGCGACTGTAGCAGCCCCTCTTCATCGACTGACGGAGAAGAAGGCAGTATTTATGTGGGATGATACAGCCCAGACGGCATTCGACCACCTAAGACAGAAGCTGACGACTGCACCTATGTTAATGATGCCGGACTTCCGACAGCCCTTTATCCTGGACACAGATGCCAGCAATTTCGGCATTGGGGCCGTCTTATCCCAGGAGATCAACGGGGAGGAAAAGGTCGTAGCCTATGCCAGCAGGGTGCTGTCCAAAACAGAACGTGCCTACTGTGTGACCAGAAGGGAACTTCTGGCTGTCGTGTACTTTGTCAAGTACTTTCGGCATTATCTGTTTGGCCGAAAATTTCTACTGCGCACTGACCATGGGTCCCTGAGGTGGTTAATGCGGTTTAAAGAACCGGAGGGACAATTGGCTCGCTGGATACAAGCCCTCGGAGTCTACGACTTTGAAATCCAGCATCGACCCGGACGGAAGCACGGAAACGCTGACGCCATGAGCCGAATCCCGTGCAAGCAGTGTGGACGGTCAGGTTCCGAGGTCCAGGAAGCTGCCCGTGTTACGGAGATCGTACCGCCGACTGCAGACTTCAGTCAAGCTCAGGCCGCGGACCCAGACTTGCAGCCTGTCCTGGAGTGGGTAAAGAAAGGCAGTCGACCAGCCAGAGAGGACATCAGTCAATATGGACCGGTAACTAAAACCCTGTGGGGTGCCTTCGATCTACTGGAGATGAGTGGATCCTTGCTTGTGCGGAGATGGGTGAATGCTCGGGGAGAAGTGAAACGACGGCTTCTGGTGGTCCCTCACTCCCTCAGACGGAAAGTTTTGAAAGAGTGTCATGACAGTGTAACCGGTGGTCACCTTGGGGTGAAGAAAACCTTGGCAAAGGTGAGGCAGGCGTACATGTGGCCTGGTCTACAGACCGATGTTCGGCAATGGTGCCGGAGTTGCGACGTTTGTAATCGCAGGAAGTTGGCGGGACGGAAACCCAGAGGTCCTCATCGCGGTCAGATGACCGGAAGTCCAGGAGATAGAGCGGCTGTTGATATTCTCGGGCCATTGGCAGAAACCGGTCAGGGAAACCGATATGTAGTCGTCATTGGAGATTATTTCACCCGTTGGGTGGAAGCTGTGGCCCTACCCAATCAGGAAGCCACGACTGTTGCCCAAGCTGTCGTAGACCACTTCGTGACCCGATTTGGCGTACCAATGGCAATTCACTCTGACCAGGGGCGTCAGTTTGAGAGTAGAGTATTCCGGGGGATGTGCCGTATACTCGGGATGAGGAAAACGAGGACTACACCCTATCACCCCCAGTCGAACGGCATGATTGAACGGTTCAACCGGACCTTAGCCCAGATGTTGCATGCCAGCATTGACCGTCACCCGGACGACTGGGATCTTCACATTCCGTTGGTGCTGATGTCATACCGTGCCACCGTGCATGAGACAACGGGATATTCCCCAAACATGATGGTGTTTGGGAGGGAAATCGCCTTGCCGTCGCACCTGACTTTGGGAGCGCCTCCGAAGCAGCAGGTAGAGCCGACACAGTGGGTCGAAGATCTCCGGGATGAGATGGCTGAGATACACGAGTTCGCCCCAGAGACTACGAAGAAGAGCTTGAGGCGGCAGAAACGTATCTACGATACGAGAGCTTTTCCCCACAAGTACAAGCCTGGTGATCAGGTTTACCTGTATATTTCCGCCACTAAGCGTGGGGAGATCCGGAAACTACGAGACCGGGGTGGGGAGGGCCTTATACGGTGAAGGAAGCGCTGACTGATGTGACATATCGCATCGCCGACGAGGCTGGTGGCCTCCGTGTAGTCCATCATGATCTTCTTAAGCCCTTCTACCCCAGAGAGACGTCGGATAGTGAGACCACTGAGTCTACAGAGAATGATGGTGATGTCGAGTCTGAGAATGACTCGGAGCCCGCGACGGTCTTTCCATATCCGGTGGAGCATCCAGCCGTAGTGAGATCTCCAGCACCTCGGCAGACGAAGAGTGGACGGAGAACCCGTCGTCCTCCAAGATTGGCAGATTACGAGGTTGCATTACCGCCGGATCCTCCTGTTGAAGACGAGTCGCCACTTCCGGAAGAGCAGATGGCCTTGCCGGAGAGGTGGAGTCCTCCACGAACGACTCGTGGACGTCGTATCCAGCGACCGAGGCGCTTTAATGACTACGTTTTAGCCTGTCAGTGGACAGGAGATGCACGACCGTATGGTCGGAGAAATACGGTTGATGACCGTGATTGTCGAGGAATGACCTGTGGTGCATGGCCGACCTGCAGGTATTCCGGTGGGCGACAAACACAGACTGGCCGATCCCGAGGCTTTACTGCCTCAGATGCATGATGCATGACTCCAGCAAGAGACAGCTGTGGCCTGCTGTGGACCTGATGTCCACCGCAGGTGACGACGACTTGGCCAGGAAGTCAAGGGGACCGTCGTCCTGTAATTTTGTTGTATATACGCTGTACATATGTTCTGTTCTGCACCCCCGTGCTGCTGGTAGCGTGACGAGAGCCATGACGAGGGCGTCATGATTTTCGAAGGCGGGGGTAGTGTAACGAAAGTGCAGGTTGACAACGACCCCTTTCATAAATCACAGCTTCAGAATGTTACGTGACTATGTGAAATCGAAAGTGACATTGTGTTTATGTGTGCGGTTGACTTACCTGATGGAATTCAACGCTGTAATTTGCCTAAAATGAACTATAATAATCCGGGAGACAGACAATGCCTCGAAATCCCGGTGAAGTTATCTCAAACGACCAGTCGGGACGGTAATAGGGACCTTGGTGGGCTACTTGTTTCGCTGTGGATGACGTCAGTCAGGAATCCGGAAGTCGGTTCCAGTGAATATGCAGATTAGGGACAGTGAACTTTGCGGTCGTCGTGTGAATTAACTAGAGGGAGTTGGAAGCTGAGATTTACCAGTTACGTCCGTTATGAATTATGGTTTGTTCCTCCATAGCCATATTTATCCAGCGAAGTCCAGATAAACTGATCGGGAAGTGGTGTAAGTGACAATAAAGAGGGCGCTGTCATCTTCGACGACGTGTTTCTGCCTTTATCCGCAGAAGAGCGGTAGCCCTATATAAGCCGGACTCTCGCTGAAACGAGGCAGACCAGCAGAAACATCGAGGTGAGAGCACACGCCAAATCATTTGGGGAGAAGAAATCCAATACATTGCCGGGCCGGAGAAAGGCCGCCGCCGAATTGGAGAAGTACCGCCGCCGAATTTGTGCCGCCGCCGAATTAGTGCCGCCGCGGGCCGGGACCAGGCCGCCGAATATTATAGCATCATCATTGCATACATGTACACACACTTACATTCACATGTCCGGGCTGTGTTTACTCTGCTTCGATCTCTATCCGCCTTCAACCGTATCGCACAGTTGAACGGATATTGCGCTGGAAGTTAAGAGTATAGACAATTATCGCCAATGGTTATTCTTATCTCTACCGTACGCTAGTACGGGCTCAGCTCTGGGAATTAACTAACGGCGTTAGAGTCGATAGCATGGCCATACATTAGCCGCATCTCTCTTTGCTTTCAACCGTATCGCACAGTTGTTCAAAGATTGCGCTGTGGTTCGTGTATCTATTAAGCTGTATCTGGTAAGGGATGCGAGTCCCTGTGAAGAAGATATAGCTAAACCATATCATACACAGTTCCTACATAAACAATTATTCATGCACACATGTACTTAAACCACAACCTACGGGTTGAAATACATTCACGCTAACACCCACAAGCTATAGGTTCGAGCCTATAGCTTGATAAATATACATTGACCCAGTCAATCGTACGATAAACGATTGCCCATTCACGGCCCCATAAGCATACAGTTTCTCACCAACCTGTACATATATTGAGTAATTCACGGCCAATGATAGATTACTACTGTCTCATACAGTAGTATATAGAGGGGGAATCCTTGACCAGATGCCCATCTATTGCGGAAGATCCTGCAGTAGTATAGAGAGAGGGTTCAAGGGTCAACTGACCATACAGTAGTATAGAAGGAGGGTTCCTATACTAGTTGACCATACAGTAGTATAGAAGGAAGGTGCCGATTCCAGGTGCCCATACAGTAGTATAGGAAGAGGGTTACTAGACCAGGTGCCTGCCTATCCACCGTGTGTTATCGATGTCCGATCCTATGTGGACCGTGTAGCCGTGAACTCTAGCCTTGATGATTCATCCTTGGAGCCGGGCCGCGGAGTGAGTCGCCGTGAGCGGGGTCGCTGAAGCCTGGGGGTGTATTCCTACGAGGGGTGCCGTCTGCTGCTGTGGTGAGCCGTGCAGTTGAATAGTCCTGCGATGTTACAGAGAGACGGGCCGGTGCCGTAGAAGCCTTTGTACTGTGATAGTACTGTCGTGCCCAGGCCGTCCGCATCCATTGACGGTTATCAACGCTTGGAGGGGCTTAGTCGTGTAAGACGAGACACGACGACGACGAGAAGTCCATACCACCCGAGGGAGGAAGACCGGAGGAAGGAAGACACACGTCGGACATAACCACGGAGGGGCCTAGTCGTGTAAGACGAGACACGACGTAGTGTTCATCCATACGGGAGTGAATGAAGACCTGGGGAAGGAAGCTAGACGCTGGACCTTACCACGTATATCTGGGGAAGGACGATAGACGCTGGATCCTACTGCAAAGCCCTGGGGAAGGAAGATAGAAGCTGGACCCATCCATGAGAGAACCGGTCGTGACCAGACTGTGGCTGTGACCAAGCCTGCTCGCGTTATAGCTAGGGCTATATATATTTTGTATATATTTTCTATTGAACTTCGGTTAAAGATAACTATAAGAGTACAGATAATTCATAGAGTAGGGATCTTCTTTGCAGGGATTATACGCTACCACGATTTGAATCCTGTATACCTGCTCAAAGAATTATATGTCAGTATTGCATTAATTTGCTTTGGTTGTCATTACAGGTCTTCCTTTCCAACCTCCTTGATCCAGACAAGGTGACAGGTTGAATCGAACTCCCTCGTTGGCCAGGATCAGTGCCCGAGTGCGTTCCCAGTAGCCTGACAGTTTGTCTTGGGGACCCTGCGCACTCTGTGGATCTGAAACATCCATTATCCCACGTTATAGAAGTAGAAACGTTTCAGGCGTATACCATGAACTTTCAAAGGTTGCTTCCAGTCTAACGTCGGCTCTGAATCGCTTGCAGATGATGACTCTAAAGTAAACGCTTACAATGCGTATCCTCTGGGAAAGTTTTCTGGATTGATGTCACTTCCAATATCGCTCCTGGTCGTTCCAGTTACGTCGAACAGCCTGAGATGTGATGAGGTAAAGTGAGATTTTTTAAAGTGAGATACATCGAGATACCGGTTAGATTCAAATGACTGGTGTTGATTGAGTTGGCTTCAGTGTCTCCTTTCGCTACTTTCGTTTTGATAAAGTGTATAGTTGCATTGACGGCCACCATCGTTTGAAGGTATGCTTTATATGGAGAGTTGGCAGTATCGGAGGTTATCAGTTAACTGCATTATGACATCCATTTGCCACCATATCGACTGTAATAATACGTTTAAGGGACTGCATTTGTCTTTTTCTGTAATCAAGCTTTCATCTTTCCACATTACTCTGGCTTTAATGTATAGCCTACTAAGTCTAATGCGTGTAATCCATATCTTGACCGAAAAGAAAAACTCTACTGGAACGTCATCTGTAATTTGCCAAGACGGTCCAACCTCTGCCTAATACATTCGTTTCATCGCCGTTTTTCTCGAAGGTTGGGGAGGTTGAAAGGGTTAATTCCTTAGGTTGAGTTTCCGTTAATTTTGATAATTCCAGGATTAGGAGATGAAGGGATGTCTCTTCAAATGAAGTGTTATCGATGAAGGCTGCATGAGGAATGAAGCCGATTCACCTCGTTCGTTCTTTACATATATTTCACTATGTCGGAAATCGCTAAGGATTGTGAGGAGTTTATTTGGTGATGACTCTGGTCATTTTGCTAACCAATCCTCCAACTCCAACACGACGATTCGCTGCATATGTTGGAATATACATGTTGGAATATATATACTTACGGGTTGACTTTCGTGTGATGTGCTTTAGAATAGGTTAACCGGAAAACTATACTGTGAAGTCATGTGACTATCAGTATGTCGGCACCTCTTCCCACTTCCCTTATATGTGTTGTAATTTTTACCTGTATATGGCGAGATTCTGCTGGTGGACGTTTCGTCCCCCGCCCCCTGTACAGACCTTTTGGTCTTTGACATATGTTGGCATTTGTGGGAAGTTGATGCTGGGTCGACATCGGGCCTTACAGACTAGTCTTTTGTATTAAATGCCGTCATTTTCATCTGACGACGATACAGCTCACCAATCCCCAGTGTACGAGTTGTCACAGCAAAACAGCTCACCAATTACCAATCGTCAGTGCATTTCCATCATAGCTCTCTAGATTTGTATCTAATACCGCTTATGCCGGTGCTAGGGGCCGTGTGGTCATATCATCAAAGTTGCCACGTGAACAGGTACAATAAAAGCGTACCTGAGATACAACACATATCACGAATCGTTAGATTCTTGGTATGTGCTTTAGAATAGGTTAACAGGAAAACTATACTGTGAAGTCATGTGATTGTCAGTATGTCGGCACCTCTTCCCACTTCCCTTATATGTGTTGTAATTTTTACTTGTATATGGCGAGATTCTGCTGGTGGACGTTTCGTCCCCGAGGCCCGCCCCCTGTACAGACCTTTTGGTCTTTGATATATGTTGGCATTTGTGGGAAGTTGATGCTGGGTCGACCTCGGGCCTTGCAGACTAGTCTTTTGTGTTAAATGCCGTCATTTTCATCTGACGACGATACAGTTCACCAATCCCCAGTGTACGAGTTGTCACAGCGAAACAGCTCACCAATTACCAATATACGAGTTGTCAGAGCATTTCCATCATAGCTCTCTAGATTTGTATCTAATACCGGTTATGCCGTTGCTAGGAGCCGTGTATCTGGACCTTTTTGGTCATTCGGACTATAGTCGTGTCTACTACACAAGCGCGTACATTTCATCCCCGGCAGTTGTTTTGAATGAGCGTGTCGGTATCTGAAGCCTGCGGTTTTCGATTTGACACCCGATGTCGATTTCAGCCTAACTTCAGAGGTAGTCTGGCCGGCGATGAAATTCAAACCAGTCAAAACTCAAGCCTCGCAGCGGATTGGCCGGATGAGCTGCTTTAGCGCGCGTACTGATTGGTTCGACCCCTCGAACTATTTATATCCAGAACTCCTATGGCTAACTAACAAAGCCAGTGTATCGATGGTAACCTATCGATTGATACACAGGCTCGCGAGGATGGAAGCCGTGTAGTCATATTATCCAAGTTGCCACATGAACAGATACAATAAAATCGTACCTGAGATACAACACATATCACGAATCGTTAGATTCTTGGTATGTGCTTTAGAATAGGTTAACCGGAAAACTATACTCTGAAGTCATGTGACTGTCAGTATGTCGGCACCTCGTCTCACTTCCCTTATATGTGTTGTAATTTTTACCTGTATATGGCGAGATTCTGCTGGTGGACGTTCCGTCTCCGAGGCCCGCCCCCTGTATAGACCTTTTGATCTTTGATATATGTTGGCATTTGTGGAAAGTTGATGCTGGGTCGACATCGGGCCTTACAGACTAGTCTTTTGTGTTAAATGCCGTCATTTTCATCTGACGACGATACAGCTCACCAATCCCCAGTGTACGAGTTGTCACAGCGAAACAGCTCACCAGTTACTAATAGGGCCTATACGAGTTGTCAGAGCATTTCCATCATAGCTTTTTAGATTTGTATCTAATACCGCTTATGCCGGTGCTAGGGGCTGTGTGATCATATCATCCAAGTTGCCACATGAACAGTTACAATAAAAGCGTACCTGAGATAGAACACATATCACGAATCGTTAGATTCTTGGTATGTGCTTTAGAATAGGTTAACCGAAATACCATACTGTGAAGTCATGTGACTGTCAGTATGTCGGCACCTCTTCTCACTTCCCTTATATGTGTTGTAATTTTTACCTGTATATGGCGAGATTCTGCTGGTGGACGTTTCGTCCTCGAGGCCCGCCCCCTGTACAGACCTTTTGGTCTTTTATATATGTTGGCATTGGTGGGTAGTTGATGCTGGGTCGGCATCGGGCCTTACAGACTAGTCTTTTGTGTTAAATGCCGTCATTTTCATCTGACGACCATAAAGCTCACCAATCTCCAGTGTACGAGTTGTCACAGCGAAACAGCTCATCAATTACCAATATACGAGTTGTCAGAGCATTTCCATCATAGCTCTCTAGATTTGTATCTAATACTGCTTATGCCGGTGCTAGGGGCCGTGTGGTCATATCATCCAAGTTGCCATATGAACATGTACAATAAAAGCGTACCTGAGATACAACACATATCACGAATCCTTAGATTCTTGGTATGTGCTTTAGAATAGGTTAACCGGAAAACTATACTGTGAAGTCATGTGACTGTCAGTAGGGGAGATTGGGGTACAGTGGGACATGGGGCACAGTGGGACAAGCCGTCTAGCTCTTTTGTAAAGAACAAGAAGCACATTATATTGCTATCATCTGAAAGTTATCACCCCCATACAACTTCTATATTGATTACAAGTAAAACCTATAATTGGTAAACAATTAGGGACACAAAAATTGTTTTTGGACAGTCGAAGTAAATGTTTAGGACTGAGGATGATAGTTCGTTATGAGAAGTTTTCAGCGGTACTTCATTGCTGTTTTGTTACTACTGAGAGGGGATGGACAAAGGTACACTTTAATTATATCGATTTAGTATCTTAGCTGTATGTATTAGTTTTTTGTCATAAAAAGTAATATATCATGCACCTGGGGGAGAGTGGGACACTTTTGCCGGGGCACACTGGGACAATAATAATCTAATGGTGAAATTTCCTTTCATCCTAAAATGCCATCAAAGTGCATTATTTTGTTCCCTAGATGGTAGTATTTGCTAATCCTATCAGATTTAATGAGTTTTACTAAACCTTTCAAAGTCAAATGGTTTCGTTGGGATGAGAATAACACAAAATATTTTTTCCTCAAAAACGTAAACCAGGGGCCTAAAATGGCAACTAATTTAACCACCGTTGTTGAATCTTCTAAACTCCTATGAAACATATTAGTATATACTTCTTATAAAATGTATTTTGATTATTGTCCCATCGCACCCCAGTGGGTGTCCCAGAGTAACCCATAGTGGAGCAAACTGGGACACATTTTTTTACGTTTTTAAAACAGAATTCTGGAGAAAAGTATAACAGATATTTCAGATTTAATAAATTGGATAATTTTGATAATGAATTCCATTCAATATCTTCTTGCAATATATGATGTTACCGGAGGTGGCATTGTCAACATATGCTATCAAAGCATCATCGATACATTTTGCGGCTATTGCTGAACGCAACGTTCAATCTCTCACTCATTCTCAAAGAGAGCCGTGTCTACCCGCGGGAGACCAAAGCGACTCTCATGTAAACTGGTGACATTTTTGAATCTCCAATCTCAAAGCGAGGCAGCATGACATCACTCGCTCGACCGGGACTATTTTCCAAGTGATCATATGACCACACACGTGACTCGCTTGACAGACAACATGATGAACAATCCACATGTGATTAGAAACAGCTGATCAATGTGTACATCTCAGATGCCAGCGCCATCGGCTGCATTTTTGCTCGATTTTCTGAGTTGGGGGGGGGGGGAAAGCACCCTTTCTCATAACGTTTTTTTTCCACAAAATTATTATAATCTTTTTTTTTTTTATAAGTAGGCCTTATCCCAACCCATAAAACGTGTACGATTGAATGAAGCTAAAGTTGGATACAAATAAATAGAGGAGGAAAATTGTAGCATTGTTAAAATGAATACTTACAACCTGGTCTTGCATTATTGAATTCAGGGGCGAAACAACGAAAATTATCATATAGCATATCCAGGCCATGCCGCTTCTGCAGAACCCATGGTAGAAGTTGAAATATCAAGCTTTTCCCATAGCCTGTAGGTAGAACAGCAATACAGTCTCTGCCGTTGTAAGCTGCCGTCAGTGCCTCTACTTGTTTTTCTTTCAAGGTGACACAAACACCCAGCTTTTTCTTAGCGAATTCCAGCGCTTCGATGAAATTACCCGTATCTCTCTCACCGTGGCCAGCTGGCATGGGCGCAGCCATATTGTTTTCTTGATTGGAACTGTGCGAACTACTTCCTGTATTAGATAACTCGCTTTCACGGCCAAGTATACATACCGACAATAATTTGTTCGCGATTGATATGCTCCGAAACGGAAAGAGTCATTTCCCAATTATATAGCCCACGTTATGTTTAGCAATTCGCTTCTAACTCGGCGGAGTCAGCAGGTCAATGACAAGCCGGAACAGACGGGTGAAAATCATACGCCGCCTACTCACCCCCCAAATTTTGGGGGGATGGCTCCCATTTACACGTGAGACTCTTTCTCGCAGTAGGGAGTCTCGCGAGACGAGAATGTCTCTCACTCAGTCTCTCACAGACACACCCACATTATTTGCAGAAGCCATTAATTATAGGGTACTGCATTCTTTACAATACAATGTATCTCATAAAATCAGACTACTGAATATTGTACTGATCATATCGGATTGCCTTCATATATATTGTACCTGATGTGACGTCATTGTGACGTAATCATGTGTTTACATAATTGACTGGATTATAGCCTAAAATACCTCAAGTGTATTCGGGGAGCAGGAGTCCCCCATTATACATTGCACTAGACAGGATCCGGTCAAGTTCACAAGACGAGAAAAATGTAAATACTATTGTTGTTGCTTCGACACATACCTCCTCTGAAAATATATTCCATGCAGTATGCGTACACTTCAAAAGAACGCTGACTTCACGGGAAAGAACACGACTGCGAGACTGTTGAAAACTGGGGTCTTCATAAACCCAGAACCGGAACCTGTCCAGCGAGAGCGGAAGGAGATCAACGTCTGCTTGGCGAATAGCTAAAATGAAAGGCTAGGACACCCAGCACGTCTTCCTATCTAAAAATGTAGAAATAAAAGTGCAATTTTCCAATTTTGTTTAAAACGGAAGGCTATGTACAGAACATAAAATGATGAGCTATGAGCCAAAATTTTAAAAGAGTTTATTCAACCACTTTGATTGGAGAAATAATTACCCACATGGCTGCAATTTTTAATTACGAAAATGTAATATAATCTCAAAATGAGCATTAAATGAAAAGCTATTGGGCTAAACAACTCGATCAGGAGAAAAGTTCGATTCGAGATGAAAAATTACTATAATGAAAAGCAAAATGCAAATAAAACGGCATATCGGGAGACTCTTCATGGTCGACGAGCGGTGGTTCTCTCCGAGTACTCTCAGAAAAGTACAAAATAGACTCAAGGTAGTCTAAAATATTTTAACCGGGATATCTTGAACGCGATGGATGAGTGAATTGAGGTAAGACAATTGGCGCAAAATTCGACACCTCTCGATAATTTGGTGGGAAAATATTTTGGACTCGCTTAGCCACCATGTTGAATTTACCCATGATGAATCTTCCTCTGTACAGAATGTTATGTAAATAAGTTCAATAATTATTTCCAATATGTTGAACTATGAAGTTACCAAATCAGAAATTATACCAAATGTGTTACAGTTTGATGAAATACTAGACTGGAAAAAATGATAACCCTACCCCCAATCTTTAACATTCAATATTGACGGTTAGGGTACCCAAATTTAAAAATCCCTATAACGCAAACTCTCCCGTGCCCAACGTTCAAATAAGTGTTATTCAAAAGGTACTGAGCTGTGCTTTCAGAAAACATTGTCTACAGAATTCTCCAGAGGGAGAGGTGGGATTATGGTTAGCTCAAATCTAGTTTACATTGTCGAGTGTCTATCATGTAACTTGAGTGTGGAATCCCGCCCATGTGGGCCTAATCCGGAAAACGAATGCCAGCCGTGGTGTACTTGTAATACACAATATGCGAGTTTGAAATACAACACGGGTGACTGCATGGTGTAGTGAATACGTTCGTGAAGTTAGAGAGCAGTTCACAGTTCACAGTTCACAATTCAGTCGGCGATTCAGTGGACCAGTCATTATTTGGAATATGAATAACATTCTGACGTATATCTCCTCTATTAAGACAGATAGGGTCTTCATATTTGGCAGTTATACAACACTCGTCAAGTCCTACACGCTGACCTAATTAGTTTCCACTTCCGCCGCTAGGGGGCGGTGCTGCGAATAGCCGACTGATAGAATTTGAATAGCCTACTGGCCTATATCTCCCGATCTATAGAGGATAGGGTCTTCATAGTTGGCAGTTATACAACACTCGTCAAGTCCTACACGCTGACCTAATTAGTTTCCATTTCCACCGCTAGGGGGCGGTGCTGCGAATAGCCCACTGATAGAATTTGAATAGCCTACTGGTCTATATCTCTCGATCTTTAGTGGATAGGGCCTCCATATTTGGTAGTTATACAACACTCGTCAAGACCTACACGCTGACCTAATTAGTTTTCATTTCCGACGCTAGGGGGCGGTGCTGCGAATAGCCGACTGATAGAATTTGAATAGCCTACTGGTCTATATCTCCCGATCTATAGAGGATAGGGTCTTCATATTTGGCAGTTATACAACACTCGTCAAGTCCTACACGCTGACCTAATTAGTTTCCACTTCCGCCGCTAGGGGGCGGTGCTGCGAATAGCCGACTGATAGAATTTGAATAGCCTACTGGCCTATATCTCCCGATCTATAGAGGATAGGGTCTTCATAGTTGGCAGTTATACAACACTCGTCAAGTCCTACACGCTGACCTAATTAGTTTCCATTTCCACCGCTAGGGGGCGGTGCTGCGAATAGCCCACTGATAGAATTTGAATAGCCTACTGGTCTATATCTCTCGATCTGTAGTGGATAGGGCCTCCATATTTGGTAGTTATACAACACTCGTCAAGACCTACACGCTGACCTAATTAGTTTTCATTTCCGCCGCTAGGGGGCGGTGCTGCGAATAGCCGACTGATAGAATTTGAATAGCCTACTGGCCTATATCTCCCGATCTATAGAGGATAGGGTCTTCATATTTGGCAGTTATACAACACTCGTCAAGTCCTACACGCTGACCTAATTAGTTTCCACTTCCGCCGCTAGGGGGCGGTGCTGCGAATAGCCGACTGATAGAATTTGAATAGCCTACTGGCCTATATCTCCCGATCTATAGAGGATAGGGTCTTCATATTTGGCAGTTATACAACACTCGTCAAGTCCTACACGCTGACCTAAGTAGTTTCCACTTCCGCCTCTAGGGGGCGGTGCTCCGAATAGCCGACTGATAGAATTTGAATAGCCTACTGGCCTATATCTCCCGATCTATAGAGGATAGGGTCTTCATAGTTGGCAGTTATACAACACTCGTCAAGTCCTACACGCTGACCTAATTAGTTTCCACTTCCGCCGCTAGGGGGCGGTGCTGCGAATAGCCGACTGATAGAATTTGAATAGCCTAGTGGCCTATATCTCCCGATCTATAGAGGATAGGGTCTTCATAGTTGGCAGTTATACAACACTCGTCAAGTCCTACACGCTGACCTAATTAGTTTCCATTTCCATCGCTAGGGGGCGGTGCTGCGAATAGCCCACTGATAGAATTTGAATAGCCTACTGGTCTATATCTCTCGATCTGTAGTGGATAGGGCCTCCATATTTGGTAGTTATACAACACTCGTCAAGACCTACACGCTGACCTAATTAGTTTTCATTTCCGCCGCTAGGGGGCGGTGCTGCGAATAGCCGACTGATAGAATTTGAATAGCCTACTGGCCTATATCTCCCGATCTATAGAGGATAGGGTCTTCATATTTGGCAGTTATACAACACTCGTCAAGTCCTACACGCTGACCTAATTAGTTTCCATTTCCGCCGCTAGGGGGCGGTGCTGCGAATAGCCGACTGATAGAATTTGAATAGCCTACTGGCCTATATCTCCCGATCTATAGAGGATAGGGTCTTCATATTTGGCAGTTATACAACACTCGTCAAGTCCTACACGCTGACCTAAGTAGTTTCCACTTCCGCCTCTAGGGGGCGGTGCTCCGAATAGCCGACTGATAGAATTTGAATAGCCTACTGGCCTATATCTCCCGATCTATAGAGGATAGGGTCTTCATAGTTGGCAGTTATACAACACTCGTCAAGTCCTACACGCTGACCTAATTAGTTTCCACTTCCGCCGCTAGGGGGCGGTCCTGCGAATAGCCGACTGATTGAATTTGAATAGCCTACTGGCCTATATCTCCCGATCTATAGAGGATAGGGTCTTCATAGTTGGCAGTTATACAACACTCGTCAAGTCCTACACGCTGACCTAATTAGTTTCCATTTCCACCGCTAGGGGGCGGTGCTGCGAATAGCCCACTGATAGAATTTGAATAGCCTACTGGTCTATATCTCTCGATCTTTAGTGGATAGGGCCTCCATATTTGGTAGTTATACAACACTCGTCAAGACCTACACGCTGACCTAATTAGTTTTCATTTCCGACGCTAGGGGGCGGTGCTGCGAATAGCCGACTGATAGAATTTGAATAGCCTACTGGCCTATATCTCCCGATCTATAGAGGATAGGGTCTTCATATTTGGCAGTTATACAACACTCGTCAAGTCCTACACGCTGACCTAATTAGTTTCCACTTCCGCCGCTAGGGGGCGGTGCTGCGAATAACCGACTGATAGAATTTGAATAGCCTACTGGCCTATATCTCCCGATCTATAGAGGATAGGGTCTTCATAGTTGGCAGTTATACAACACTCGTCAAGTCCTACACGCTGACCTAATTAGTTTCCATTTCCACCGCTAGGGGGCGGTGCTGCGAATAGCCCACTGATAGAATTTTAATAGCCTACTGGTCTATATCTCTCGATCTGTAGTGGATAGGGCCTCCATATTTGGTAGTTATACAACACTCGTCAAGACCTACACGCTGACCTTATTAGTTTTCATTTCCGCCGCTAGGGGGCGGTGCTGCGAATAGCCGACTGATAGAATTTGAATAGCCTACTGGCCTATATCTCCCGATCTATAGAGGATAGGGTCTTCATATTTGGCAGTTATACAACACTCGTCAAGTCCTACATGCTGACCTAAGTAGTTTCCACTTCCGCCTCTAGGGGGCGGTGCTGCGAATAGCCGACTGATAGAATTTGAATAGCCTACTGGCCTATATCTCCCGATCTATAGAGGATAGGGTCTTCATAGTTGGCAGTTATACAACACTCGTCAAGTCCTACACGCTGTAGGCCAGTAGGCTATTCAAATTCTATCAGTCGGCTATTCGCAGCACCGCCCCCTAGCGGCGGAAATGAAAACTAATTAGGTCAGCGTGTAGGTCTTGACGAGTGTTGTATAACTACCAAATATGGGAGGCCCTATCCACTACAGATCGAGAGGAGTAGACCAGTAGGCTATTCAAATTCTATCAGTGGGTTATTCGCAGCACCGCCCTAGCGGTGGAAATGGAAAACTAATTAGGTCAGCGTAGGACTTGACGAGTGCGTTGTATAACTGCCAACTATGAAGACCCTGTCCTCGGTGATCGGGAGATATAGGCCAGTAGGCTATTCAAATTCTATCAGTCGGCTATTCGCAGCACCGCCCCCTAGCGGCGGAAGTGGAAACTAATTAGGTCAGCGTGTAGGACTTGACGAGTGTTGTATAACTGCCAACTATGAAGACCCTATCCTCTATAGATCGGGAGATATAGGCTAGTAGGCTATTCAAATTCTATCAGTCG
This sequence comes from Hanleya hanleyi, assembly GCA_036873755.1. Classification (NCBI taxonomy): domain Eukaryota; kingdom Metazoa; phylum Mollusca; class Polyplacophora; order Lepidopleurida; family Hanleyidae; genus Hanleya; species Hanleya hanleyi. The sequence continues at coordinate 230,714 of JAVTVY010000342.1, read as the reverse complement.
GCTATTCGCAGCACCGCCCCCTAGCGGCGGAAATGGAAACTAATTAGGTCAGCGTGTAGGACTTGACGAGTGTTGTATAACTACTAAATATGGAGGCCCTATCCACTACAGATCGAGAGATATAGACCAGTAGGCTATTCAAATTCTATCAGTGGGCTATTCGCAGCACCGCCCCCTAGCGGTGGAAATGGAAACTAATTAGGTCAGCGTGTAGGACTTGACGAGTGTTGTATAACTGCCAACTATGAAGACCCTATCCTCTATAGATCGGGAGATATAGGCCAGTAGGCTATTCAAATTCTATCAGTCGGCTATTCGCAGCACCGCCCCCTAGCGGTGGAAGTGGAAACTAATTTGGTCAGCGTGTAGGACTTGACGAGTGTTGTATAACTGCCAAATATGAAGACCCTATCCTCTATAGATCGGGAGATATAGGCCAGTAGGCTATTCAAATTCTATCAGTCGGCTATTCGCAGCACCGCCCTCTAGCGGCGGAAGTGGAAACTAATTAGGTCAGCGTGTAGGACTTGACGAGTGTTGTATAACTGCCAAACATGAAGACCCTATCCTCAATAGATCGGGAGATATAGGCCAGTAGGCTATTCAAATTCTATCAGTCGGCTATTCGCAGCACCGCCCCCTAGCGGCGGAAGTGGAAACTAATTAGGTCAGCGTGTAGGACTTGATGAGTGTTGTATAACTACCAAATATGGAGGCCCTATCCACTACAGATCGAGAGATATAGACCAGTAGGTTATTCAAATTCTATCAGTCGGCTTTTCGCAGCACCGCCCCCTAGCGGTGGAAATGGAAACTAATTAGGTCAGCGTGTAGGACTTGACGAGTGTTGTATAACTGCCAAATATGAAGGCCCTATCCTCTATAGATCGGGAGATATAGGCCAGTAGGCTATTCAAATTCTATCAGTCGGCTATTCGCAGCACCGCCCAATAGCGGCGGAAGTGGAAACTAATTAGGTCAGCGTGTAGGACTTGACGAGTGTTGTATAACTGCCACATATGAAGACCCTATCCTCTATAGATCGGGAGATATGGGCCAGTAGGCTATTCAAATTCTATCAGTTGGCTATTTGCAGCACCGCCCCCTAGCGGCGGAAATGAAAACTAATTAGGTCAGCGTGTAGGTCTTGACGAGTGTTGTATAACTACCAAATATGGAGGCCCTATCCACTACAGATCGAGAGATATAGACCAGTAGGCTATTCAAATTCTATCAGTGGGCTATTCGCAGCACCGCTCCCTAGCGGTGGAAATGGAAACTAATTAGGTCAGCGTGTAGGACTTGACGAGTGTTGTATAACTGCCAACTATGAAGACCCTATCCTCTATAGATCGGGAGATATAGGCCAGTAGGCTATTCAAATTCTATCAGTCGGCTATTCGCAGCACCGCCCCCTAGCGGCGGAAGTGGAAACTAATTAGGTCAGCGTGTAGGACTTGACGAGTGTTGTATAACTGCCAACTATGAAGACCCTATCCTCTATAGATCGGGAGATATAGGCCAGTAGGCTATTCAAATTCTATCAGTCGGCTATTCGCAGCACCGCCCCCTAGCGGCGGAAATGGAAACTAATTAGGTCAGCGTGTAGGACTCGACGAGTGTTGTATAACTACCAAATATGGAGGCCCTATCCACTAAAGATCGAGAGATATAGACCAGTAGGCTATTCAAATTCTATCAGTGGGCTATTCGCAGCACCGCCCCCTAGCGGTGGAAATGGAAACTAATTAGGTCAGCGTGTAGGACTTGACGAATGTTGTATAACTGCCAACTATGAAGACCCTATCCTCTATAGATCGGGAGATATAGGCCAGTAGGCTATTCAAATTCTATCAGTCGGCTATTCGCAGCACCGCCCCCTAGCGGCGGAAGTGGAAACTAATTAGGTCAGCGTGTAGGACTTGACGAGTGTTGTATAACTGCCAAATATGAAGACCCTATCCTCTATAGATCGGGAGATATAGGCCAGTAGGCTATTCAAATTCTATCAGTCGGCTATTCGCAGCACCGCCCCCTAGCGGCGGAAGTGGAAACTAATTAGTTCAGCGTGTAGGTCTTGACGAGTGTTGTATAACTGCCAAATATGAAGACCCTATCCTCTATAGATCGGGAGATATAGGCCAGTAGGCTATTCAAATTCTATCAGTCGGCTATTCGCAGCACCGCCCCCTAGCGGCGGAAATGAAAACTACTTAGGTCAGCGTGTAGGTCTTGACGAGTGTTGTATAACTACCAAATATGGAGGCCCTATCCAATACAGATCGAGAGATATAGACCAGTAGGCTATTCAAATTCTATCAGTGGGCTATTCGCTGCACCGCCCCCTAGCGGTGGAAATGGAAACTAATTAGGTCAGCGTGTAGGACTTGACGAGTGTTGTATAACTGCCAACTATGAAGACCCTATCCTCTATAGATCGGGAGATATAGGCCAGTAGGCTATTCAAATTCTATCAGTCGGCTATTCGCAGCACCGCCCCATAGCGGCGAAAGTGGAAACTAATTAGGTCAGCGTGTAGGACTTGACGAGTGTTGTATAACTGCCAACTATGAAGACCCTATCCTCTATAGATCGGGAGATATAGGCCAGTAGGCTATTCAATTCTATGAGTCGGCTATTCGGAGCACCGCCCCCTAGAGGCGGAAGTGGAAACTACTTAGGTCAGCGTGTAGGACTTGACGAGTGTTGTATAACTGCCAAATATGAAGACCCTATCCTCTATAGATCGGGAGATATAGGCCAGTAGGCTATTCAAATTCTATCAGTCGGCTATTCGCAGCACCGCCCCCTAGCGGCGGAAATGGAAACTAATTAGGTCAGCGTGTAGGACTTGACGAGTGTTGTATAACTGCCAAATATGAAGACCATATCCTCTATAGATCGGGAGATTTAGGCCAGTAGGCTATTCAAATTCTATCAGTCGGCTATTCGCAGCACCGCCCCCTAGCGGCGGAAATGGAAACTAATTAGGTCAGCGTGTAGGACTTGACGAGTGCTGTATAACTGCCAAATATGAAGACCCTATCCTCTATAGATCGGGAGATATAGGCCAGTAGGCTATTCAAATTCTATCAGTCGGCTATTCGCAGCACCGCCCCCTAGCGGCGGAAGTGGAAACTAATTAGGTCAGCGTGTAGGACTTGACGAGTGTTGTATAACTGCCAAATATGAAGACACTATCTGTCTTAATAGAGGAGATATACGTCAGAATGTTATTCATATTCCAAATAATGACTGGTCCACTGAATCGCCGACTGAATTGTGAACTGTGAACTGTGAACTGCTCTCTAACTTCACGAACGTGTAGTGAATATATTTACAAAGAAACAATGTAAAGAAAGTCGGGTAGCAATTGAATAAATATTGAAACTGGGATAGAATTTGTTCCGCGTGTTCATGTAATATAACTGACAATACGGGCTGTAAAATTTAACATGAATTTAAATGATAGGTTGTGTAACGGAAAATGGTATCGCCCATGTTAATCTGGGTGACCTGGTTTTTCACTCATATTATATCAGCGATGTTCCGATCTACTTCAAGTCTTCAAGTATTAAATATTACCTGTTAAGGAAAACACATAAGTGTTAGAGATTGGTAACTTATCGAGTGGACAAACCCTATAGTAAAAGATGTTCCGCGCTTGCATAGGTGTAGATGTTGGAGGCACAAACACTGATGCAGTAGTTTTGGTCGGCAGAGATGTTCGGGCCTTCTGCAAAGCACCGACAACACGAGATGTGACCAGCGGAGTTCGACAAGCCCTGGTGGCCGTAATTCGACAAGTGCATGGGACGGGTAAGGTCTTTTTTTGTGAAGAACAAACACACTGTACTTTTATTTACAGCACTATGTTTTAACCCTACTTTCGCAATTTCCAAACCTGTGAAAACATGTTTCCACAATCGCTTCTGCTGACTTAAGCCCGGCGCACACAAGAGCTATCAGCTGAGCTGACGGCCTCAATTGCCGGTCAGCTCAGGGGCTAGCTCTCGTGTGCGGGCAGTTTTTGGTGAGTTTTTGGCCTCGCGAGGCCGGGGAAAAAATATCAAACTTGTTTGATAATTTCACCTCGCGAGGCCAAATCCTCATCGTGTGCGGCGAACGCAAGCCAACAGCTCAGCAGTTTTAATGGACCGGTCAATGAATCGCATGTTATTTTCACTCGATTCATACGCACGACTCTTCAAAGTGGACTTGAAGAAAACATTATGCGGGAATTGAAATCAATTTCGTGAAACTTTTGCTCACCGTGTGCGCTGAAACCACACGAGAGCTAGCCCCTGAGCTGAAAGGCAACTGAGGCCGTTAGCTCAGCTGATATCTCTCGTGTGCGCCGGGCTTTACTATCTCACGAACGCGCGGTTCGTCGAACGAGCATTGACACAAGGGCTCAAAGTAGTCTAATTCAAATAGATGACATGCCTGATTTTTCTGGTACGTCATCTCCGATATCACATGACAATATCTGGCATTATGGCAAGCCGTTTCAGTATTTAATCGGTTATTCCACATATGTTGAAAACTTTTGCACATATGTCAAAAAGTTTTTAACATATGTATAAAACTTTTCAACATATGTCTAAAAGTGCGAATTTATTCCACATATGTGTAAAAGTTTTATACATATGTTAAAAACTTTTTGACATATGTGCAAAAGTTTTCAACATATGTGGAATAGTTAATTTATTTAACATATGTGTAAAACTTTTCAACATATGTGTAAAACTTTTACACATATGTCTAAAACTTTTACACATATGTCTAAAAGTTTTCGACATATGTTGAAAAAAAGGTTTTTGCACATATGTCTAAAACTTTTACACATATGTATAAAACTTTTCAACATAAGTGAAATAGTTATTTTATTTCACATATGTGCAAAACTTTTCCACATATGTCTAAAAGTTGCGACCTCTGCCGAAGGCATCGACTGCTCCCTGGTATCATTTTGGCGCCTTTTCCTCCTGCAAACAAAGGAACAATATTTCCACAATGATAACATATTCAGTAAGGTTGACCTTGAAATGGCTGTAAGAGACTTGAGTTCGTGTGTTTATTTATCTGTGACCCAGCTGATTACTCCTACACTACCGTATTTGGATCCTGTGTGTCAAATGTCTTGTTAATTCAGGCTTTGTTCCTACCCCAGCCTCGCTTTCCTCGTTCGTTTGAAGTTTGCATGGACACACCGTACTCTGTACCACATTTAGCTACCGCACACAGGGGCTTGTTGTTGATAATACTTTAGGATCTTAATTTTCATATATACTCTCCTCGTACTCATATTTATGGAGTAGGATGAGAGTATATAAGAATATAATATCATAATTAATAACTGACCAACAAGCCCCTGTGCTAAACCGCAGTTTGTACGATCTGCGTTAGCGACAGGAGTAGAGGTACGTTCAGTAAGGAAGATAGTCATGTATGGACCTTGAATCTAAGATAATATAGTGTAACCGCTGGCGTGTATGGCCAAATAATAGAAACCAAAACACAGGCTACGGGGTTGTGAGTCTGTTGCTTTATTATCACTGACGCACAAAGAGATAAACCCTGTAAATATACATAAAACTGCGATAAGCAACACAATCAATACATAATATAAATAGATACAAGTTAACATATATCACAGACTTGTACAGACAGTAGTATACAGTTAAACTATCCAAATATGGAAGCCAGAGATATATTACTATACTTTATAGCAATAGTCAATCACAATATGTCACAAAGACGTCCGGAAATAAAATCTCCAATCAAGGGAGATCAATAGATATCCTTGACCATATAATAGGACGTATCAGATACTATAAACCATTAATATAATGTAATAGATAATAATATCCACAATACACACACAATGTAAATATTTAGCCTACCCTGTGGGTGACACTGGGGCATGCGTTGCTGCTCGATAATGCAGCCCACGTCAGTCGTGCGCCCGCCAAATCTATATAAACAAATACTAGAATACAGTACATGTATCTAGCTAAACATTACATATGAAAATATTACAAAAATAGTTACACTTACTAATCTTCATAAGTGGACAATTACTCTTACAAAAATATAGAAATAATCCAGAGACACGCAAACAGATATGCACACAATTCACACATCATGCATTCAACTCTTTCCCATAAGGACATTACGGTGGCTCATAAGTGACATTGATATTTTTTTAATTATGTATTTTTTTTTTTTGCATTATCACCTAGGTGGAAATTATTCTCACCTGGGTGGAAATTATTTTCACCTGGGTGATAATATTATCACCTGGGTGGAAATTATTTTCACCTGGGTGATAATATTATCACCTGGGTGGAAATTATTTTCACCTGGGTGATAATATTATCACCTGGGTGGAAATTATTCTCACCTGGGTGGATATTATTATCACCTGGGTGGAAATTATTTTCACCTGGGTGATAATATTATCACCTGGGTGGAAATTATTCTCACCTGGGTGGATATTATTATCACCAGGGTGGATATTATTATCACCTGGGTGGAAATTATTCTCACCTGGGTGGATATTATTCTCACCTGGGTGGAAATTATTCTCACCTGGGTGGAAATTATTCTCACCTGGGTGGATATTATTATCACCTGGGTGGAAATTATTCTCACCTGGGTGAAAATCATTATATATTTTCATTTTATTGTATTAATATTATAGTCAATTTGGCCACAGATTGCCCGTATGTACATGTACATGACGTACTGTCACTATGGGTGCACTCCACACTAGGTCACGGTTTCGCACAAATGGCCCTAATTTCAGAATAAGGAAGGTCGCCTGTTTTTGACAGCATGGTAATTCTTCTTTCCTTTCTACTAACTGAAATCTATAGTATCACCCTGCTGGACGTAACCATTTCTTCAAACGAAGATATAACATTTGCTTGCTGCATTTGCGTACACGGTGTTTTACCGGATTCTGTTCGGCCTCCATCCGGCGGAGAACAGACTCGAGAAATCTGATAAATTACAGGTATTCATACCACTTCTGGAACAGATATTGCCTGAGCTTACAAAATATATAGGTATGAATAACTTTCGTATCATACAAGAGGTGTGGTGGATCTGAAATGTTGAACAAGTAGTTCATCACATGACTCGAAAATGCATTCTCAAATGCGGGAGACCAAAGCGACTCTCATGTAAACTGGTGACATTTTTGAATCTCCAATCTCAAAGCGAGGCAGCATGACATCACTCGCTCGACCGGGACTATTCATTCTTAAAGAGAGCCGTGTCTACACGCGAACTACTTCCTGTATTAGATAACTCGCTTTCACGGCCAAGTATACATACCGACAATAATTTGTTCGCGATTGATATGCTCCGAAACGGAAAGAGTCATTTCCAAATTATATAGCCCACGTTATGCTCAGCAATTCGCTTCTAGCTCGGCGGAGTCAGCAGGTCAATGACAAGCCGGATACAGAGGTGAAAATCACACGCCGCCTACTCACCCCCAAATTTTGGGGGGATGGCTCCCATTTACCCGTGAGACTCTTTCTCGCAGTAGGGAGTCTCGCGAGACGAGAATGTCGAAAATGGCGAGTTACGTTGGGGTTACGTCGGTAGACTTTAGCTGATTGGCTGACGAAGTCACGTGGTATTGCTTTATGGAAATTCCCTCCTGCAATTGCCGAAAGTAGGCTGAACATGGATACACACGATCCCAGGGTCAGTCTTACCCAACCTCCCCACAGCGCATGCTCCATTTCGCAGGCTCCATTACCATCCCTACCACCAATAGCGGAAGTTGACCTTTACTACGTTGCTATGACGTATAGGGGAAACCAACCAACGCACGGTTCAGTTTGAATCCAGCCGAACAACTCCTTTAGTGTCGCACATGAGCGAACTACTTTTCATATACTCTGTCCAGATAAACAGGGAAAATTATCTCCAGATAATTCTTTTTAACGCTAGGTCAACAGAGGTATTATGCAGACATGAAAGGTAATCGAAATGTTCGGTATACATCTATTTTACTATATATGATGTCACTTCCGGCGATGTGCGCGAAGGCCCCGAATCCGGTCCAAAAATCTGACTGGTGGCTGGGGTGTTATTAGACCCCCAGCGAGGTGGTTGAGTCTTACCGCGTATAGATGACCCGAGATGGTTACAGGTTGTTGCTTGCTGGTCTCAACTACGCGACACTACGGAGTTAATCGTTTCCGGAATTGAATATCAGGCAGGCCAAAATCCTCACTTTTTCGGGAAACGAAAATGATGATCCTTTATGGCGATAAAATTTTACAAAAAACGAGTAGGTCGACCCCCTGTTTTTTTCGCCATTTTAAATTGTCCTTTGGACGGGAAACACTTTAACATACATACAAAGAAAATCATTTCGTACGTTTTCTCTGGGTTGCGGGTAGAATTTGACACATTTTCATATATTTTAAGGAGTTTTTCAGAAAAGTTGAAGAAGGTTTAAGAAGGATTGCACGTCTTTCATTTTCAATTTCAATAGCTCACTTGCCTCCTGGAATAATGGCATGAGTGTGCTCATTTGGAAAATATATAATTTTACAGGGGTTTTCTTAAAGATTTCACATATATTTAAGGCCGAAGACCCGAACCCATGTCTATTTTTAACCGCACATCATTTAGGTGTGGAATGCACCCTATACAAGCGCCGTTCACTCCGTTGTTTCATGCGAACTCCTTCTACCCAGGTGAGAATAATTTCCACCCAGGTGAGAATAATTTCCACCCAGGTGAGAATAATTTCCACCCAGGTGAGAATAAATTCCACCCAGGTGATAATAATATCACCCAGGTGAAAATAATTTCCACCCAGGTGAGAATAATTTCCACCCAGGTGATAATAATATCACCCAGGTGAAAATAATTTCCACCCAGGTGAAAATAATTTCCACCCAGGTGAGAATAATTTCCACCCAGGTGATAATAATATCACCCGGGTGAGAATAATTTCCACCTAGGTGATAATGCAAAAAAAAATAATTCATAATTAAAAAAAAGTCAATGTCACTTATGAGCCACCGTAGGACATAGACTAGCTAGGTCCTTAGAAATAAGCAAAGGAAATATTATTGATAAAAATTGCTACTGTTACTCTTCTACAGAATAAAGTAGAATCCACATTATACTACCATTAATCTAGTAGCAAGCTTACATTAAATAAACATAGTAATACTGTAGTACAAAATGTAGTAAAATAGCAACAACTAACCTTAGTTCCAATCCAGATATCAGTCCAGAAAATCCCCAAATTTATATTACTGGTCTGTTCTACATAAAGTCTGAGTGGTAAGTGGCAGTTAGTTGTGCAGAAGATTTAAAAACAGAGTTCAACACATTCAAAATACAGCCAATCATAATAGCCCCTGTTGGAAGATTTGCACTAGTGACCAATCACTAAGCAGGTTCAGTCCGCTTGGTAACACAATGCGTATCTACCAACAGGTTCTAAGTTAAACAAAGACAAAGGACATTTAAAACAATAACAGCTCTGAACATATAGAGTTCCAATTCAGAGCAAGAAATATTAACCCTTTACATGTACTAACTATCTACATTAACCCGTACATGTAGCATTAATTAAAATACACAAAAGTGGTACCGGCCACACACTTCCTCCCTCCGGGTAATGACGTCCCCGTCATTTCCGCTTGCCCGTAATCAGATCCACGAGGGCAGTGGTAACTCCTTCCGGTTGATCTACTAAGACTCCTTGGGCTAACAATGAACTTAAGTAATTAGCTCGTACCAGCCAGTCCTGGTTTGCCACAGCGGAGAGTACAAACTCCCCTCGCCCCATCCAGTCTGGCTGCCTCCGTGTTCTTTGCGACCTCCGGACATCTGGCTCTGTCTCCGAAGCTACCGGTTCCACACCATCGGTTTGCAACTCACCATCATCTACAGATTCAGCAGTAGCGTGCCCTTGAAGATGAGCTATATCCTCAGGAATATCTCCCCTCAACCCTTGTTCTGGAACAGCCATTTCTTCTTCTATGACAGTATCATCCTCATTGCTGTTCACTTCAGCTGGCCTGTCTACTGGGTTGTCAGTAGACGCCGAAGCTCCAGGGGGTTGGGTGTATATTATCACCACATCTTCATCATCCGAATCATCATCATCATCCCTTGCTGGCGTATTCACCGGCACTGATGGTGATGGAATCTTCTTCCTAGGCTTTGGCACTGGCATCTTCATTCTAGGCTTTGGTACTGGTCGACTAACTGATGATGGCGCCTGTGCTGCACTTCTTGGTGTTTCTTGTCTGTCTATGAAGCTGATGGGCAGCAGGAGGTTTCTGTGTAGTGTTCTCTGCCTTCCCTCTCCATTCTCCTTACCAACTACATGGTATGGATGGATTGGGTTGGTCAAGTACAACATACACATCCTCCCCCCACTTATCCGCCAGCTTGTGTCTCCCATCAAACACGACGTTCTTCACAAGTACTCTATCACCTTTCTCCACAACTGCAGCTCTGGCCTTTTGATCAAAGTACCTCTTCTGCTTAGACTGGGACTTTTGTACTGTTGATGTTGCGATGTCATATGCATCCTTCAAGCGTTCACGCAATCCCTTCGTGTAGCTCGATATTGATACAGATTTCCCTGGCTCAATATCGAGCCCAAACGCCAAGTCGACAGGCAGTCTTGGGTGCCTCCCAAACATCAAAAAGAAATGGAGATGTCCCTGTTGTCTCGTGACGAGTACAGTTGTAGGCGTGGACCAATGGGCCGACGAATGCTTTCCAGTTCTTCTTGCTTTCTGCATCCAGTGTGCCGAGCATGTCACAGAGTGTACGGTTAAATCTCTCGCACATACCGTTGCCCATTGGGTGGTAGGGTGTTGTACGCGATTTGGCGATATCCAGCAGCTGACACAATTCACTCATTACCTTGCCCGTAAAATTGGCTCCCTGGTCTGAGTGAATTCGCTTAGGTAATCCGTAATGAACAATGAAATTGTTGAAAAACACCTCATCTGTTGTCTTCGCCGTCATGTTCTTGGTAGGGTAGGCTTGAGCATATCTCGTAAAATGATCCGTAACCACCAGTATATGCTCAAGACCTCCCTTTGATGGTTCAAGGGTCAGGAAATCCATGCATACCAGCTCAAGGGGTCCTGATGTTGTGATGCTGACGAGAGGTGCTCGTCCTGATGCTGGTGTCTTGCGTCGTACACAGCGTTCACAACCACGCAGATGCATTTCAACGTCATGGGCCATCCCTGACCAATAGAACCTTTCTCTCAATAGAGACAGTGTTCTATCCCTGCTAGGGTGACCGACGTTGTCATGCAAACTGCGCAGTGCTGCAGCCTGACATCGTGCTGGCAAGACCAGCTGATCTTGCTCAGTTCCATCAATCTTGGTTGTTCGGTAGAGGACACCTCTCTTCAGACGGAAATGCTGGAAATTCTTCACTAAATTGGTCATCACCTGATCACCTGCAACTTTACCTCTGCCTGGCTTTGTACCTGCTCTAAGATGTGCCATCATTCGGACCAGAGATGGATCCTTGGCTTGCGCCCTCCTCCATTCAGTTGCATTTAAATCACACTGCCCTTCTGTCAGCTCTGAGTAGTCATCCACACTATCGGCAGTCACACACAAACTCTCAACTAGGTTTGAGACATGAACGGCTCCACAGATTGCGCTCACGGATTCCTTGGAGATACGCTCAACATCTGACTCCTCCCTCTCTGGTAACCGTGAAAGTATGTCCGCATCGATGTTGGCTTTTCCTGACCTGTACCTGATGCTGAAGTTATAACATGCCAGGGCGGCCAACCATCGATGTCCAGTAGCATCCAACCGAGCACTCGTCAACGCGTAAGTTAGAGGGTTGTTGTCTGTCAACACTACAAAGTCATGCCCATACAAGTAGGCGTGGAACTTCTCTGAAATAGCCCACTTCAGACATAAAAATTCCAATTTATGAGCTGAATAGTTTCTTTCAGAGCGAGTGAGTCCTCTACTTGCATAGGCGATGACCCGTAGCTTGTCATCTTGCTCCTGGTATAGCACGGCCCCCAACCCTTGCGTACTCGCATCAGTATGGAGTTCGAAGGGCTTTAAGTAGTCAGCATAACCCAAGATGGGTGGACTGCAAAGGCGCTGTTTTAACTCCTCGAAAGCCTCTTCCTGGACAGAGCCCCAAGTCCAGCTTGCACTCTTTGGACGTGGTCGAGTCTTCTTAGACGCTGATTTTGGCATGAGGTCCGACAGTGGTCTGGCTACCTTCGAAAAGTCTTTAATAAATTTGCGGTAGTAACCAGCAAACCCCAGGAACTGCCGGACCTTCTCTGGGCTGGATGGAGTTGGCCACTCCCTGATCTTCTCCACCTTCTCAGGATCCACTTCAATGCCATCAGCGGAGACGATGTAGCCAACATACCGCACTCGACGTTTGAAGAACTTGCACTTGCTGGGTGCCAGCTTCAACCCAGATTCCTGTAGTCGTTGAAAGACGAGTCCCTGCCTCTCGATATGTTCCTCATACGTCTTAGAGAAAATTATCAGGTCATCTAGATATATGAGGCAGATGTTGAGATGGAGTCCCTGTAGGCAATCCTCCATAAGACGCTGGTAGGTAGCTGGAGCATTGGATAGCCCAAATGGCATCCGGTTATACTCCCAGAATCCTAGGGGACCAACGGTGAAGGCTGTTCTTCGCTTGTGGTCTTGGTCAATCTCTACCTGATGATATCCACTCTTCATATCCAGAACCGAAAAGTACTTCATGCCACCCAAACAATCAAGAAGTTCTTCAATCCTGGGCAAGGCATAGGAGTCCTTTATTGTTCGATTGTTCAGCTGGCGGTAGTCAATGTACATCCTTAGTCTCCCATCCTTCTTCCGTGCTAGAACAACGTTGGATGCCCATGGACTATGTGATGGTCGAATAACCCCAGCGGACTATTACTATTATTATAATCTTCCGTGTCTTCACTGTAGCTTCACATGTCTCGCATAGTCAGAGAGACGAAAAACAAACCCCGAAGGGACAGCGCCATTTTGAAATGGTCGTTAGATAACAAACATTCACGAGAGATTATTCCACAGGGAGCAGTCCATTTCCTTTCCATTAACTCTCCTGGAATTTATTTAACATATGTACAAAACTATTGCACATATGTGGAAAAACACTTTATTTGACATATGTGTAAAAGTTTTGCACATATGTATAAAACTTTTCAACATATTTGAAATAGTTAATTTATTTTACATATGTGTAAAACTTTTCCACATATGTGTAAAACTTTTCAACATATGTGTAAAACTTTTCAACATATGTGTAAAACTTTTGCACATATGTCTAAAAACTGTTTTTTACACATATGTGGAATTCTTTTGTACATATGTGCAAAAGTTTTCAACATATGTGGAATAACCGATTAAATACTGAAACGGCTTGCCATATGGCATACGTTGTTGAACATCCGTCATGTCACTGTTTTATTCAATGGTCATCCGAACCTGAGTGCGGAGCTCGCCTCTTCCGACGTAATCCGGGAAAAGGAAGTCAGCTGTGGTGCATATCACATACACCATATGCGGTATTTGAAATAAACCACGGGTGACTTGTGTAGTGAATATTTTATAAGGAAACGATCTAAAGAAATTCGAGGAGCCATTGGTCAGGACAGTTCGAAGTTTGCGTTTTAACGCCTCTCGCAGCATGTAAACGTAAAATATGGCTATCGTTGTGTAGACCATGATTGGCATAGATTATATTGGAAGTGACGTCACGGTGCGCATGTTCAGTAGCGGAGTAAACATACAATTACAAGCGTCTGGTCCGTCATTCATAATTTAGCCGTCGTCCATTAAAGAATATCCGCGTCCATAATCCAAAGACATATTCCATATTCCTTATAACAGTATTAGTACCAAATTCAAAAAGACAATCATCGTATACATAAACAAGAGAGAAGCGGTCAACAGTTTTCAATGATGCCGGTGTGGAGGCTAAGAATGTCCGCTGGCTAAGAGTGTCCGGCCCCTATTTTCTAACCCAGCTAGGACACTTTTCTCCACATTGGAGACAAGTGTCCGTCCTTGGTTGCAATAGAAAAAGATATGAAAAGGGACACTAATCACCAGGACATTCTTATCCATCACACCGGCAAGACATCATGATGTTCCAAAAAGATCAAATCCGTATCGCTGATCTGTATTCTTAACCCATAATATTCGTTGTAAAGTCATCTAGAGAATGAGGTATCTCAGTCACGCTTTGATTGTGACTGTTCATATGAGCACCATGAGGATCTTGAAGTACATGGGTTCATACGGCCCTCGCCCCAGGTTAAGCGGATCTAGAAACAAGTTACGACACGTAAAGCCATGTATCGTCAAGTTTGAGAAACTTTGAGTGGAGGCGCTTGGTGGTATAGCCCTGTTTTATAAGTTTCTCTAACAATGTTTTGTGACGTTGATTAAAATCGTGACATTTAACACAGGATCTAGCAAATGCTACTAGCCGATATATGTATACGCCATATGCAGGTCCCACTGGAATATTAATGTCCAGAAATGGATAGTTTACGATGTCGAAATTGTAATCATCTCTTTTGTCATAAAGTCGACGGTATTACAGGGCGTTCTATGGAAGCTCTTGTGTTGGACGAAGTTCCACGTGACTGTGATATCTCAGAGGTCAAAGTTCAACGAGCATGCAATGCACATTGTATATGAACATGTCAGGACAAGTCACAGCGTACCTGGACATTTTCGTGACGTTGTCAATTCGGGTGAATGCGCTGACGCCCCGCTTGCTGAAGTCAGCTTAATTTAACTTGGCCAGGACCATTGTCCGTGGAGAGGAATCCGCCCTCGTGTGCTGTTTATGTGAGATTGAACTCAAAATTTAAATCGGAATTCACCAAGCCCAATCGCCGAAATTTACAATATGAAAATGGTACCGTACCCGTGTGATGCGCACAGCTATGTTACGCCTAACAAACCGGGGTGGCCTAAGTGTCTTAAGCGACACATGCATTCAACGGTGCCACGGACTGGAGAACGTGCTCGGAAACATCGTCGATACCCTCACTGGTGACGCACGGAGCGGAACTGATCGAAAAACAAGTCGTCCGAAGTGGTGTGCAAGCCGTGAGTGATACCTTCAGCGTTGTCGTCGTCGAGAGGCAGTTAAACGCCGAGCCAAAGGAACGGAAAGTATTTTGGTCATCAACGAAAAACCAGTCGTAGTTAATAAAAAAACACTCGTACCCCCGAGATCTCGCACCAGTCGACGACCGAAGCAGAGACGACGCACATCGAAGACCGGAGACATATTTGGGTAAACATGGCCTTCATCCATCCAGAGTCATGACCTTTCACCAACAGCGAATTTGTACAAAATTTTGGACTACAAGCGTCTAGTTTGTCTTTTAATATTCATCCGTCGTCCGTTAAATAATGTCCGCATCTATAATCCAAATTAATTAAACGCAACATTAAAAGTTCTGGTGGAAAACATGCCGGCGAACTGACATTGAGTCATATGATCCTCAGACAAACATACTGACTGCATATTTCTGAAAACACAACAATAACCAAAATTAATGCCTGTGATGATTTGTATCTCAGCCACGCTTTAATTGTAGCTGTTCATGTTGACATCTTGAACCACAGGCCCCTAGCACCGGCTTGAGCGGTATTAGATACAAATATTTCAGAATGCACATATAATAGCCCTATTAAATTATCTTTTGCAAAATGATGAACTATGTGATTACAAGCGTCTGGTCCGTCATTCATAATTCATCCGTCTTCCATTAGAGAATATCCGCGTCCATAATCCAAAGATCTATTCCATATAACAGTATTAGCACCAAATTCAAAAAGACAAATATTTCTGGACAGTAATATTCCAGTGGGACCTGCATATGGCGTATACATATCTCGCTTAGTAGCATTTGCTAGATCCTGTGTTAAATGTGACGATTTTAATCAACGTCACAAAACATTGTTGCAGAAACTTATAAAACAGGGCTACACCACCAACCGCCTCCACTCAAAGTTTCTCAAATTTGGCGATACATATCGCATGCTGATAGCAAAATACGAGCGTAGCGTGCAAGATCTATGGCGCTACGTTTCGTAACTTGTGTCTAATTCCGCTTAACCCGGGGCTAGGGGCTGTATGAACCCATGTACTTCAAGATCCTCATGGTACTCATATGAACAGTCACAATCAAAGCGTGACTGAGATACATCATTCTTTAGATGACGACTTTACAACGAATTTTATGGATTAAGAATACTGATCAGCGATACGGATTTGATATTTATGGAACATCATGATGTCTTGCCGGCATCATTGAAAACTGTTGAATGATATCTCTTGTATGTAGTAGAGCTAAGGAATGCTTTATGACTTCCGACATTAATATATCTACGATCAGTTTTCTTGAACACAGATTCTATTAATGAACTTAGACGGTCAATAAGGTCCTGATGAGGGATTGTGGTATAGAGAGTCGAGAAATCCCATGTGGATACATGTCTATACGCTATGTGACCTTTAGCATCAAGTTCTTCCGTAAGACATTTTGAGTTTTTCAATATCCACATACATTCAACGCCAGAGCTTTTAGAAATAGTGGCGCAATACCTTTCCCAAAATGCTTTTACCTCCTGAAGGGCCCTCGTCAATAGGGTTGAAAGAAGCTTGGTGGTGCAGCTTCTAGAACCAGCTATGAATCTAGCTTTGTATGGTGATTTATGCATTTTGGGAGTCCAGTATACTTTTGGTATATCGTTATGTTTGGTTGGAAGACAAATACCTCTTTCCTTGAGAAACGTTTTGTGATTGTTAAATAAATCTTCCAGAGTAAATGCAGTTTGAGAGTAAGTAGACGTATTTGATGACGATATATTTACACTCAATTCTTCAACCAGCACCTGGTAATAGTGATATTTACATATGAATATTATATTATTTGGAGCTTTGTCTTCTGGGACTATGACGAATTTACTCTGGAGATTTGCTAGAACTTCTTGCGAATTGAGGCTTCTCAATACTTGTTTTGCTTGGGGAAGGGTACTTCTGTAAATATGGCGGATTGTTTCAACGACCTTGCTCTTGGTGAGGTCCAGCCAATCATCGAGTACTGCAGGTTCAACTTTTTCTCACTTAGACCAATCAATAACGTACTGTTCCAAAGCAGACAGGACTATCTTCTGGTCGGCCTTCAGATTTATATTTCTCGGCTCTCTATATTTAGGTCCCTTCACCAGGAGTAATCTTAGGTCCGTATCATTCACCACATGAAGGTCACCAGTCACAACATGTTTGCATGGTGTATAGATAAAGTTCGACGATTCACAATCACAACTATAGCCCCCCGTTCCAGTCAAACTCCTTGACAGCATTAGAGTAATTGAATATTTTGGTGGCTATAGATTTAGTATACTTATATGAAATGCAAGGAGGTTCTGTGAACTTAAAATAGTTTGGTACAGTATTGCGTACCTCTGGATCATTCAGGATGCGAGGTAAATTAATAATGTCCAGTCCTTTATCTAAGTAGTTGAGTTTCAAGAAAAGCCGATCTTGGGATGTTTCGATTATGTTCACTGGACGATACAACCGAAAATACGCTATATCGCTTCATAGAAAATATCGCCTGATAGAAAAAACACGGCACAAATGCGGGAATGCAAGTAAGTATTTCGAACAAATACCGACGAGGCGCGACGCCGACGAAGCGCTTCATTTTCCACCATGTTTGCAAGTCACAAAACTACAAGAACAATGACTTATACAGAGGACAAGCCTCGGGGATGAAACGCCCACCAGCAACATATACAGGCCACAATTAAACACAACATTTAAAGGGGTGGAGGAAAACGATGCCGACGTACTGACAAGAAGTTATATGACCCACAGACAAATGAACTGACTGCATATTTCTAAAAACATCAAAAGAAACAAAATTGATCCCTATGATTATTTGTATCCCAGTCACGCTTTTATTGTAGATGTTCATGTATGGCACGATCACACGGTCCGTGGCTCCGGCTTGAGCGGTATTAGATACAAATACAAGTAGGTCAGAGCGATGACGTCATAGCTCTATCAAGTCTTCTTTTGAAAAATCATGTATAATGTGACCGCCGGATAAAAAAGTGCCAAACAAGGGTGTATTTATAGAATGTAAGTTCGCAATCAGAACAAATACCTGTGAGGACCGACGCCGATCAAGACCTAATTCGTATAACAACATTAGCACCAATCCAAAAAAAAAATCATAGTAAACATAAACATAGGCTAGTTTCCTACGGGAAAGAAGTGGTCAACAGTTTTCAAATGGCGCCGGAAAGTCAGGATGAAGTTCCAAAAATATCAAGCCGTATCGCCGATCACTACTATTAATCCATATGATTTCCAATGTAAAGTAGTTACCTAGAGTACGAATATTGATCATCGATACGGATTTGATATTTTTATAGCATCATGATGTCTGGTCGGCATCATGGAAAACTGTTGACTGCTTTACTCTTGCAACAAATTAACCTATGTTTATGTATACTATTATTGTGTGTGTAACTTCGCATCGTACCTTCGCGCATCGCATCGTAACTTCGCATCTTCGCCATTCGGATCCTTTGCTGTAATGGCAAAACCCACGATGTCCCTTCTCGGCCATCATACCCTGGAGATATTGAATTAGTCGCCTTTCGGGGAACGATAAGATATAGTCCGATCGAGTTTTATCTATGGGGTTACGATCCGCCTCCCCGGTCTGTTAGAGAGTCACATGTGCTGTTCTGTGTGTGATCAAGCATAAGAGCTATGATAAGGTCAATTATCTTGATGACCTCGCTGGGGCAGAAGATCCGTCAGTCGCTGACGAAGCTAGCCTTCTTCATATTGGGTCTTTTGCTCGAGTTTTGTGGGTTGGGGGATTCGGGAGAAAAGAATGCTTCCCGGCAACTCAAATGAAATACATAGGGGCTGGTTTAACACCATAACTATGTTTTTAGTAATAACACCAGATATACCTAAGAAAATTTATGAATCGGAGTACCCCCATGGATATTCATATCAACTTCTCAATTGCTGGACATTTCTTCAGTCCACAGTGTAAATTACAACGCATATAAGGAAAGTGGGAAGAGGTGCCGACATACTGACAAAGTCACATGACTTCGCAGTATAGTCTTCTGGTTAACCTATTCTAAAGCACATACCAAGAATCTAACGATTCGTGACATGTGTTGTATCTCAGGTACGCATTTATTGTACCTGTTCATGTGGCAACTGACCATACTGCCCCTAGCACCGACATAAGCGGTATTAGATACAAATCTAGAGAGCTATGATGGAAATGCTCTGACAACTCGTATATTGGTAATTGGTGAACTGTGTCGCTGTGACAATTCGTACACTGGGGATTGGTGAGCTGTATCGGCGTCGCTTGAAACACTTGAAACACCAGTAATCGACTGATGTGGCTTTGGGTCATGCGAAGTATACTCGACCATATGTTTGACCTGTCAGAAACCGCAAAAGAAAGCACAGAAAGCACCTGCTCTGGGCTCCAGTTCTTAAGATGACGTGGCATTTCATGCATCAGGATTCTGGATGAGACATACAAGAGATATCATTCATGAGATGTTTCTTTGTTTATAGAGTTGCTTAAATTTCTCATTAAAAATATCTATGTGAAATTTGGCAACACAATATATCAACAGCATATAGGTATTCCAAAGAACCTATATCTGTTCCCTTATGAACATGCCTATATGCAGGCGCTTTCAACAACCGACCAATTCAAAGCCCGTTCCTTCTCATTCACCAAACGCTATATAGACGATCTTCTCGCTGTGGATAATCGCTATAGGACGCAATGAAGGATATATATCCACCTTCACTGGATTTGAAGGAAACTATAGATAGCCCTACCGGCACATCATATTTAGATCTATATCTGAAAATGAAGCGGGCCTTCTAGCTCGTCGACTTCATGACAAAATAGATGATTACAATTTCGACATCGTAAACTATCCCTTTCTGGACAGTAATATTCCAGTGGGACCTGCATATGGCGTACACATATCTCGCCTAGTAACATTTGCTAGGTCCTGTGTTAAATGTGACGATTATAGTCAACGTCACAAAATATTGTTGCAGAAACTTATAAAACCGGGCTTTACCATCAAGCGCCTCCACTCAAAGTTTCTCAAATTTGGCGATACATATCGCATGCTGATAGCAAAATACGAGCGTAGCGTACAATTACAAGCGTCTAGTCCGTCATTCATAATCCAGCCGTCGTCCATTAGAGAATATCCGCGTCCATAATCCAAAGACCTATTCCATTTTCCATATAACAGTATTAGCACCAAATTCAAAAAGACAATCATAGTATACATAAACATAGGCTTGTTTCCTGCAAGAGAGAAGCGGTCAACAGTTTTCAATGATGCCGGCAAGACATCATGATGTTCCAAAAATATCAAATCCGTATCGCTGATCAGTATTCTTAATCCATAATATTCGTTGTAAAGTCGTCATCTAAAGAATGATGTATCTCAGTCACGCTTTGATTGTGACTGTTCATATGAGTACCATGAGGATCTTGAAGTACATGGGTTCATACGGCCCCTAGCCCCGGGTTAAGCGGAATTAGACACAAGTTACGAAACGTAGCGCCATAGATCTTGCACGCTACGTTCGTATTTTGCTATCAGCATGCGATATGTATCGCCAAATTTGAGAAACTTTGAGTGGAAGCGCTTGGTGGAATAGCCCTGTTTTATAAGTTTCTGCAACAATGTTTTGTGACGTTGATTAAAATCGTCACATTTAACACAGGATATAGCAAATGCTACTAAGCGAGATATGTATACGCCATATGCAGGTCCCACTGGAATATTACTGTCCAGAAAGGGATAGTTTACGATGTCGAAATTGTAATCATCTCTTTTGTCATAAAGTCGACGACAGAGAATGCCCGCTTCATTTTTATAGAGATATAGATCTAAATATGATGTGCCTGTAGGGCTATCTGTAATTTCCTTCAAATCCAGTGAAGGTGGATATATATCCTTCACTGCGTCATTTATATAGCGATTATCCACAGCGAGAAGATCGTCTATATAGCGTTTGGTGAATGAGAAGGAACGGGCTTTAAATGGATCGGTTTTTGAAAGCGCCTGCATATAGTCATATTCATAAGAGAACAGATACAGGTCAGCCAACAGGGGTGCACAATTAGTACCCATTGGAATACCTATATGCTGCTGATATATTGTGTTGCCAAATTTCACATAGATATTTGTAATGAGAAATTCAAGCAACTCTATAAACAAAGAAACATCCCATGAATGATATCTCTTGTATGTAGTAGAGCTAAAGAATGCTTTATGGCTTCCGACATTAATATATCTACGATCAGTTTTCTTGAACACAGATACTATTAATGAACTTAGACGGTCAATAAGGTCCTGATGAGGGATTGTAGTATAGAGATCCATGGCTTTACGTGTCGTAACTTGTTTCTAGATCCGCTTAACCTGGGGCGAGGGCCGTATGAACCCATGTACTTCAAGATCCTCATGGTGCTCATATGAACAGTCAAAATCAAAGCGTGACTGAGACACATCATTCTTTAGATGACGACTATTATGGATTAAGAATACTGATCAGCGATACGAATTTGTTACGACTAAACGATAATAGAAAAACGTAACAGAAAGATTTTGTGGAATCGAAGAGTAACAATCAAATATTTATTTACAATACTAAAATCATATACAAATTAAGTTAGGTCAATACAGCAAATAAATGAGAAATATAGTCATATAGCCGACGACAATACCACATCGGCCGAAGAAGATTCCATTGAATCAGTGAGAAACGTTTTACAAATTCACTCCGAAAACGCAATTGACTGGTTCAAGTCGAACAATCTTGAGGCAAATCCTGACAAATTTCAGTGTATGGCTCTCGGTCAAAAATCACAAACAAATATGTTCATTGAAATTAACAATACTGTTATTCAAAGTCAGGAATGTGTAAATCTTCTTGGTGTCAAACTAGACGAAAAACTGTTTTTCAATAATCATATATCGCTCCTTTGCCAAAAGGCAGCCAGACAGCTTAACTCTCTCTTTCGTCTAGGAAAGTATCTTGATATTAATACAAGAGTTGTTATTTATAAGACATTCATTCTTTCGAATTTCAATTATTGTCCTGTGGTGTGGCATTTTTGTGGCAAAATGAACACAAACAAGCTGGAAAAAGTTCAACTAAGAGGTCTACGTTTTGTTTATAATGATTATATTTCATCATATGCGGAGTTACTCAAGCGGGCTAATCTGCCAACACTAGAAATATGACGAATTAGAAGTATTGCACAGAAAGTTTTTAAATGTATTCACGGTTTAAACCCTCCTAATATTAATAATTTATTTCAATTACGACAGTCACAATACAATCTTAGAGGCACAAACAGCTTGGTAATTCCCAGAGTTTACAAAACAAAAACTGGTCTTCAATCATTCCGATATTATGGCGCTTCTCTATGGAATTCGCTTAAAATGTGTTACTGATTTTAAAACATTTAGGAAGTTAATTAACAACTGGGAACCGGACTCGTGCAGGTGTAACTTTTGTCACTAGACTTTTACCTTATCTGGTTTGTATTCTATTTTAAATGTTATATCACCTTAAACTTCTGTTATTTTACTTTATTTACTTATTTATTTATTTATTTGTTATTATTATTATTATTTTTATTTTTATTTTAATTTTTATTTATTCTTTTTTTTCATTTATATATTTACATTATCTGGATTTATTACCACGCTGTTGCTATTATACTTTATTGTAAATTATATCTCCTCTTAATTTTAATTGAATTTTATATTATTATTATTATTTATTAATATTTATATTTTTTATTCTTTATTTTTTTATGATTATGATTCTTTATAGCAGTTCTTATATTTATTAATTATTTATATTTTTTATTCTTTATTATTATTTTTTTTACATTACCTGGTCTCAGACTAATTCTTGATTTTACCACCGAGTTCCAATTGTTCTATTTTAAATGCTATATCACCTTAAATTTATATATTTTTTTCATTATTTTTATTTTCTTATTTATTTATTTATTTTTTTGATTATTTTAGGGTTTTTTCTTATTTCTTTTCTCTTATTTCTTATAATTTTTTTCTTCTTCTTTTTCATTCATTCATATATTTACATTATCTGTATTTATTCTACCACCCAGTTGCTATTATATTCTATTGCAAATTCTATCTCCTCTTAATTTTTAATTTAATTTAATTTCATATTATTGTTATTTATTATTTTTTATTATTATTATTTTTATTTACATTACCTGGTATCAGATTAGTTTTTATTCTAACACTCAGTTGCTATTATACCCCTATTGTAAATATTATCTCCTCTATACGTGTGTCAGTATCACTGTTTATGCTCATTGATTGTTGTAATTTATCTATTTATTTCGTTTATTGTTTTAACCCTGTATGTCAGTGATGACTAGCCCCAGTGCTAATGTTTTAAATGTTTGTAAAACCGACTGAAAATAAAATTTGAAATGAAATGAAATGAAATAGTCTTATTGTTCAATGCTATACCGGTGTATCTCTCAGAGTCCGTATTAACGTGCAAATCTCTATACAGTCCGTGCCGACTTGCAGAAATCGCGTTCCTGTATTTCGATAGTCCAATACCGCTCAGCGGTTTCCGTCGGTTCAATTACGTAGATAACACAGCGGTCAAACACACAAGAATAATCCAACAGGGATATACAATCCAGCAGTCAATAATCTCGGGCAACGGTAATGTGCAGTAGCACAACCTTATGCACCCAAATAGAAGCCGTTTGAATCTCTCCTCGATCACTAAACGTCGAGCTATTTATACTTTATCGAGCATTCGAGATTATTCTATCAAATCAAGAAACTTCTACCGGCACAACAATGACGTAAGATTAAACCCAGATACCATCACAACAGCTTCTAGAAAGCTCGAAAATGATTAACCCACAACAGTATGTATACAGGCCTTTCATTCCAGAAATATCGACATGTGCAGATGGCGCTGTGTAGATGTACAGATGCCGCTGTAACCCAATTACCCTCATAATACGGGTCTCTTCGTAATTCGGTCATTTTAATTATGACAAATCGGTCACGATTACGAGAAAATTCTATGATCATAACCACAGAACAGAAGGTTAACAAGTCCACCTCAGCTCTATTGTTCTAGAACTATCCACAGTGACCAATTTTATACTGCAATACTATGACAAATTTGATCTTTTTGGAACATCATGATGTCTTGCCGGTATCATTAAAAACTGTTGACCGCTTCTCTCTTGCAGGAAACTAACCTATGTTTATGTATACTATGATTGTCTTTTCGAATTTGGGGCTAATGCTGTTATATGGAATATGGAATAGATCTTTGGATTATGGACGCGGATATTCTTTAATGGACGACGGCAGAATTGTGAAATGACGAACCAGACGCTTGTAATTGTGACCTCATACGCCGTCTTAAAATTTCCGTCAGCTTGTCACCTAATTTGATGTCATGGGTACCTGATTTCTTTATCTGGCGTCATAAAAATGGAATTACGCATTAACTAGTCCGATTTGAAGAATCTAACACATATTGATTCTGATACAAAACGTAAGATATTCCGTCATATGTAGCAGGAATAATCGTATTATTTTCTTTTAAATCACGCTATCGATATTAGCTCTTTATTATGCAGATCCCAGACTGCAGATAGTCCAGGTGAACATAGGAACCACTCATTTCGTGAACGCTGTGTTACAAAGACAGAACTTGGCGCGAGTCTCCGTCATCCGTCTCTGTGGTACTGCATCAAGAGCTGTCCCTCCTTTCGCTGACTTCCCCGATGGCCTGGCGGAGGTAGGTTTCCAGATTCTTGGATGATTCTTTATAGCAGTTCTTATATTCTTGCAAGTTCATCTATCCTATTAAAATGGACGTATCTGGCTATGACAAATTCTCTTCCAGTGCTAATTGACTCGCTTGTTGACCTTTGGCCCTATTTTACTGAAATATTGAATGTCATTCGCGGTGTGCTCTTCATGTGTTTCAATAAATATGACCGCATGATATCTGGATTTCTCTGGGAATTTCTCCATCAGGTCATGTTCTCGATGTCTTTTGATATTGTACTACCTGGATGTTTTACTGGTGAACAATACATGTTAACCTCTACCTGTGAATCATTACGTGATCAACGTGTGTTTACCCCATGTGTACCCATGCCTATATGTAACTTCTACACTAGAGAGCGGCACTTCCGGGAACGTGCTAGTCTGATTGCATGGGCGAAAGTGATCAGTGTGTGTTTATAATTTCAAGTTTATACGGACAATAAACCCCGTTCATCACTGATATTTGTGTCTGGTTTGGTAATAACATTGGTAGCAGAGCGTGCAGTCGAGAAATGGCGACCAGTTACAAGAATCCTCCCAAGTTCGATGCTGAGACGGGTTCATATGAGACGTGGAAAAATGAGGCGGCAATATGGCGGCTTGTCACGGATCTTCCCGCGGAAAAACAGGCACTCGCAGTTTCACTATCGTTGTCGGGACAGGCCCGCGAGTCGGCGATGGAACTCTCAGCTGAGGAGCTGAATAAAAAGGAAGGGGTGGACTTGTTGATCGCAAAATTGGATGCTGTTATCCTTAAAGAGGACAAGGATCGGGCGTATGAAGCGTACCAAAATTTTGACAGCTACCGGAAGTCGGGCGAGATCGACATGACTGAATACATTGTAGAATTTGAGCGGCGATACCACAAGTCGCGTAAGTACGAAATGAACTTACCTGACGCAGTCTTAGCGTTTAAGCTATTGGATAACGCCAATCTGTCATTGAAAGAAAGACAATTAGCCCTTACTGCGTGTACTGAATTGAAATTTCCCTCAATGAAATCTGCACTCAAGCGGATATTTGGAGACAAAAATGTGAAACAGTTAGGAGCTGAAGCTATTCAGCTAAAGCAGGAAACTGTTTATGTAGCTCAACACAAGAGGTATAACCCTAGACCACAAAAGGGTGACAGGAGTGGTGTAATGAAGGGAACCAATCCCCTAAATAGATTTGGAAAACGTACGAAATGCGCTATTTGCCAAAGTGTTTTTCATTGGGCGAAAGACTGCCCAGAAAAAACTGCAGCCGTTAATGTTACCACTGTTGAAAGTGAAAATGAGGTTTAGAGTTGTAATATCACTCTTTTTGCCAAGGAACGGTCTTCTGATTATGAAGTGTTTGTAGTCGAGTCGTTAGGATCAGCAGTTATAGACACGGCCTGCACACGGACCGTATGTGGAGAACAGTGGTTAGATCACTACATAAATGAACTAAGCAGTAGTGAAAAGGAAACTGTTACAAACTGTCATCGCGGAAAGCGCTTCAAGTTCGGTAATGGCAATATTGTCCACTCATTTCAACGAACAGTGATACCGGCCCAGATTGGAAACACTTTTTGTAGAATAAACACTGAAGTTGTGAAAAAGGACATCCCCCTATTGCTCAGCAAAGCCTCACTTAAGAAAGCTGGGGCCATTCTGGATCTGAAAAATGACCAGGCTACAATGTTTGAACAGCTCATCCAACTAGAGTTCACGTCTAGCGGACATTATTGTGTGGATTTGTTGAAGCGGAACACAGAAGCCACAGATCAGCTAGAAGAGCAAGTTCTAGCAGTCACTGATGATATGAATACAGATGAAAAACGGAAAGTAGTTGTAAAATTGCACAAACAATTTGGTCATGCCTCAGTCGATCGTCTATCTCGTTTGTTGAAATCGGCAGGAACCAGTGACACGGAAACTTTCTCGTTACTTCAGCAAGCTGTAGATAACTGTGCCATTTGCGCAAAACACAAACGTCCAAGTCCGAGACCAGTTGTTGGTTTTCCTTTAGCATCAGAGTATAACGACACGGTAGCCGTGGATCTGCATGAACTGGAACATGGCGTATGGTATCTTCATATCATTGACGAATTTACCCGGTTCAGCGCAGGGGGTATAATGCGAACTAAACAGGCTTCTGAGTTCGCAAAACAGTTTCTGGAAAACTGGATCTGTATTCACGGTGCCCCAAAACGGATTTACAGTGACAATGGGGGTGAATTCAATAACAGTGAGGTACGTGATATGGCCGAAAACTTCAACATAGAAGTAAAGACAACGGCAGCCTACAGTCCGTGGAGCAACGGCTTACTGGAACGCCACAACCAAACTGTAACTGAAATTATGCTGAAGGTCAAAGCGGACAATGGATGCGACTGGGAGACAGCTCTCAACTGGGCACTGATGGCAAAAAATGCACTACAAGATGTACATGGGTACAGCCCATATCAGCTGGTTTTTGGGCGTACGCCGAACCTACCATCAGTATTGACAGATAAACCTCCAGCGCTCGAGGGGACCACTATGAGCACGACAGTGGCCAGTCATATTTCTGCACTTCATTCGGCAAGGATCGGGTTTACTCAAGCCGAATGCTCAGAACGGATCCGCCGCGCACTACGGAAGCAACTTCGTCCAAGTGGTGAAAAGTAAAACACTGGAGACAACGTGTACTACAAGCGGCATGATTGTAGGGAATGGAAAGGGCCAGGGACCGTCATTGGTCAAGATGGGGTCGTTGTATTTGTCCGGCACGGCGGTACATATGTTCGCGTTCATCAGTGCAGACTGTCTAAGGTGACAAAATTCTGATCAGGCTGCTACAGAGAAATCAGCAGCTGATGATACGGTGTCCAAGGAGGACCAAAATGTTTGTGTTAATCCGGAACCGGAAAATGATGTTTTCAATTCGAATGACGACGAACCACAGGATGTGAACATTCAGGCACGCATGGGAAATAGTGTGCACCCGGTGGTTAACGAGGCACAACCAAATATTGATATTCACTTGAAAGCAGGTCAAACCGTGAGATATCTCCATGCCCAAACTGGAGAACATTGTGTGGCGGAAGTTACTGGCCGAGCAGCCACAGGTGGTAATAGAAACTGGTATAATCTAAGATATTCTGCTCCTGACATTATGAAAGGAGCAGAAGCCTCCATAGACTTGAGCAAAGTTCAAGGTTTTGAACGCGTGGAGACCAATGCGGTGGTCGAAAATGTCCTTGTGCTTGAAGATGTTTCATTTAGTGATGCTAAATATACTGAGTTACAAAGTTGGAAAACAAACCAGGTGTACATTGAAAAGTCAGATCATGGTCAAAAATGCATTTCCACACGCTGGATTTGTACACTCAAAGAAACACCCGAAGGAATAGTTCCAAAGGCCCGTTTGGTGGCACGAGGCTTTGAAGAACTAGAAACTGAAAGTATACCCAGAGACTCTCCTACGTGTGCCTCAGAATCTCTTCGACTCGTCCTGGCAGTTCTTGCACAGAATCGGTGGATGCCTCGCTCCATGGATATCAAGACCGCATTCCTTCAGGGTTCAGAACTTTCACGTGATATTTTTATACGCCCCCCACAAGAGGCCAATGCTGGTGGGATGGTGTGGCAGTTACGCAAGTGTGTGTATGGTTTGTCGGATGCTTCTCTACAATGGTACAACAGAGTAAAAGAAGTTCTACTGGATTGTGGAGCAGAAATGTCGCGCGTTGATCCCGCAGTATTCTACTGGGGGACGGTGGCCGGGTCCAAGGTGTGCTTTGCGTGTCACGTGGATGATTTCATATGGGGCGGATCCCCCGATTTTGAGAAAACCGTCATCAATACTATTCGCTCTACTTTCTCCGTCGGTCGTGAATATGACAAGGAGAATGATGCCTTTACGTATGTGGGCATTGAGCTGTCTGGTTTCGAAAACGGAATACAGCTCAAGCAACAAGGCTATCTTGACAATCTGTGTCCTATTTCGCTGAATAAATCCCGCATGCTGGAACGACAGTCAACACTGACCGAGAAAGAACTGGATGCTTACAGGTTTAAAGTTGGACAGATTCTTTGGATTGCGAGACAAAGTCGTCCGGACGTTATGTTTGATGCATCCAACCTGGCAGGCTCAGTTAAAGGTGAACTGAAAAGCTTTCCAAGGTTCTGTTAACAAGTCATAAAACAGGAACTTCTATAGTTGTTACAATTATGTGTGGTAATAGTTCTGTGTGTTATTGTTTTATTTTGGGTATATGAGAAGTCAAAACTTATACCGAGAGCCAGAACTTTTAAAAACGTCATCGCTTGCCTCCCGTTGTTTTTGGAACGTCATGACGTTACAGTGGTCCTCGTTCATTCATCCGACGTAGCATGACGTCACATTTGAATAAAACTTGAATGAAGGGGACCACTATAACGTCATAACGTTCTACAAACAAAGAGAGACAAGCGATGCAAGTTTTCAAGACGGATTTATAACAAGATAACTTAAATATTGTTATTAGTACAATTTTGCAAACTATATTTGCCCCAAAAACGTATAAAAGTTATGTCACATAAGACAAGATGTATATAAGCAACAATTTAGATAAAATTAAAAGCTTTGCAGTTCACCTTTAAGCATGCCACTGTGCAAAACGTCATTGATGCCAACAAAGTGATACGTAAACTGAAATCAGATGAAGTGACACTCAAATTTAATTTTTTGGGAGATGGGAATTCATTGGAAATGGTCATTTTCAGTGATGCGTCTCTAGGCAACTTACCAGATGGGGGAACTCAGGGCGATCATTTCATCATGATGAAGGGTGAAGATGGACAATTCTCTCCTCCTTCATGGCAGTCTAAAAGGATTCGTCGGGTGGTCAGGAGTACTCTGACTGGAGAAGCTCTAGCTTTATCTGATGGCCAGATATATACCGCTGTCTATGCCATTATTCGCGGCGTTGACCACAGGTCAAGCTAAACCGGAACTCTTGCCGATAGTATGTGTCACTGACAATCACTCACTTTGAGATGCCGTCCGATCAACTAAATTTGTGGCTGATAAAAGACTTCGCCTGGAAATCAGTCATATTAAGGAACTCATCCAGCAACAGCAAATTCGGCGGGTGCAGTGGCTGGGCACCAAGGCCCAGTTAGCGGATTGTTTGACCAAGAAGGGTGCTTCTTCACTCAGTCTGTTGAAAGCCATGAATGATGGTACCTGGCACATCGAAAACTCAAATGGATAGCTTGTCTCTTGAACTTTAATGAGAAATTAAAATTCCTTGTAGCTATAACTTTTGCCTAGTCTGATGAGACAAGCTATCGGACTGTGTGTTCTTATATTAATTACATGTTGTTGGTTGCATTTTTTCGTGCGCATGTGTAATTCGGAACTTCTGGTCATTTACTGAACTGACACAACTTGGACTATGACTTTATGAACTTCTTATTACACTTTGAAATAATGGATTCTACTGATTTCGGTTTCATGTAATTTGTGCTGATCGTGAATGGACATTATTCTTACAGACTTTATTTTTCTTTTAAAATTGATAGGGAATTTGTTAACCTCTACCTGTGAATCATTACGTGATCAACGTGTGTTTACCCCATGTGTACCCATGCCTATATGTAACTTCTACACTAGAGAGCGGCACTTCCGGGAATGTGCTAGTCTGATTGCATGGGCGAAAGTGATCAGTGTGTGTTAATAATTTCAAGTTTATACGGACAATATACCGCGTTCATCACTGATATTTGTGTCTGGTTTGACAATAACATACATGCATTGGTAGTGAGACCAAATAACTGTGGACCCACGAAATCATACTCACGATGTGATCCTTGTGCCCCTGTAATGCCCCACCCCATGTAGCATGTATTTGAGGGTGTATGTTTGTGGTGTATATGTGCGTGTGTGGGGGTGGGGTGAAGTATGTGTATGTGCTTTGTTTCTATCTGTGTACTTGTTAGTGGAATGTTCAGAAGGATCACTGTTACCAAACTTGGAATGCTTAATTGTGGCCTGCTACAGAATGTGTCGTCAATATATCTGCAACCTATACTGGTATGTTCTTAGATATAGTGGGGTATGAAACAGTAACCATCTTGATGTCCTTTCTTGTGTCTAAAACAGTTTGTCACTCTGTTTTCCTGATGTCTGAATTATTTCCTGTCAGGTTCTTGTCTGTTAAATGCACTGTCAAGATAGATGCTCACAATGTCTTAACTATCCAATCTAAGCCTCTATCTGACCTGGGCCATTTGCTTGGAGAGAGAGAGAGAAACAAAAGCCGGAGTGATGTTGATTCCCCTTAAATATTTGTGTTAGCTGCAAGTAGCTGAATTTTACCACATATCTTTGGTCAAGCTGTAACCAAATATGGAAGAACAAGATAACGGATCGGATTTCGATTATTGACGCGAAATTCTCCATGCACAACGGTCGCTTGTGAATGTCTGACCTGACGCTTGTTTTGGTGTGTCTTATACCCTCAGTTTAGGTTATTACCTACAGCTATAACTTCATCTGCTAAAGTGGCTAACAACCATTATATAAGACCATTTTTTGCATTAAAGAAAGACATATATGCAGCTGTAGAATAAAATCGACTGTAATTTGCTTTATTTTGAATTTTGCTCCATCTCTGCCATTTCTTTAAGACGGTCCGTGGAGGGATATATATGGTTAGCGGAGGTAACCAATATGACGGTCGGGAGATATCCAGTCTTGATGGCGAAGAGATCAGAGGGTGTGGAGAGGATAGCAGACGGAAAGGTGTTCTCAACTTCGTTATCTCTGGTGTATTCTCACCTGTCGACTCCGGGCAAGAGTTGAAGGTAATTTTCAATCACATGGGATATAATGTTAAGACAATATTCGAATATTGAGCCAAGAGACTCCTAAGGCACGTATTACACCTTCCCGATGGCCATATATAAAAGAAATACACTCATTTTAATATTAAGAAAAGAATATTTCATATCAGAAAAAGAAATTTTGCATATCAAAAACAGATTTTTCGTTATACAAAATAAACCAGTAATACACCAACGGACTACCACACAGCATACGGCTGTTTTGATATTTATTGGTTAATTTTCGATACCAATAAATGTTTTATTGATATCAAATATAAAACTGCTTTTATATCAAGAATTCTTTTTTATATAAACTAGAATATTTGATATAGCAAACATATTGATATAGAAAAAAGAGTTTTAGATATCAAAAATAAACAAATAAACATCAAAAAGGCTTGTCATAAATCAAAAAGTTGAACATCTTTTGAAAAGGCGTTTAGGGAAATGTTTCCTTCGATGCACATTCCTGAACACGTAAAAATTTAGCTGGCTTCCCTTGTAGACTATGTGTTGACTCTCAGGGTTCTCAATTTAAACATGTTTATATCGTAACTTTTCTAACACGATTAGAAAATGGTGTAAATTGTCAAAAGTGAACAGGATAATCTTTGCACACTTGTACGTCAAATGTTCTATCGAGACTGAATAAGACTCAGTGGTAGTGCCAGCTTTAGTACGACTTTAGTCTTAAGTACAGTTCCCGTTGCTGTTGATCATGATGTAAGACAAAGGGGGATGACAATCCCATACATTCGACATAGGTCAGTTGCAAAAACTATTTTGCTTGTGTAATTTTATTGTGTTGACAGGCTGCTGACCTATTGAGACAGTCGTTCCCTGAAGCCAGTATCACATTGTCGCATGAAATCGGTCATATTGGATTGATTGAACGGGAAAATGCAGCCATTTTAAACGAAAGCCTTAAAAATCTTTGTGAGCACACAATCAAAGGATTCAAGACTGTTCTAGATGGTCTCGGTTTGGACTGTCCATTCTACCTCACGCAGAATGACGGCACGATCATGAGGTGAGAGTTTTACTTGTGAGGTTCAGTAGAATTATAAGTTTCACCGAAAAGAAACCAGCAGAACTTTCAATCACATGTCGTGATTACACCTTTGGCAAAGTTTCGCTTTATTTGGTATGATATATGTCTCCAACGTGATCTTACTCTGATGTACTTGTATATGCACTGTCTTAATTGCAGCTCAGAAGATGCTATTCGATTTCCGGTGACAACATTCGCTGCTGGTCCTACAAACAGTATGAGAGGTGCCGCCTTCTTGTCAGGTATGGAGATTTTAGATTATTTTGAAATTAGAGAGAGATATATATATATCAGATGAGGTCAGAGTTGAAAAAAGTGAATACAAGGAATGTTATTATACAATTACAGACTTTCAATATCAGTAAATATGCCCGTTTGTGGAGAACAAGGGTCTCCAAATGAAAGTGCTGCCAGTAATTTTGTTTCAGTCAAAATCGATCTTATTCTGGTCAATTACCTAATGAAGACTGAAAATTACGTTGATGTATCGAGAGTACTGCATGGAAACGCCAACATACATCGCGAAGAAGAAATCCCAGAAAGCAAGCTAGATTGAACTTTTTTAACATGTAATGCCATTTGCAGTATTACCACTGAGGCCGCTATGATACCAGGCTATAAGAGTGATCACTCGGCAGTTACCTTATTGCAAATTTATTAATTCATAAAGGGGTATAGTCTACTGGAAATTCAATTGTTCTTATTGACAGGGTTAAGGCTATCATATGTGAAACAGTAGAAGTACAAGCAGTCATACCTCATTCGAGAAATTGCAAAATATTTCAAAACCAGAGTTACAGCTGTTGCTGTGAATAGATGGTCAGTTATCATTAGAAACCTTACTCGTGGTGTTAAGAGTCGAATCAATCAAATTTTCTCCAGCAAAAACAAGTTGATACAAAGAGAGAGACTGATTTAGAAGAGCAAACTGCCAAATTCAAGAGGAAATACAATGCAACTTTATAACGATTACAGAAAACACACTTGATCACCTAAGAGACACTAAATTGGAAATAGAAAAATTATTTTATTAACAATTGTATTCAAAATCAAATGAAACATTAGAAAATACCAATATATTTTTGTCAATTTAGAACTGAATCGCTTGACAAAAACTGAAGCCTATACCTCAGATTGAAAGATCACCTATACAGAATTAACGGACACTTTAAGGAACATGGACAATGATATAAGCCCGGGACTGGACGGATGCACAGTAGAATTTTACAAAGTTTCTCGGAAAGACATAGTATATTTTGTTTTACGTTCCGCGAAGGCGTGTTTCGAACGTGGGGAAATTTCTTTAGTTCAGAGACAAGGTGTGATAATTTGCCTCTCTGAGCCAGATAAACCAAGAAATTTTATACAAAACTGGCGATCGATCACCTCACTGAATGTCAGTTACAAGTTGATATCAGGATGTATCTTAAATAGAATCAAAACAGTGTTACGTAAACTGAATGATGATCACACAGGGTTCATCTCAGGCAGAAATATTGGAGAAAATACTCGCCTCATATACGACAGCATGTTCGAAATAAACAAAAAATGCTCGGCCTACTTTTATCAATAGACTTTGAAAAAGCCTTCGATTCGGCATCGTGGGACTTTCTCGACTACTTGATAAAATCATTAAATTTTGGGGAAACATTGCACTAATGGATCAAATTGTGTCATACCTCCAAAGATACAAGTTCAAAAACATGTATCATACAGGGTGAAAACATTTCTTCCTTCTTTGAAATGAAACGTGGATGCAGACAGGGAGACCCGATTTCACGATATCTTTTTCTACTTTGCGCGGAAGCCCGTGGCTCAGTAAACTATCCCTTTCTGGACAGTAATATTCCAGTGGGGCCTGCATATGGCGTATACATATCACGTCTAGTAGCATTTGCTAGATCCTGTGTTAAATGTGACGATTGTAATCAACGTCACAAAACATTGTTGCAGAAACTTATAAAACAGGACTACACCACCAAGCGCCTCCACTCAAAGTTTCTCAAATTTGGCGATACATATCGCATGCTGATAGCAAAATACGAGCGTAGCGTGCAAGATCTATGGCGTTACGTTTCGTAACTTGTGTCTAATTCCGCTTAACCCGGGGCTAGGGGCCGTATGAGCCCATGTACTTCAAGACCCTCATGGTACTCATCTGAACAGTCACAATCAAAGCGTGACTGAGATACATCAATCTTTAGATGACGACTTTACAACGAATATTATGGATTAAGAATACTGATCAGCGATACGGATTTGATATTTTTGGAACATCATTATGTCTTGCCGGCATCATTGAAAACTGTTGACCGCTTCTCTCTTGCAGGAAACAAGCCTATGTTTATATATACTATGATTGTCTCTTTGAATTTGGTGCTAATACTGTTATATGGAATATGGAATAGGTCTTTGGATTATGGACGCGGATATTCTCTAATGGACGACGGCTGAATTATGAATGACGGACCAGACGCTTGTAATTAGAAAAAATGAGAGTATTACAGGTATTACAATTGGATATACCGTATTCAAAATTAGTCAATATGCCGACGATACACAACTTTCCCTTGATAGTTCAGAAGAATCTATGACCGAAGCAATTAACTGTTTAAATAGGTTCTATAAATTATCTGGACTTGAAATAAATGAAGACAAAACGGAAGCATTATGAACAGGATCGAATATTAAAATCCATTTGTGCCACAGAGGAGTTTTACGAATAACAATATATATGTAACTCCGAAGAATGATGTCATGGTTATAATGATCTATATTTCTTTGAATTAAATTGAAATATAGACCATTATATCCATGATATCATTCTTCGGAGTTACATATATATTGTTATTCGAATATTAAACTATGTCAGAATGTCAAAAATGATTGTATAAACGATTTATGTATATTAGGCATAAACTTTGCTTCAACAGATTTCCATAATGTTTGGAAAATTAATTATATTTCAAAGATAAATAACCTGAAAAAAGAACTCCATAGATGGAAACTAGGAAATTTGACTGTTCTATGTTAACCCTACCTGGCCTGGTAAAAAAAATGGCCTCCCTACTAAACTTTCTGCACTATCTCCGGAACGACAAAAAATGGAGAGCTGAAACTCCTTGACTTTATAGTTTATCATATTGGGGTCATTTTGAGCCTATTTGCATAACCCTCCGAGCAGAGGATCATGGGCAAAAACAAGATGGCGGCCACGTGGGGTACCAGAAAAGTGATGTTTTTGTCATATTTCTTCAAAATGTCTGCTTTTCCGCGATGAAAAGTGGGCAAAAACTATTTTATTTCACAGCGCATTAATATTTACTAATTTATCATGCAGTTTTTGCGGAGAAATTGCATAAATAAAAAATTCGGGAAATCCGACTGAAAAACCGACCAAAAATGTCATTTTTGAAAATGACGTCACTGTGACGTCATCAAATCGGCCATATTGGATTTTTTACATTTTCTGGTAGAGCTTGACCCAAGGGTATAAGGGTATAGTGTGGTAAGTTTCAGCCCCCCAACTCGAGGGGTAAGAAAAATAATTAGGTGGGGGCCATTTCGCCCCCCCCCCCAAGCCTGGACAAGTCCCAAAAAGCCCAGGCCAGATAGGGTTAAATAACAGTGACAAAATCTCTTGCTTTGTCGAAACTTATACATCTCTTCCTATCAACCCACCGGATGATATTATACAAAATTATATTAATTTTATATCATACTACATAAATTTATACGGGATGGGAAGCCTGATGAAATAAAGAGGATACAAATTACACAAGACTAAAAATACGGCAGTCTATGAATGGTTAATCTTATTTCGCGTATTCGGTCCCTAAAGGTATCCGGATATTAATCTTTGATAACCAGAAATGGCAAAATTTTGTAGACAACAAAATATATATGCATGTGTGTACCATGGGTGCAAACTGATTAAAAAGTAACTTGAACAGAATCACGAACAGTTTCTGAGAGGATACCTTTCAGTCATGGTAGGAGTTATAAGGACAATTAAAAGTCACATAGCCAAATGATTTATTCAGTGAACCTTTATGATTTAACTCAAATTGTAAACACTCATCTTAATTTTCAAGGAACTGTTATGATAAAAAGTTAGATATTTAACAGATTTGACGGCTAAAAATGTTACCTTTATGACTTCACTGATATGAAATCACAATATGATATAAAAGAAACATTTCTGGATTTTCGAAAGTATTAAAGAGTATACCTAATGAATGGAAAAATAAAATAATAACACTTTTATCAGGAATCCAAAAAACAACGAGTTCGGTGTTTAGCTCTTAGCTTTAACTTTTGGCAGGGCAGAGGAAGGAATGTAGGAAGTTCTATGATATTCTTAATTATGAACATAACTTGAGGCCAAATGCTGTAGACAAATGGAAAGGTCTTTGAATCTCGAGTCCTACATCAATTTGGAACAGTAACACAAAACCTCTGTCATTGTACAGCCTATACAGAACTACAGTTTCAAATATTACAACTAGTGACAAATCTCTATTAAATACAACGATAACTGTGACCATGATTTTGAGTACAAGGGAAACTAGCGAGCATATATTCATTTCTTGTTCAAAAGATAAAAAAAAAATCTTGAGGAGTTTATATTTAGAATTGTTTATTCATCATTCAAGTAAATGTATAAGTATGTACACGGAATAGAACAGATTACAAGCGTCTAGTCCGTCATTCATAATCCAGCCATCGTCCATTAGAGAATATCCGCGTCCATAATCCGAAGACCTATTCCACATTCCATATAACAGTATTAGCACCAAATTCAAAAAGACAATCATAGTATACATAAACATAGGCTTGTTTCCTGCAAGCGAGAAGCGGTCAACAGTTTTCAATGATGCCGGCAAGACATCATGATGTTCGAAAAATATCAAATCCGTATCGCTGATCAGTATTCTTAATCCATAATATTCGTTGTAAAGTCGTCATCTAAAGAATGATGTATCTCAGTCACGCTTTGATTGTGACTGTTCATATGAGTACCATGAGGATCTAGAAGTACAAGTACATGATCTAGAAGAAGACAGAATGACGTGAATAAAACCTCAGGGGGCTTGTTTTATCCCCAAAATAATAACAGTAACACGGATTTGGCTTGAAGTGCCGACTTATGAACATGAGAATAAACATGTGTGTAGAGTGGTCGTTTACTTCGCAGAGAACAGTTGTGTAAGTCAGATATATCTGTTTTACATACAAGAGGTTGACTCTGTTCTGGTTGGGTTGATCATTGTCCAAGATAATAGGAACTGTAGACACTCGTGTTCTGGCACTTGTAGGCACCGTCGTGATATGACTGAAACAATGTTGAAAACGACGTTAAATCCTACTCACTCACTCACTCACTCATAATATATAAAATTTCAAATCGCTCCTACACATATTTACAAACCAAGTCTCTGGTCAAAAATACATAACACAAATAAATTAGGATGATTACGTTCAACAAAAAGTGGGCCTTGTTTCACAATTTATTGAAATTTGGCTTAATCGGCGTGTTGATTATAGCATTAGGCTTTTTAATGATGATTTGGGATATTCAGGAGGGACTTGGGTGAATGTGCAAATGAGATTTTGTATTATATATTGTACAATGTATTATTTATATGGAATAAAACATTATTTATCAAACAACACATTCTGTTCAGTTACCCGATACCAGGTTGAAAGGCAAGTGTGTTGTGATTTTGTTTGTCAAAAACACGCTGAATTCCTTTTATTAAGTTCTTGGTTTCAAGGCAATGTTTAATATGAGAAAGCAGTGATAAAAACGCCAGGACGAGATATCAACGAGAAAATAGAGTATTATAGATTAAGGTACTTCCTAAACCATTGAAATCGAATTATATGTTCAGGATATAAGGAACAAACGTTAAATTATTATCATTAACAATTTTCCGATATCAATGTATAAGGAATATTTCAAAATATGCTCCTCTTCCCCCTTCCCTTATATGTGTTGTAATTTTTACCTGTATATGGCGAGATTCTGCTGGTGGACGTTTCGTCCCCGAAGCCCGCCCCCTGTACAGACCTTTTGGTCTTTGATATATGTTGGCATTTGTGGGAAGTTGATGCTGGGTCGTCATCGGGCCGTACAGACTAGTCTTTTGTGTTAAATGCCGTCATTTTCATCTGACGACGATACAGCTCACCAATCCCCAGTGTACGAGTTGTCACAGCGAAACAGCTCACCAATTACCAATATACGAGTTGTCAGAGCATTTCCATCATAGCTCTCTAGATTTGTATCTAATACCGCTTATGCCGGTGCTAGGGGCCGTGTGGGCATATCATCCAAGTTGCCACATGAACAGGTACAATAAAAGCGTACCTGAGATACAACACGATACGCCGTTAGATTTTTGGTTTGTGCTTTAGAATAGGTCAACCGGAAGACTATACTGTGAAGTCATGTGGCTCTGCCAGTATGTCGGCACCTCTTCCTACTTCCCTTATATGTGTTGTAATTTCTTTTGGTTGTTCTAACCGCCAGACGAAGATGACGGAATTGTGGTGGACATTGGGGGTACAAGCACGGATGTAGGGGCTCTCGTTAAGAGATTCCCTAGAGAGGCCTCTACCTATGTTAAGGTAAAACACACAGTTTGGAAATAATAGTGAAAATAATGAAACTGGCGCTACGTGAAAATAACACTGAATTTCGAGACCACTTTCTTTCGTTCGTGCGTATTTGAGGATGCAATACAATGATATTTAATATTAACAAAGATATAAGCCATCAGATCGCATCGCGTCCATGATCGAAATACCTAATTGATAAAATACTAGCACGAAACTCCAAGCTAAAAAACAACAACACAAATATATATAGGCACAAGCTATGTTCTTGCAAGAGAGGAGCATTTACCAGTGTCCAATGTTCCCGAAAAGATAGCCTGATGTTCTTACATCCTCCCCACAGCGCATGCTCCATTTCACAGGTTCATTTATCATCCCTGCCTGCAATAGCGGAAGTTGACCTTTACTACGTTGCTATGACGTATAGGGGAAAACCCACGTACGCAAGGTTCAGTTTGAATCCGGCCGAACATCTGCTTCAGTTTTGCACACTAGCGAACTACTGTTCATATGCTCTGTCCAGATAAACAGGGAAAATAATCTCCAGATAATTCTTTTTAACGCTAGGTCAACAGACTTGAAAAGTAATCGAAATGTTTGGCAAACATCTATTTTACTATATATGATGTCACTTCCGGCGATGTGAGCGCGGCCCCGAATCCTGTCCAAAAATCTGACTGGTGGCTGGGGTATTATTAGACCCCCAGCGAGGTGGTTGATGTTTTTATCCTCTAATCCGTATATACCTTATCTGCATATTTTTTCAAATGAATATCCAAGACATAATGCAAATCAGATGCAGCGGAGACAACTTTTATTGTTTGCCAAGATTATTCAGTAATTAGGAGACACCCGTATATGGTTCTATTAACTGCAAATCTATCCATGTTACTGTCATTTGTCAGGTCGGAGGGGTCCGGACAAACTTCCGAATGCCCGATGTTTTCAGTATTGGTCTAGGAGGAGGTTCTCTTGTCCACAGCATTATTGAAGACGGTAAACAGGTACAGAGATTTGTTTCATTTGTTTGAATATTTAATTTCATCCTGCGTTTTCGTTGTATTATTGAGTTTTGCAATACTTTATTTACAATGCCTATACTGCTGTTTTAAGACGCTTCTATCTTCAAATATATATCTGGTTATAGGTTGTCAGAGTTGGTCCTCACAGTACCGGGTACAAGCTGCTTCAGGAAGGACTGGTGTTTGGTGGAGATACCTTCACCGCCACTGATGCTGCTGTCGCGGTGGGTCTTGCTGACCTTGGGGACAGGTCAAGAGTTCAAGGTCGTGCAGATCTAGGAACTGCCACTGTAAGAAAGATTCGCCAGATGATCGAGGATTGTATTGACAAGGTTAAGGTATGTTTTACCTGACGCACATTTTGAACGTGCGTATTAACTTGCCGAATTGTTGGGAGATAAGAAAACGAGACGTGACTGTCTGATCCCATTTCCTTACTGGGAGTAGAATACCTTTGCCGTGTAGTTGAACGCATTTTACTATTCACACGGCACCAATAAATTGGTATAAATTGAATTTTCATAATACGCAAATTAAATCGCATAGGAAGATATGCATACATAAACAGTGAAAACAAATCACGGAACCGTGGAGTACAATAGTGGGTTCTCATCTTGAACGGAATGAATGTCCACCCTTACTTGAGTCAACTTTTCACTCATGCTTTTTTTAGAAAGTAGATAGATAATGGAGTAGAGTGCTTCTTTATCCTTTTAGACCACAAAGGGTGACGTACCTGTAATCCTTGTTGGCGGAGGCAGTGTCCTGGTGGACGAACACCGTGCGCTCCAGGGAGCGAGCAGGCTGGTGAAACCGCCTCATTTTGACGTGAGATTCTACAGAAATTTCTACAGAAATTTCAGTGTGAATTGAATTTGAGTGAATTCAAAATGGGAACCGCTCGTACGTATTCTCAACGAAGTTAAATACACTTCATACATAGTGACTGGAAAACAAGATATTTCTGTTTTCCTCACATCTCGGATTGACAGTGAAGATCTTAGACATATCATTTTGGTACCCTGGAGACCGTAATTTACTGTTTGGTTATACCGTACTCATCACTGATTGATTCTCAAGGCACTGTTTGCAAGATGATAAACGGTGTTGATTTCGACTGGACTAAAGATCTGTCATTATAATCCAAAAGGAAAAGATATGTAATGTACATGTTTCTTGTACAAAGGTGTACTGATAATATTTTTTTTTAATTTAACAGGTGGCCAATGCGATTGGGGCGGCATTAAACCAGATCTCCGGATGTGTGGATTATGTCGTCAGTTTGCTAGATCTGATTGGAGAGGAGAGATACAATAGTACCATATCATTGGCTGGAAAATCTGTACCGGCTGACGCATCCGATGACAGCAAAGCGCTGGCCGTGGAAAAGGCTAAAATAGAAATGTTATCTGAAGCGAAAGCTGAAGCGAAGCAGCAGGCTGGAGATCAAGCCAAAGATATCGCTCTCAAGTTTGGTGCCGATCCTTCAACTCTTCAGGCGAGTGGTTTGTCACGTTTGTCGCGCAAATTATACTAAATAACAGAGTTATTCGTCTTGAAAAATCTATCTGTAAATGTTCAGGCTAGTATAATTATTGGCAAATGAAAGAAACCATGCTGATGAAATACTTCCGGTTTAGAACCAAACGCTCCGAGATATATTTGTGTTCCAGTACTTTCATATGTCATTGTTACTTTCATTATTTTTTTAGCTGGTAGAAGTGGTTGACATACCTCTAGCATATATACCAGGACATGCTTGTCGTATAAAGGCCAAGGTTGTCGGAGACCTCTCTCAGAATGATTGCCAGTCTCGCGGGGTTATAGTGCAGAACTTGAATGTAGATATCCATGGAGAGGAACTTCCTGATATAGGTAAAATGAATTTGCATACAGTGTTCAGATACCTCGATGTAACAGGATGAACTTAAATAGCAGAAGCACTGCGTGAAACGTCACGCGTAACGGTAATTGTTCTTTCTTAAAGACCATATGGTGGATGTAGTCAGACACCAGTTCTTGATTCTATATTCTTCATTGTGGTTCCATAGAATCAAATCGTTGAGAATGTGTTTCCAGCATGATACACTGTAGACTTTATTCAACATCAAAATTTTATATCAGATTTTTTTTATCGGTGCTGAACAATGTTGCTGTTTTCTTGCAGGCACCGATGAACAGAATATTCCTGGCCAGGCAAACCCCGATTTCGAGGACACCATCTTCACAGAGACTTACAATCCATCCATAATCAAACCTACCATCGACCCCTATTCTGGAGAATGGATTCTAACAGAATATGACATCGAATGTATCTGCAAAGGCGCGGGGATAGTTGGATGCGGGGGTGGAGGCAGTCCACATGTGGGTAAAGTCATGGCTCAACAGAAATTACGCGAAGGCAAATCTATTCGCGTGATAACGCCAGAAAGGTAAGGAGATCTGTGAATTATATATTTCAAGCATTGGCCATCTACTTCTATTTTCTTGGTATGATTCATTTAGACTGTGATATATTATTACTCACCATCTGTGAGTAAAACTTCTTTATCACCAGATGGATTGCCAGATCAGATCCGGACAAAGATTTTGTAGCATCTATCGGCTTTATGGGAGCACCGCTCGTTGGCATAGAGAAACTTGAAAGTGGTACGGAGAGCCTAGCTGCCGTGGAATGTATGGAGACGCTGCTGAATATCAACTACACTGACGACGCCGTGGTTCAGACAGTTGGTAGGTATAATAAAGGAAAATATATGATTATCATTCGCCTTTTATTCTAATTACAGCATTGTATACAATGTGTAAAATACAAAATAAAATGAAAATTACTAATTATTTCAACTCTGTAGTTAGATGAATACATGTTGACTTGGAGTATATTCACACTTACATTGACATGAATATAGTGATCCCCTCATGAAGTTTTTGTTACCTCCTTCAGAATGTTGAATTATCGGAAAGGGATAACAGGGATAGACTGCGAAATGCCCAGAAGTAAAAAGAAAAGTGGGGTTGCCGTATTTGGTTGGATAGTAACGACTTTAGATTCATTGTGATAGCAAGCGTCAGCTCCGGCATTCAATATTTAGCCGTCGTCTATGAAAGAATTTCCGCATTAGTAATCAAAATACCTATTTCGTATGACAGTTAGCACCAATTCCATGGTTTCTTACAAAATGATGTCAGTAATACATGATGTACATAAAATCCCGATCACTGACCATTATTCTTTATCCAACTGAATTTCCAAGTCGCTTACTAGAGTACGTACATGTACCTGTCACGCAGGTTAACAGGAATTAGACACAAGTTACGAAACGTAGCTACGATCGCCGGTGCACGATATTTATCACATAATTTGAGATTACAAGCGTCTAGTCCGTCATTCATAATCCAGCCGTCGTCCATTAGAGAATATCCGCGTCCATAATCCAAAGACCTATTCCATATTCCATATAACAGTATTAGCACCAAATTCAAAAGACAATCATAGTATACATAAACATAGGCTTGTTTCCTGCAAGAGAGAAGCGGTCAACAGTTTTCAATGATGCCGGCAAGACATCATGATGTTCGAAAAATATCAAATCCGTATCGCTGATCAGTATTCTTAATCCATAATATTCGTTGTAAAGTCGTCATCTAAAGAATGATGTATCTCAGTCACGCTTTGATTGTGACTGTTCATATGAGTACCATGAGGATCTTGAAGTACATGGGTTCATACGGCCCCTAGCCCCGGGTTAAGCGGAATTAGACACAAGTTACGAAACGTAGCGCCATAGATCTTGCACGCTACGTTCGTATTTTGCTATCAGCATGCGATATGTATCGCCAAATTTGAGAAACTTTGAGTGGAGGCGCTTGGTGGAATAGCCCTGTTTTATAAGTTTCTGCAACAATGTTTTGTGACGTTGATTAAAATCATCACATTTAACACAGGATCTAGCAAATGCTACTAAGCGAGATATGTATACGCCATATGCAGGTCCCACTGGAATATTACTATCCAGAAAGGGATAGTTTACGATGTCGAAATTGTAATCATCTCTTTTGTCATAAAGTCGACGAGAGAGAATGCCCGCTTCATTTTATAGAGATAGAGATCTAAATAAGATGTACCTGTAGGGCTATCTGTAGTTTCCTTCAAATCCAGTGAAGGTGGATATATATCCTTCACTGCGTCATTTATATAGCGATTATCCACAGCGAGAAGATCGTCTATATAGCGTTTGGTGAATGAGAAGGAACGGGCTTTGAATGGATCGGTTTTTGAAAGCGCCTGCATATAGTCATATTCATAAGAGAACAGATACAGGTCAGCCAATAGGGGTGCACAATTAGTACCCATTGGAATACCTATATGCTGCTGATGTATTGTGTTGCCAAATTTCACATAGATATTTGTAATGAGAAATTCAAGCAACTCT
This sequence comes from Hanleya hanleyi, assembly GCA_036873755.1. Classification (NCBI taxonomy): domain Eukaryota; kingdom Metazoa; phylum Mollusca; class Polyplacophora; order Lepidopleurida; family Hanleyidae; genus Hanleya; species Hanleya hanleyi. The sequence continues at coordinate 185,764 of JAVTVY010000342.1, read as the reverse complement.
ATAAGCAAAGAAACATCCCATGAATGATATCTCTTGTATGTAGTCGAGCTAAAGAATGCTTTATGGCTTCCGACATTAATATATCTACGATCAGTTTTCTTGAACACAGATACTATTAATGAACTTATACGGTCAATAAGGTCCTGATGAGGGATTGTAGTATAGAGAGTCGAGAAATCCCATGTGGATACATGTCTGTACGGTATGTGACCTTTAGCATCAAGTTCTTCCGTAAGACATTTTGAGTTTTTCAATATCCACATACATTCAACGCCAGAGTTCTTAGAAGTAGTGGCGCAATACCTTTCCCAAAATGCTTTTACCTCCTGAAGGGCCCTCGTCAATTGGGTTGAAAGAAGCTTGGTGGTGCAGCTTCTAGAACCAGCTATGAATCTAGCTTTGTATGGTGATTTATGCATTTTGGGAGTCCAGTATATTTTTGGTATGTCGTTATGATTGGTTGGAAGACAAATACCTCTTTCCCTGAGAAACTTTTTGTGATTGTTAAATAAATCTTCCAGAATGGAGGCGAGTAGTAGGTAAAAGCTAAATCGACGCTCATTTTTTGGGCACCGGGAAAATTCGCCATCTGTTGGTCCATGTTAAATCGCAACCGGGAACCCTCAAATTACGGTCGACAGGGGGCGCCACCAGCTCAAGGATCTCATTTTTGTCCCCACTGGGTAAAATTTAAGGGGGTACTTGGTCGATGGGGAGGAAAACTACCTCCAACACAGAAGAGTTCCAATGGGGAGGTAACTCTTGATGCACTTTTGTGATTTTTGGCAAATGCCGGGTTATCTTCCCTGATTCGAACATTTGCATATTAAATCTGTACAGGAAAATGCCTGTATGGGGTATGGATGGTCCGATTGGGTCGTATGAGGTATCAAAGTGAAGCATTCGTCAAGGGGCATCCGATGGGCTGGGTGTGGGATTGAAATATCGCCATTCTGCGCATGCGCGGTGGCCAAAGGGTATGAAAATAGACGTTTTGGAGCTAGGGGAGTCCCTAATGGGCCGATGGGGTCATATGAGGTATCAATGTGAAGCATTCGTGAAGGGGCATCTGACTGGACTAGGGGCTCGGGCGTTGTCACCATTCTGCGCATGCGCGGTGGCCAAAGGGTATGAAAATAGACGTTTTGGGATCTAGGGGAGCCCCTAATGGGCCGATGGAGTCGTATGAGGTGTCAATGTGAAGCCTATGTGAGGGGGCATCTGACTGGACTAGCGGCTCGGGCGTTGTCACCATTCTGCGCATGCGCAGACAGGGAATTGTGGGAAAAGGGTATGGAAATAGACGTTTTGGGAACTAGGGGAGCCCGTAATGGGCCGATGGAGTTGTATGAGGTATCCATGTGAAGCCTATGTGAGGGGGCATCTGACTGGACTAGTGGCTCGAGCGTTGTCACCATTCTGCGCATGCGCAGACAGGGAATTGTGGGGAAAGGGTATGGAAATAGACGTTTTGGGATCTAGGGGAGCCCCTAGTGGACCGATGGGGTCATATGAGGTATCAAAGTGAAGCATTCGTGAAGGGGCATCTGATGGGCTGGATGTGGGGTTGAAATATCGGCATTCTGCGCATGCGCGGTGGCCAAAGTGTATGAAAATAGACGTTTTTGAGCTAGGGGAGCCCTAATGGTCCAATGGGGTCATATGAGGTATCCATGTGAAGCATTCGTGAAGGGGCATTTGACTGGACTAGCAGCTCGGGCGTTGTCACCATTCTGCGCGTGCGCAGACAGGGAATTGTGAGAAAAGGGTATGGAAATAGACGTTTTGGGATCTAGGGGAGCCCCTAATGGGCCGATTGGGTCTTATGAGGTATCAAAGTGAAGCATTCGTGAAGGGGCATCTGATGGGCTGGGTGGGGGGTTGAAATATCGGCATTCTGCGCATGCGCGGTGGCCAAAGGGTATGAAAATAGACGTTTTGGAGCTAGGGGAGCCCCTAATGGTCCAATGGAGTCGTATGAGGTATCAATGTGAAGCATTCATGAAGGAGCATCTGATGGGCTGGGTGTGGGGTTGAAATATCGGCATTCTGCGCATGCGCGGTGGCCAAAGGGTATGAAAATAGACGTTTTGGGATCTAGGGGAGCCACTAATGCGCCAATGGGGTCATATGAGGTATCAATGTGAAGCATTCGTGAAGGGGCATTTGACTGGTCTAGCGGCTCGGGTGTTGTCACCATTCTGCGCATGCGCAGACAGGGAATTGTGGGAAAAGGGTATGGAAATAGAAGTTTTGGGATCTAGGGGAGCCCCTAATGGGCCGATGGAGTTGTATGAGGTATCCATGTGAAGCCCATGTGAGGAGGCATCTGACTGGACTAGTGGCTCGAGCGTTGTCACCATTCTACACATGCGCGGTGGGAAAAGGGTATGGAAATAGACGTTTTGGGATCTAGGGGAGCCCCTAATGGGCCGATCGAGTTGTATGAGGTATCAATGTGAAGCCTATGTGAAGGGGCATCCAGTCATGTGTGGGTGCATGTAAAATTTTTCCTGAAAAAATAAACGGAACACGGACTTTATCGGAAAATCCGGGAAAATGCCTATATGGGGTATGGGGGGTATATAGGTCGCCGGGCTTAACGCGACTTGCCTATCAATAGAGTTATCTCCCCCTAGTTCCAGGATGGGTGTATGTAAAATTTTTCCTGAAAAAATACGGAACACGGACTTTATCCTAAATTACGGAAAATGCCTATATGGGGTATGGGGGGTATAGGACCACCCTGGGAAACCTACTTCTCGACATTTGCGGTATAGGTTGTGGGGTCTCGTTTTCTTAGTCTCGTCAAGACAAACATGATAGGAAGTGTCGCGGAAAAAGTTCAGGGAGACCCATATAGTCCCATATACTGGGGGTATGGGACCAATGTTTGTCCCACTGGGAAACCTACTTCTATACATTTGCGGTATGGTTGTTTGGATTTGTTTTCTTAGTCTCGTCAAGACAAACATGATAGGAAGTGTCCCGGCACGAAACGGTGAAATTTTTGAAAAAGTACCATATAGCCCCATATAGGTCCCATACTAGGGGGTATAGGTCCAATGTTTGTCCCACTGGGAAACCTACTTCTATACATTTGCGGTATGGTTGTTTGGATTTGTTTTCTTAGTCTCGTCAAGACAAACATGATAGGAAGTGTCCTGGCACGAAACGGTGAATTTTTTGAAAAAAGTTCGAGGTCTGTCTATAGCCCATATAGACCCATATAGTCCCATACTGGGGGTATAGGACCAATGTTTGTCCCACTGGGAAACCTACTTCTATACATTTGCGGTATGGTTGTTTGGATTTGTTTTCTTAGTCTCGTCAAGACAAACATGATAGGAAGTGTCCCGGCACGAAACGGTGAAATTTTTGGAAAAAGTTCACCGAGGCCTGGGTAGGCCCATAGGCCTATACTGCATGGCTATGGGAGTATAGGCCCATACGCGGTGGACGTGTTGGAGTCTAGGTAAGTTCCTGGTGGTCCAATGGTGTCGTATGAGGCCTTATTTTGAAGCTCTCATGCAGGAGCACTTGACTACACTAATGGTTCGCACGTTGTCAATACTCTGCGCATGCGCAGTCTGGCCGTAGTATAGAAAGCAGGCATTTTGAGGGGGTATGTGGGTGTGTTTGGGGTAGAGATGGACCGCTATGGGTCCGAATGGGTCGTGGAAGGTGTCAAAGTGAAGTTTGTGTGGGTTAGAGTCAGAACGGTGTGTTTTTAAGTGCAAGTCGCGTTAATCTGCGCATGCGCAGTTGGTTGTAGTAAATAAAGTGGCCATTTTGGGGCAGTACATGAAGGTATTTGGGGTCGAGATGGGCTATTCACGGTTCGAATGCGTCCTGGAAGGTGTCATCTTGTAGCTCTCGGGGTGTAGACCCCGATTTGAGGGCTGCCCACATCACCTGTGACGTCATCGGTGACGTCATCAGTACGAGTAGTAAGTAAAGTGGGCATTTTAGGGCAGTGCAAGAAGGTATTTGGGGTAGAGATGGACCATCCTTGGTCCGAATGCGTCCTGGGAGGTGTCATTTTGTAGCTCTCGGGATGTAGACCCCGATTTGGGGGATGTTCACAGCATCTGTGACGTTATTGGTGACGTCATCAGTACGAGTAGTAGCGAAAGTGTGCATTTTGGGGCAGTGGAGGAAGGTATTTGGGGTAGAGATGCTTCATCCTCAGTCCGAATGCGTCGTGTGGGGTGTCATCTTGTAGTTCTGGGCGTGCAGAGCTCGATTTGAGGGCAGTCCACAGCATCTGTGACGTCATTGGTGACGTCATCAGTAGGAGTAGTAGCGAAAGTGAGCATTTTGGGGCAGTGAAGGATGGTATTTGGTGTAGAGATGAACTATCCTTGGTCCGAATGCGTCATGGGAGGTGTCATGTTGTAGCTCTCGGGGTATAGACCCCGATTTGAGGGATATCCACAGCATCTGTGACGTCATTGATGACGTCATCAGTACGAGTAGTAGCGAAAGTGGGCATTTTTTAGCAGTGAAGGATGTTACTTGGTGTAGAGATGGACCATCCGCGGTGCGAATGCGTCGTGTGAGGTGTCATCTTGTAGCAACGCCCACCAACGCCATTCTTAATGCTTCAACGCCCTGGTGAAATAGCTCAGAAGCTCTGATATTCCATGGAATTGTCACAAATTCTTCGAAATGCAGTGACGCCCGTCGACGCCCGTCGTTACACCTTAACACTCTAACATAACGCCATGATATAGACCGGAGAGAGAACAACAACAGCAACAACAACAAGGATGACACATGAGAGAACAACAACAACAAGAATTTTTTTTCATATAGTTTATTCTCCCCAATGTTACATCATACCCACGCTGGGGGAGCCGCCCTGGGTATGTTTAGTATGTTCACAGCAAAACAAATTGAAATATCAAACACCATGTTTTATTATTTAACGCACCGTCACATTAGGTACAAGTGTTTACTGAGCTCAATTCAACGATCAGCATGTAGAAATAGAGAGTATGTGCGGCATGTTATGGTATTCATCAGTGCACAGGTGACGCATTCAACCGATGGCGGTGGTCGGTCAGCTTGGTAAGGAAAAACGTGACAGTGGTTACCCTCTCTACCACCCATTGTATGTTGGAGCGTTGACGATGTGCCCATCTCAAGGCATCCACGGTGTCCAGTATCTCCAGCATCGTCTCTAGTGACCTCCGGTTAATGATGGTGAACGGCTGGTCAGACACATATATATTATTGCCGGGATAATAATACCGTAACTGGTCCGTCTTTTTGTGACGTAAGATGTACCCGAAAGCGACATTCAATTTGAAGGCCGTAGTTTGATCTTTGAAGATGGCTTCCACGTAGCTGCGTAGACGGGTGCGGTTGGTCAGTGGGAAATTGTAAATATCTTGAATAGGGCCATGAGGGTGGAAACAGTGCCGTGTCATGGACCAATGGCGCCGATCGATGTCACTCACTGGATGGTTGTCCTGTAAGAGATCGCCCAGAAAATGTTCGATGTTGTCAGGCGTATGACTCGAAACCGTAACGCTGGGGTCCGGCTGGATATCCAGGCTCTTCTGAACTGTGGGTATAGGCGGGCTCTCCTTCATCGCATCACCAGTGGCGTTCGTCTCCCCGGGCTTATCTTCACTGGGTCTGACCTTCCGCGGCTCCTCTTCAGTAGGAAGTTGTCGCTCATGCCATGGTACCGGGGCATGAATCAAACGTTGGTGTCGCAGCAACTGACTGCGTCGTTTGAAGAGTTGACCACAATCCTCGCATGGACGCTTGGGTGGCCCATGAATTGAACGTTCGTGGCGCAGTAAAGCATCTTCCCGATTAAATGACCGTGCGCAGGTTATACAAGTATACAGTCCATCGTTGTGGGTGGAGGTCTCGTGGCGTCGTAAATTATCTAGACGAGTAAACTTCTTCTGGCAAGTTGTGCAAGTGAACATCTTGGTGGTTGACAGAGTGTCTGATGAAACGGCCAGGCCGCTTCCCTTTTATAGCACGCTAGCTGGTGATCTATTTTTAGCACACTCGGTTCAACTATCCCCAAGTCGAGGGCCGAGCCGTGACATCTTCGGTAACCTCCGTGTCTCTTCGGGCACCTCTGTGTCTCTTCGGTCACCTCCGTAACTATCCAGCTGTTCCCGTGTAAACCCCGATGTATCCGTATGGAACACACAGCTAAAAGACCCGGATAGAAGTACCCGGATGTAGGCGCGGACGTCATTGACAAAAGCCCGGATGTACAAGAACCCGGATGCACCCGGATGTAAAAGTCCCCGGATGTAAAAATGCCCGGATGTTTACGAATGTTCCACTATTCGGACTTCTATCAGGTCCATGTCCAGAAGCTCTCATGTCCTGCATGTGAATAGTCATATTGTGTGTGTATGCATGTGTGTATGCGTCTGTGTGCGTGTGTGTGTGTATGCGTGTGTATATGCGGGTTTGTGTGTGGGTGTATGCTTGCGTGTATGCATGTGTGTGCGTGTGTGTGTGTGTGTGCAGCGTGTATGTGTGTGTATGCGCCTGTGTGTATGCGTGTGTGTCTGGGTGTATGTGTTTGTGTGCGTGTGTGTAGGCGGTTGTGTGTGGCGTGTGTGTGCGTGGTGTATGTGTGTGTGTATATGCCTCTGTGTGTGTATGTGTGTGCTTGAGAGTGTGTTTCTTGGATCGGAGCTCTTGGAGCTCAAAGCCTGTGGAGCTCAGAGCTCGGAAGTGACATTTGCATATGACCGCGGTGGAAACCTTTGCGCGCCGGGGTCAAAGGTCAGTTCCGGTCACGTGACCGGAAGCGGAAGTGACCTCACAGAGGTCATATGCAAATGTCACTTCCGAGCTCTGAGCTCCACAGGCTTTGAGCTCCAAGAGCTCCGATTCAAGAAACACACTCGCAAGCACACACATACACACACAGAGGCATACATACACACATACACACCTGCACGCACACGCACACACACAACCGCCTACACACACGCACACACACACACACACCCAGACACACACGCATACACACAGGCGCATACACACACATACACGCTGCACACACACACACACACACACACATACACACATGCATACACGCAAGCATACACCCACACACAAACCCGCATATACACACGCATACACACACACACGCACACAGACGCATACACACATGCATACACACACAATGTGACTATTCACATGCAGGACATGAGAGCTTCTGGACATGGACCTGATAGAAGTCCGGAATGGTGGAACATTCGTAAACATCCGGGCACCTTTAAATCCGGGGACTTTTACATCCGGGTACATCCGGGTTCTTGCACATCCGGGCTCTTGTCAATGACGACCGCGCCTACATCCGGGTACTTCTATCCGGGTCTTTTAGCTGTGTGTTCCATACGGATACATCGGGGTTTACACGGGAACAGCTGGATAGTTACGGAGGTGACCGAAGAGACACGGAGGTGTCCGAAGAGACACGGAGGTTACCGAAGATGTCACGACTCGGCCCTCGACTTGGGGATAGTTGAACTGAGTGTGCTAAAAATAGATCACCAGCTAGCGTGCTATAAAAGGGAAGCGGCCTGGCCGTTTCATCAGACACTCTGTCAACCACCAAGATGTTCACTTGCACAACTTGCCAGAAACAGTTTACTCGTCTAGATAATTTACAACGCCACGAGGCCTCCACCCACAACGATGGACTGTATACTTGTATAACCTGCGCACGGTCATTTAATCGGGAAGATGCTTTACTGCGCCACGAACGTTCAATTCATGGGCCACCCAAGCGTCCATGCGAGGATTGTAGTCAACTCTTCAAACGACGCAGTCAGTTGCTGCGACACCAACGTTTGATTCATGCCCCGGTACCATGGCATGAGCGACAACTTCCTACTGAAGAGGAGCCGCGGAAGGTCAGGCCCAGTAAAGATAAGCCCGGGGAGACGAACGCCACTGGTGATGCGATGAAGGAGAGCCCGCCTATACCCACAGTTCAGAAGAGCCTGGATATCCAGCCGGACCCCAGCGTTACGGTTTCGAGTCATACGCCTGACAACATCGAACATTTTCTGGGCGATCTCTTACAGGACAACCATCCACCATCGATCGGCGCCATTGGTCCATGACACGGCACTGTTTCCACCCTCATGGCCCTATTCAAGATATTTACAATTTCCCACTGACCAACCGCACCCGTCTACGCAGCTACGTGGAAGCCATCTTCAAAGATCAAACTACTGCCTTCAAATTGAATGTCGCTTTCGGGTACATCTTACGTCACAAAAAGACGGACCAGTTACGATATTATTATCCCGGCAATAATATCTATGTGTCTGACCAGCCGTTCACCATCATTAACCGGAGGTCACTAGAGACGATGCTGGAGATACTGGACACCGTGGATGCCTTGAGATGGGCACATCGTCAACGCCCCAACATATAATGGGTGGTAGAGAGGGTAACCAATGTCACGTTTTTTCTTACCAAGCTGACCGACCACCGCCATCGGTTGAATGCGTCACCCGTGCACTGATGAATACCATAACATGCCGCACATACTCTCTATGTCTACATGCTGATCGTTGACTTGAGCTCAGTAAACACTTGTACCTAATGTAACGGTGCGTTAAATAATAAAACATGGTGTTTGATATTTCAATTTGTTTTGCTGTGAACATACTAAACATACCCAGGGCGGCTCCCCCAGCGTGGGTATGATGTAACATTGGGGAGAATAAACTATATGAAAAAAAATTCTTGTTGTTGTTGTTCTCTCATGTGTCATCCTTGTTGTTGTTGCTGTTGTTGTTCTCTCTCCGGTCTATATCATGGCGCTATGTTAGAGTGTTAAGGTGTAACGACGGGCGTCAACGGGCGTCCCTGCATTTCGAAGAATTAGTGACAATTCCATGGAATATCAGAGCTTCTGAGCTATTTCACCAGGGCGTTGAAGCATTAAGAATGGCGTTGGTGGGCGTTGCTACAAGATGACACCTCACACGACGCATTCGCACCGCGGATGGTCCATCTCAACACCAAGTAACATCCTTCACTGCTAAAAAATTCCCACTTTCGCTACTACTCGTACTGATGACGTCACAGATGCTGTGGATATCCCTCAAATCGGGGTCTATACCCCGAGAGCTACAACATGACACCTCCCATGACGCATTCGGACCAAGGATGGTCCATCTCTACACCAAATACCATCCTTCACTGCCCCAAAATGCTCACTTTCGCTAGTACTCCTACTGATGACGTCACCAATGACGTCACAGATGCTGTGGACAGCCCTCAAATCGAGGTCTGCACGCCGAGAACTACAAGATGACACCCCACACGACGCATTCGGACTGAGGATGAAGCATCTCTACCCCAAATACCTTCCTCCACTGCCCCAAAATGCACACTTTCGCTACTACTCGTCCTGATGACGTCACCAATAACGTCACAGATGCTGTGAACAGCCCCCAAATCGGGGTCTACACCCCGAGAGCTACAAAATGACACCTCCCAGGACGCATTCGGACCAAGGATGGTCCATCTCTACCCCAAATACCTTCTTGTACTGCCCTAAAATGCCCACTTTACTTACTACTCGTACTGATGACGTCACCTATGACGTCACAGGTGACGTGGGCAGCCCTCAAATCGGGGTCTACACCCCGAGAGCTACAAGATGACACCTTCCAGGACGCATTCGAACCGTGAATAGCCCATCTCGACCCCAAATACCTTCATGTACTGCCCCAAATGGCCACTTGACTTACTACAACCAACTGCGCATGCGCAGATTAACGCGACTTGCACTTAAAACACACCATTCTGACTCTAACCCACACAAGCTTCACTTTGACACCTTCCACGGCCCATTCGGACCCATAGGGGTCCATCTCTACCCCAAACACACACCCACATACCCCCCAAAATGCCTGATTTCTCTACTACGGCCAGACTGCGCATGCGCATATTGACGCGACATGCATTTAAAACACGCCATTCTGACTCTACCCCACACAAGCTTCACATTGATACCTCACACGACCCATTCGAACCGTGAATAGCCCATCTCTAACCCAAACACACACCCACATACCCCCAGAATGCCTACTTACTATAATACGGGCCAGGCTGCGCATGCGCAGACTATTGAACACGGACGAACCATTAGTGTAGTCAAGTGCTCCTCCACGAGAGCTTCAAAATAAGACCTCATACGACACCACTGGACCACCAGGGACTCACCTAGACTCCAACACGTCCACCCCGTATGGGCCTATACTCCCATAGCCATGCAGCATAGGCCTATGGGCCTACCCAGGGCTCGGTGAACTTTTTCCAAAAATTTCACCGTTTCGTGCCGGGACACTTCCTATCATGTTTGTCTTGACGAGACTAAGGAAACAAATCCAAACAACCATACCGCAAATGTATAGAAGTAGGTTTCCCAGTGGGACAAACATTGGTCCTATACCCCCAGTATGGGACTATATGAGTCTATATGGGCTATAGACAGACCTCGAACTTTTTTCAAAAATTTCACCGTTTCGTGCCGGGACACTTCCTATCATGTTTGTCTTGACGAGACTAAGAAAACAAATCCAAACAACCATACCGCAAATGTATAGAAGTAGGTTTCCCAGTGGGACAAACATTGGTCCCATACCCCCAGTATATGGGACTATATGGGTCTCCCTGAACTTTTTCCAAAAATTTCAACGATTCGCTCCGCGACACTTCCTATCATGTTTGTCTTGACGAGACTAAGAAAACGAGACCCCGCAACCTATACCGCAAATGTCGAGAAGTAGGTTTCCCAGGATGGTCCTATACCCCCCATACCCCATATAAGCATTTTCCGTAATTTAGGATAAAGTCCGTGTTCCGTATTTTTTCAGGAAAATTTTTACATACACCCATCCTGGAACTAGGGGGAGATAACTCTAATGATAGGCAAGCCCCGTTAAGCCCGGCGACCTATATACCCCCCATACCCCATATAGGCATTTTCCCGGATTTTCCGATAAAGTCCGTGTTCCGGGTTTTTTTCAGGAAAAATTTTACATGCACCCACACATGACTGGATGCCCCTTCACATAGGCTTCGCATTGATACCTCATACAACTCGATCGGCCCATTAGGAGCTCCCCTAGATCCCAAAACGTCTATTTCCATACCCTTTTCCCACCGCGCATGCGTAGAATGGTGACAACGCTCGAGCCACTAGTCCAGTCAGATGCCCCCTCACATAGGCTTCACATGGATACCTCATACAACTCCATCGGCCCATTAGGGGCTCACCTAGATCCCAAAACGTCTATTTCCATACCCTTTTCCCACAATTCCCTGTCTGCGCATGCGCAGAATGGTGACAGTCAAATGCCCCTTCACGAATGCTCCACATTGATACCTCATATGACCCCATTGGCCTAGTAGTGGCTCCCCTAGATCCCAAAACGTCTATTTTCATACCCTTTGGCCACCGCGCATGCGCAGAATGCCGATATTTCAACCCCACACCCAGCCCATCAGATGCCCCTTCATGAATGCTTCACTTTGATACCTCATACGACCCAATCGGCCCTTTAGGGGCTCCCCTAGATCCCAAAACGTCTATTTCCATACCCTTTTCCCACAATTCCCTGTCTGCGCATGCGCAGAATGGTGACAACGCCCGAGCCGCTAGTCCAGTCAAATGCCCCTTCACGAATGCTTCACTTTGATACCTCATATGACCCCATTGGACCATTAGTGGCTCCCCTAGCTCCAAAACGTCTATTTTCATACCCTTTGGCCACCGCGCATGCGCAGAATGCCGATATTTCAACCCCACACCCAGCCCATCAGATGCCCCTTCACGAATGCTTCACTTTGATACCTCATATGACCCCATCGGTCCACTAGGGGCTCCCCTAGATCCCAAAACGTCTATTTCCATACCCTTTTCCCACAATTCCCTGTCTGCGCATGCGCAGTATGGTGACAACGCTCGAGCCACTAGTCCAGTCAGATGCCCCCTCACATAGGCTTCACATGGATACCTCATACAACTCCATCGGCCCATTAGGGGCTCCCCTAGTTCCCAAAACGTCTATTTCCATACCCTTTTCCCACAATTCCCTGTCTGCGCATGCGCAGAATGGTGACAACGCCCGAGCCGCTAGCCCAGTCAGATGCCCCCTCAGATAGGCTTCACATTGATACCTCATACGACTCCATCGGCCCATTAGGGGCTCCCCTAGATTCCAAAACGTCTATTTTCATACCCTTTGGCCATCGCGCATGCGCAGAATGGTGACAACGCCCGAGCCCCTAGTCCCATTCTCCCAACGTCAGAGTTTGTAACCTCCAAACCGTCGGTAAACAAGACTCTGACTTCACCCCTATACAAATGCCTGGCGCGCAGCCGCATTGCCGTCTTTTCCGCTGGGCCAATGAGAGAACGCGTTATATTTTTCGGCTGACTACGTCATCACAGCTGATCACCGCGTGGAGACGGGCGGTCATATTGTAAACAACATTTGACAGGCTAGCATTCCGATTCACGCTGAGAACTATTGTAAGCATTAATTGATAATGACCCTGGAAAATGGATCAAGCATGTGGTAGTGACCAGACAATCAACAAGCGTGCGTCTTTCAGAAAATTATATTATGGCCAAGTGTATCGAATGATATCTGTGTTTCATGTCACCAATCTTGAACTCAGTGAGGGAGGGTAACACAACACAAATCAACGTCAACGCAATATGTAATATTGAAAAATTACTCAACTAAAATTACTCATCTGAACTTCAGCGAGGTATATATTATTATGTATTTATGTGCAACAAGTAATAAAAACAACCAGTGAAGGAGGTGGACGAGAAATATGCATCGGAATACATCATTGGCCTAAATATTAAATAATAAGATATCTGCAGTTAAATGTGTTTCCCGGGTTATAACTATAAATAATATTAAGATTTTGTCTGAAAATAACGGATTTCATTTCAGCAACTGTGCAACTGTGACTTAATTTAATAATTGATTCAGTTTTTTTTTCAAATAGCAATTTCTTATCAAACTAACTTATTTAAATTTGTTCAAACTAAAAAATGTTTATCAAATAAATTGGCTTTGAATTAAAAAATGACAATACCAGTATTATCACAATTTTCAGGATTATAATATAAAACTAACTCCAGAAAGCCGCACCTACAATCATACTGGTGAAGCTCAGACTTTTTGCGTATCAGCATATTAAAGTCATCGTCAATCCATATTTATAAATGATAGAATGGTACATGTACAATCCCGACACCGCCATGTATGTATATATTCCTAATACACGTGTGTGTATTAGCACGAAGTGTTTCGAGCCCTGTGTACTCTCGTCGGGGGAGACAGGAGGCATGTATTGTATGCGCCTCAAACACTTGTGTATTATCTCATACTGTTAGTGTTTTAATGCCAAGTTTTTATAGACCTGAAATGTTATAGGTCACCCTTTGTGTGTATTTGCACAGATCATAAAGGGTACTGGTAGGTCAATTCTGTCGTTATATTTGATCAAACAGCGACCTGATAATTAGCAAATCGCGTTTCTCTTCTTGATTTAACAGTAATTCGAGGCTTGAGAATACAAATGAAAAAGGTCCCTCCTGTAGTTTTTCTGTCGCAATCGCCAGGTCCAAGATATGTGGCAATAAATTCCAGGGCTCGAAGTACATTTACTTGCTCGTTCATGATGGAAGTTAACTGACAGATCACAAATACCAGTCCGGTTTTTTAAACAGGACGCCCCTCAAAGATTTGCCTCTGTTCGTTCTCGTCGATATACAACGCCTATGTTGATTGGCTCGCCGAAGTTACGCTAAGCTTTTCGGAAATCTTCGGCCCCATTCGGTAATCTCAACAAGTTCGCTTCATTTAGTAACGGAGGCTGTTGATTGAGCGAGAGCCATGCGCAGAAAAGCTGCGCGCCGCAATTAGCCCCACTTTGACATCAGAGGGTATATACGACAATAGGAGATATACAATCTGATGCCATAAGAATGCTAGTCCAGGCAGATGCCCCTTCACGAATGCTTCACATTGATACCTCATATGACCCCATCGGCCCATTAGGGACTCCCCTAGCTCCAAAACGTCTATTTTCATACCCTTTGGCCACCGCGCATGCGCAGAATGGCGATATTTCAATCCCACACCCAGCCCATCGGATGCCCCTTGACGAATGCTTCACTTTGATACCTCATACGACCCAATCGGACCATCCATACCCCATACAGCCATTTTCCTGTATAGATTTAATATGCAAATGTTCGAATCAGGGAAGATAACCCGGCATTTGCCAAAAATCACAAAAGTGCATCAAGAGTTACCTCCCCATTGGAACCCTTCTGTGTTGGAGGTAGTTTTCCTCCCCATCGACCAAGTACCCCCTTAAATTTTACCCGGTGGGGACAAAAATGAGATCCTTGAGCTGGTGGCGCCCCCTGTCGACCGTAATTTGAGGGTTCCCGGTTGCGATTTAACATGGACCAACAGATGGCGAATTTTCCCGGTGCCCAAAAAATGAGCGTCGATTTAGCTTTTACCTACTACTGAGGCGTCTGACTGTATAGCCCTGTTTCACAACTTCCCGCAATAATTATGTGGCGTTGGTTAAAATCGGCCGAGCAAATGTTACCAGGCAAGATGCTTAGTCGTATGTAATTCTGCAATATCAACTATGTCAAAATTGTGATCGTCTCTCTTGTCGTAGAGCATGATCCGTATGCAGATCTTTCTGCAATATTGCTATCCAAAATGATATATAGTTAACTATCTCAAGATTGTAGTCGTCTCTCTTGTCGTAGAGTCAACGTGAGAGTAAGACTTGACCATTCTTGTAAATTACAAGCGTCTAGTCCGTCATTCATAATCCAGCCGTCGTCCATTAGAGAATATCCGCGTCCATAATCCAAAGACCTATTCCATATTCCAATAACAGTATTACCACCAAATTCAAAAAGACAATCATAATATACATAAACATAGGCTTGTTTCCTGCAAGAGAGAAGCGGTCAACAGTTTTCAATGATGCCGGCAAGACATCATGATGTTCCAAAAATATCAAATCCGTATCGCTGATCAAAATTCTTAATCCATAATATTCGTTGTAAAGTCGTCATCTAAAGAATGATGTATCTCAGTCACGCTTTGATTGTGGCTGTTCATATGAGTACCATGAGGATCTTAAAGTACATGGGTTCATACGGCCCCTAGCCCCGGGTTAAGCGGAATTAGACACAAGTTACGAAACGTAGCGCCATAGATCTTGCACGCTACGTTCGTATTTTGTTATCAGCATGCGATATGTATCGCCAAATTTGAGAAACTTTGAGTGGAGGCGCTTGGTGGAATAGCCCTGTTTTATAAGTTTCTGCAACAATGTTTTGTGACGTTGATTAAAATCATCACATTTAACACAGGATCTAGCAAATGCTACTAAGCGAGATATGTATACGCCATATGCAGGTCCCACTGGAATATTACTATCCAGAAAGGGATAGTTTACGATGTCGAAATTGTAATCATCTCTTTGTCATAAAGTCGACGAGAGAGAATGCCCGCTTCATTTTTATAGAGATAGAGATCTAAATAAGATGTGCCTGTAGGCTATCTGTAGTTTCCTTCAAATCCAGTGAAGGTGGATATATATCCTTCACTGCGTCATTTATATAGCGATTATCCACAGCGAGAAGATCGTCTATATAGCGTTTGGTGAATGAGAAGGAACGGGCTTTGAATGGATCAGTTTTTGAAAGCGCCTGCATATAGTCATATTCATAAGAGAACAGATACAGGTCAGCCAACAGGGTGCACAATTAGTACCCATTGGAATACCTATATGCTGCTGATATATTGTGTTGCCAAATTTCACATACATATTTTTAATGAGAAATTCAAGCAACTCTATAAACAAAGAAACATCCCATGAATGATATCTCTTGTATGTAGTCGAGCTAAAGAATGCTTTATGGCTTCCGACATTAATATATCTACGATCAGTTTTCTTGAACACAGATACTATTAATGAACTTATACGGCCAATAAGGTCCTGATGAGGGATTGTAGTATAGAGAGTCGAGAAATCCCATGTGGATACATGTCTGTACTGTATGTGACCTTTAGCATCAAGTTCTTCCGTAAGACATTTTGAGTTTTTCAATATCCACATACATTCAACGCCAGAGTTCTTGAAAATAGTGGCGCAATACCTTTCCCAAAATGCTTTTACCTCCTGAAGGGCCCTCGTCAATAGGGTTGAAAGAAGCTTGGTGGTGCAGCTTCTAGAACCAGCTATGAATCTAGCTTTGTATGGTGATTTATGCATTTTGGGAGTCCAGTATATTTTTGGTATGTCGTTATGATTGGTTGGAAGACAAATACCTCTTTCCCTTAGAAACTTTTTGTGATTGTTAAATAAATCTTCCAGAGTAAATGCAGTTTGGGAGTAAGTAGACGTATTTGATGAAGATATGTCTACACTCAATTCTTTAACCAGCACCTGGTAATAGTAATATTTACATATGAATATTATATTATTCGGAGCTTTGTCTGCTGGGACTATGACGAATTTACTCTGGAGATTTGCTAGAACTTCTTGCGAATTGAGGTTTCTCAGTACTTGTTTTGCTAGGGGAAGAGAACTTCTGTCAATATGGCGGATTGTTTCAACGACCTTGCTCTTGGTGAGGTCCAGCCAATCAACGAGTACTGTAGGTTCAACTTTTTCTCGCTTAGACCAATCAATAACGTACTGTTCTAATGCAGACAGGACTATCTTCTGGTCGGCCTTCAGATTTATTCTTCTTGGCTCTCTATATTTAGGTCCTTTCAGCAGGAGTAATTTCAGATCCTTATCACTCACCACATCAAGGTCACCAGTCACAATATGTTTGCATGTTGTATAGATAAAGTTCGACAATTCACAATCACAACTATAGCCTCCTGACGTGTATAAGTTCCAGTCAAACTCCTTGACAGCATTGGAGTAATTGAATATTTTGGTGGCTATAGATTTAGTGTACTTATATGAAATGCAAGGAGGTTCTGTGAACTTAAAATAGTTTGGTACAGCGTTGCGTACCTCTGGATCATTCAGGATTCGAGGTAAATTAATGATGTCCAGTCCTTTATCTAAGTAGATGAGTTTCAAGAAAAGCTGATCTTGAGATGTTTCGATTATGTTCACTGGACGATACAACCGAAAATACGCTATATCTTGACATACTTTACTGATTTTTGATGGTATTATATTTCCTGAAGACGCAGATTGCTGTATATCTCTGGCTATTTGATTTAAAGCTCTCAGAGGTAACGCATACAGAACTGTACGTAAGCTATGTATACTATTGGGTGCGTTAGTTAAACCCACTAAGTAATTTAAACTGATATGATCGTGAATCATCGAACTATTAAACTTTCGCCAACCATGGCTGCGTTGTCTCCGTTGATGGGGTTTAAATAGTTGGGTAATGTTGGATATATTTGAACGGCGGTTTGTAGCATTGTCATTTAAACCAAACGGAAACACTGACCCAAGTTCTAGCATCCAGAATAATTCCCGCTCTCGGATTTTTCTCTCAAATCCAAAGGGGGAATCCTTAGTAGATGGATAGATGACGTCTATGATCTGAATACTAAAGTTATCCCAGCCATGGTCGGGTCCAGAAAAATGTCTACCTATAAGCAATTGCTTTTTCCTTACGGATTTTCTGTGACCGTTCATCCTAAGATGGAGTCTTTGGGTGGTGTTGCCAACATACTGTTGACCACACTTCTTACAGGAAACTAAATAAATACAGTTTGTAGTAGAACAACTAAGATCAACATACGAGTTGACAGAATATGAGTTACCAGTTAATGCGGAACTAAATGAAGCTGACGTATTAAAGAGTGGACACGTGAGACATCCACGATGTCCACACTTAGAAATGTATAGGTACATATATTATGTTCCATCTGGGCTATCAGTAGTTTTCTTCGAAGCCAGTGAAGAGGGGGTGGGGTATATCCTTCACAGCGTCCCTAATATGGGGATTGTCCAGCGTTAGAAAATCGAATATACACTATCAGAATTTTGGGGTATATATGTGACGTACCCAAAATAGTTGGGTCAAAAGGACCCAAAATGTTTGGCTCTAAATGGAATTTGACTTAAATTCTGTTTTGGGTATTAGTAGTAGGGAGCGGTGATTTCGAGCCACATTTCACCCGGATGTAAAAATGACGTCACCTGAGGAACTAGTAGCGCCATCTGTACACTCTGGACGCAAGGGAGACAACTCGATCTGCCAGAGTTTGGCCGCCATCTTGAATTTTGTGGAAATGGTCCGATGGGGTCGAGTGAGGTATCAAAGTGAAGCATTCGTGAAGGGGCATCTAATGGGCTGGGTGTGGGGATGAAATATCGGCATTCTGCGCATGCGCGGTGGCCAAAGGGTATGGAAATTGACGTTTTGGAGCTAGGGGAGTCCCTAATGGACCGATGGGGTCCAGTGAGATATCAAAGTGAAGCATTCGTGAAGGGGCATCTAATGGGCTGGGTGTGGGGTTGAAATATCGGCATTCTGCGCATGCGCGGTGGCCAAAGGGTATGAAAATAGACGTTTTGGGATCTAAGGGAGTCCCTAATGGGCCGATGGAGTTGTATGAGGTATCCATGTGAAGCTTATGTGAAGGGGCATCCAGTCATGGGTGGATGCATGTAAAATTTTTCCTGAAAAAGAAAAAAAACGGAACACGGACTTTATCGAAAAATCCGGGAAAATGCCTATATGGGGTATGGGGGGTATATAGGTCGCCGGGCTTAACGGGGCTTGCCTATCAATAGAGTTATCTCCCCCTAGTTCCAGGGTGGGTGTATGTAAAATTTTTCCTGAAAAAATACGCAACACGGACTTTATCCTAAATTACGGGAAAATGCCTATATGGAGTATGGGGGGTATAGGAGCATCCTGGGAAACCTACTTCTCGACATTTGCGGTATGGTTGTTTGGATTTGTTTTCTTAGTCTCGTCATTTAGAACATGATAGGAAGTGTCGCGGAGCGAATCGGTCAAATTTTTGAAAAAAGTTCAGGGAGACCCATATAGTCCCATACTGGGGGCATAGGACCAATGTTTGTCCCACTGGGAAACCTACATCTAGACATTTGCGGTATGGTTGTTTGGATTTGTTTTCTTAGTCTCGTCATTTAGAACATGATAGGAAGTGTCCCGGCACGAATCGGTGAAATTTTTGAAAAAAGTCACCGAGACCCATATAGACCCATATAGTCCCATACTGGGGGTATAGGACCGATGTTTGTCCCACTGGGAAACCTACTTCTATACATTTGCGGTATGGTTGTTTGGATTTGTTTTCTTACTCGCGTCAAGACAAACATGATAGGAAGTGTCGCGGAGCGAATCGGTGAAATTTTTCAAAAAAGTCACCGAGACCCATATAGACCCATATAATCCCATACTGGGGTATAGGACCAATGTTTGTCCCACTGGGAAACCTACTTCTATACATTCGCGGTATGGTTGTTTGGATTTGTTTTCTTAGTCTCGTCAAGACAAACATGATAGGAAGTGTCCCGGCACGAAACGGTGAAATTTTTGAAAAAGTACCATACAGCCCATATAGACCCATACTGGGATATGAGCCCAATGTATGTATAAATCCATGCGGGGTGAACATGTTGGAGTCTAGGTGAGTCCCTGGTGGTCCAATGGTAGGTCTTATTTTGAAGCTCTCATGCAGGAGCACTTGACTACACTAATGGTTCGTACGTTGTCAATACTCTGTGCATGCGCAGCCTGGCCGTAGTATAGAAAGCAGTCATTTTTGGGTGTGTGTGTGTGTGTGGGTGTGTTTGGGTTAGAGATGGGCTATTCACGGTTCGAATGGGTCGTGTGAGGTATCCATGTGAAGCCTATGTAATGGAGCATCTGATGGCGTGGATGTGGGGTAGAAATAGGGTCATTCTGCGCATGCGCGGTAGCCAAAGGGTATGGACATAGACGTTTTTGGGGTCTAGGTGGGCTCCTCATGGGCCTATTGTGTCGAGTGAGGTATCCATGTGAATCCTAGGTGGGGCAACATCCACCTGGACTAACATTCACGTGGTTTGGTGGGTCTGCGCAAGTGTGTGTGACGTCACTTCCGGTTTTTCAGAATGCCCAAACACTACCTCCAACTTTCCCGGCCCGGCCCGGCCCGCCCCGGCCGCAGCGCGCGCGCGCGCGGGATCATCCGGCACGCAGCGCGGGGATGATCTGATGCCGCAGCGCGCGCGCGCGCGCGTGATCACCGGCAGTGCGCGGATGAATGTAGGGAGAGGTTAAATCGACGCCTATTTCACCCGGATGTAAAAATGACGTCACTTCCGGTTTGGTTGAATGGGGCGTGACGTTTGGACATGTCCAGACTTGTCTGACCGCCACTGTTGGAAAATGGCGGATAGTGGCGGATAATGCTGGCACTAGTGGCACTACTGGACTATGACAGCCATCCTTGATGCTCGGGCTATGGACCACGAGCGCTCACGCCGGAACCAGCGACGGCTGGTCGGCCTAGTCATGGTCTGTGCCCTATTGACCCTGGCGCTGTGGCATTGACAGTGGGTCCTGACTATAAATACGAGGGTCAGACACAGTGTGTGTCATTCACCGTTCGACATTGGATCAAGCATGTCACCAGTTCTACGAGCCATCCTTCCCCTTACACCCCGGGTGGGGTTACACGTCTATGAAGATAAAGTCACCCTCGTGGAAGACCGTGGAGATGTTTGCTGGTCGCGCGCTGAGACCGTATCGAATACGGTTACGCTACACCGTGACGGCTGGACCAAATTTAAACAGGTGTTGAGTGGTGAGCTCGACGGAAACCTCATCCACATAGACAATGCCATCTACGTACACCGTGGACCCTTCTTCCCACGCCTGGGCCGCTACCAAGACCCTACGCGAAGCTTCACCCTAGACCCCGATCTGTGGACAGCCTTCGAGAAAGTGGTGCCTATCGTGGACCAGCTGTTTACACCGGACGAGCGGTCATCAGACGAGTTGGAGTGGGCTCGTGCCCTGAGAGAAGCAGCGGCAGAACCCAATGAACAAATGTCTAGCCATGAACCGAGACGACGATGCTATTGATTACCCGGCTAGACTCAGTCAGCCCAGTGACATGACCACCTGATCCTTTGATCTCACGGGGTTCTCCCTATAAATACGAGAGACAGTCAAATCTGGTACCATTCACGTACTGACCATGACGGAGCATATAATACTGGCGTATCTCAGCTTAACCCCGAGGTTTTCCTGCACGTGTATGCGGATAAGGTCGATATCATGGAGGAGGTGGGAGACATCTGTGATGCGGACCCTACACAACCGTGCCCAGCCCACATTCGTCTGTCCCGAGAGGGCTGGACCAAATTCAAACGGGTGTTGTCTGGTGAACTGGACGGCGACCTCATCCACTTGTGTCACGATGTGTACATCCGACGCGGCCCTTTCTTTGCTCAAGTGGCTCGGCTAGATGGAGGTACAGTGCATTTTACCCTTCACCCTGATCTATGGTCTGCATTGGAAGATGCCGTGGTAGATGTGGATCAAGTGCTTATCAAGCGGTCATCAGACGAGTTGGACCGGTCGTTTACCATGGACACTCTGGAAGCCAACGAAGAAAATCAGAAAGAAACTCCGGCCCAAGATATACCCGTTATAAATAAACGATAGAGCCAGGATCCATCATCATTTGTCACCATGAAGCGCTTGGAGAAGGTGTTGGATAACTTATACTACAGTCCCGACAGTCCGGCGGCCTATAGTGCATTGTCGGCTCTCTATCGAGCGGCCAAACCCAGGGGATACAACGTGCCCAAGTCCGAGATTGGTTAAGAAAACAATACACCTATACCTTACATCGATCTGTCCGTCGCCATTTTCTACGGAACCGGGTCATCGTGGGAGGAATAGATGCCCAGTGGCAAGCGGATTTGGTCGATATGAGCGCCTTTACCAAACACAACGATGGGAATCGGTATATCTTGACGTGCATCGATATCCTATCCAAGTATGCGTGGGTGGTACCCATCCGGACGAAAACGGGGGCGAATCTCATTGCGGCGTTCAAAGATATCTTCAAGACCGGGCGAAAACCTTTGTATTTGCAAACCGACGAAGGCACGAAATTCCTCAACAGACCGTTCCAACAGTTTCTGAAAGCCCAGAAGGTGTTTTTCTTCCATACGTACAACGAGACCAAGGCTTCCGTGGTAGAAAGGTTCAACAGGACATTCAACTTACAACACATATAAGGGAAGTGGGAAGAGGTGCCGACATACTGACTGCGTCACATGACTTCACAGAATAGTCCTCTGGTTAACCTATTCTAAAGCACATACCAAGAATCTAACAATTCGTGATATGTGTTGTATCTCAGGTACGCTTTTATTGTACCTGTTCATGTGGGAACTTGGATGATATGACCGCACGGCCCCTAGCACCGGCATAAGCGGTATTAGATACAAATCTAGAGAGCTATGATGGAAATGCTCTGACAACTCGTATACTGGTAATTGGTGAGCTGTTTCGCTGTGACAACTCGTACATTGAGGATTGGTGAGCTGTATCGTCGTCAGATGTAAATGGCGGCATTTAACACAAAAGACTAGTCTGTAAGGCCCGATGTCGACCCAGCATCAACTTCCCACAAGTGCCAACATATATCAAAGACCAAAAGGTCTGTACAGGGGGCGGGCCTCGGGGACGAAACGTCCACCAGCAGAATCTCGCCATATACAGGAAAAAATTACAACACATATAAGGGAAGTGGGAAGAGGTGCCGACATACTGACTGCGTCACATGACTTCACAGAATAGTCCTCTGGTTAACCTATTCTAAAGCACATACCAAGAATCTAACAATTCGTGATATGTGTTGTATCTCAGATACGCTTTTATTGTACCTGTTCATGTGGCAACTTGGATGATATGACCACACGGCCCCTAGCACCGGCATAAGCGGTATTAGGTACAAATCTAGAGAGCTATGATGGAAATGCTCCGACAACTCGTATACTGGTAATTGGTGAGCTGTTTCGCTGTGACAACTCGTACATTGGAGATTGGTGAGCTGTATCGTCGTCAGATGTAAATGACGGCATTTAACACAAAAGACTAGTCTGTAAGGCCCGATGTCGACCCAGCATCAACTTCCCACAAATGCCAACATATATCAAAGACCAAAAGGTCTGTACAGGGGGCGGGCCTCGGGGACGAAACGTCCACCAGCAGAATCTCGCCATATACAGGAAAAAATTACAACACATATAAGGGAAGTGGGAAGAGGTGCCAACATACTGACTGCGTCACATGACTTCACAGAATAGTCCTCTGGTTAACCTATTCTAAAGCACATACCAAGAATCTAACAATTCGTGATATGTGTTGTATCTCAGGTACGCTTTTATTGTACCTGTTCATGTGGCCGCATGTATAAATATTTCACCTATAAGAATACAAGGCGGTACATCGATGTTCTCCCGAAACTTGTGAGTGGTTACAATCGAGCCTATCATCGGAGTATAGAGAGAGCCCCCATTACCGTGACCCAACGCAATGAAGCCCAAGTCCGGCGTGTCTTGTACCCCAGCCAATCGCAGCGAACGCCGAAGGCGGTGTACAAGGTCGGGGACCCTGTACGGATCAGTAAAGTCAAAGGTCAATTTGAGAAAAGTTACTTGCCCAACTGGAGCGATGAGCACTTCCTGATTAAACGGCGCCTACCCCAACAGCAGCGAGTCTATGAACTGGAAGATCTTCAAGGGGAACCGTTGCTAGGAACGTTTTACGAGATGGAATTACAGCCTGTCGTTATAACACAGCAAGACTACTACACGGTGGAGCAGATTTTGAAAACGGAACGTCGACGTGGCAAACTGTTTCATTTCGTCAAATGGCAAGGCTGGCCCAGTTCCTTCAATTCCTGGGTCGCTGCCAACCAGGTGAAACGACTATAAAGCCAGACACCACTACCGTCATCCTTCATTCCACGTTCGACCACGGTGCTATGGACAAACAGCAGCTGCCTCTGAACACAGCGTCTCCCAAAACGCGCAAAGCGCAAGTGGGCTTTGTGGTGATAATGCTAACCCTGCTGAGTGTGTTGTACGGAGGTGTGTTTTACGACGTAGCCTATGTCAGCACGCTACTTAACCAACTGAGAACACCAGCCACCAGTGAAACCAGTCTACAGATAGCACCAGTCAACCCCGTATCGAGCCCAGTCACCACCACACCCCGTGTACAAGCCACGTCGAGCTCCACACCAAGCTCAACATCTACACCAAGTACACCCAGTACGTCTGAAGACCCACCGGATTTCATCCCTCACAGTGAACAGACAACGACGACCGACGTTGTACCCACCACCATCATCGCTCGCAGTGAACAGACAACGACGACCGACGTTGTACCCACCACTCCAGTTCACTCGTACGAAATTTACAAGAGCGGGTTACCACGACAACGGATACACCTCGAACCATGGACCCTCGGTGGCAGCATCCCTTCACGTGTCTCATCGCAGGACCGACGGGCTCCGGCAAAACGCACTTCGTCCGGAAGCTCCTTCAGCACGCCGACAGCATGATCACCCCACCCATTGCCCGAGTCGTGTGATGTTATGGAGAATGGCAGGAAGCGTATGCAGCAATGCCCCACATCACGTTCGTGGAAGGCCTACCCAACCTGGCCGATTTGGAACCGGACACCTTGGTGGTTCTGGATGATCTCATGGCGGAGACGGATGCGCGGGTCACCCAACTCTTTACCAAAGGCAGCCACCATCGACGGCTCAGCATCATCTACATTGTGCAGAATCTGTTCAGTAAAAACAAAGTACATCGGAACATCAGCTTAAATGCCCACTACCTGGTGGTCTTCAAAAACCCGAGAGATACCACTCAACTGCTGCACCTGGCGAGACAGATATATCCCGGCCGCACACCGTTTGCGTTGGAAGCCTTTAAAGATGCCACAACCCCTCAGCACGGGTATATGCTCTTCGACCTCAAGCAAGCCACCCCCGACCACCTTCGACTACGGACCGGCATCTTTCCCGGAGAGACCCACCACGTGTACATACAAAAATAATGTAAACACATCCACAGTGGCGCCCCCAGCTGGAGTGTGTGTTTGATGATGGGGATAATAAAAAGAATGAATACCACAGCATGGTTGACTTTGTCTCTGAGGTAGATAAAAAGAGCAGAGTTGTGGGTTCTAGCATTAGTTGTACATAATGTCTGCGCGAGTACGGAAGCACGCTCCCACGCTCCGTGTATTGAAGACGGCCCCACCCGAGTTAGTCCGAACCATTGTACGCGGTGCGGACCCTGACCTTGTACGCTGTCTGTGCGAGATCGGGTACAACCTGTTAAAAGGCAACGTACCACTGACTCCGGCTCAGAAGACCAAGTTGGCCAAGCATAAGACAGGTCTCCGAACCCTAGTCCAGAAGCGGGTCCCACAAACACAAAAGAAAAAGGTGTTACAGAAAGGCGGCTTTCTCGGGGCCATCTTAGCACCGTTGGCCGCTTCCGTGTTGGGTCCAGTATTGGGTGGACTCTTCGGCCGACAATGAACCACACGAAAAAAATGGTCCTCGTCGAACCACGGTTCCTTCAAAACCTCCAATCCTGTCCCACCTACGGTGAAGACCATAAACACCCTCGATGGAGAGACGCAACAGATCTTACAGAGACCGGGGTTAAGCGACAGTGAGAAAGTACAACGGTACAATGAGACGCTTCAACGGTACATGACGTTCATGGACCAATACAAAACCCTCTCTACCCCACCACCACCACCACCGCCACCACCACCACGTGACACACCGCCGACCTCAGCACCCCGCTCCAACAGCCGCCATTACCAGGGGTAGTCCCCACAGCCCCACAGTGGGTGGAAGACGAAGTCCTGAAGAGTGTACCTGCATCGTTCAAGAAACAAGCTGGCCTGGTATTGCAACGGATGAAACATGACTTGGAATGATAAAGGCGAACTACTGGTACAGAATCAGGTGGTCCCCGGCACCCACATGACGGATTTAGTGAATGACCTGATGCGCAAACGCAGATCGCACACGGATCCTCGAGGATGGGAGGTCTTCGCTCAAGGCTTGAAAGACATGCATGTACCACAGGAATTGGTGGGAACCCCCACCGCTGGGCCTTTATGCAGCGAACCCAGCAATCGCCGAGTGGCCCACTACCTTCTTGGGAATCCGAATGGGAACCGGAGTCACCCCCCAAAACTCCACCACCACAACGGGCACCTTCTTTTCAAACCTTTAAAAAACCACCCTTGATCAGGACACCCCACATCTCCAGAGCCGTGACACGTAGCAAGTCAACGCGACGAACACGACGCCGGACACAACCGCCCAAGGCCTGGAACACCTATTAAAACCAACAGCAGCAGCAGGACAGCTCAGTCGCCATGTTTTACCTCACCCTACCCAGTAACAGTTCGCTGGATGTGTTTCCTGACAACACCGTGGCCAAGTACGTGACCCAGTTACCGCAACCGTTGCATTTACCTGGACGATGAGAATGTGGCCTCGTGGATATCCAATACCCTTACTCGTGGTACAACGTGCGAGCCAATGAAGTGTGGTACGAGGTGACCTACGAAGGAAAAGACACCCGACTCACCCTCCCCGAAGGCCAATACGATACTCCCAAGGAGTTCATGGGTGGGCTGTCAAGACTGTTGCATTATAAGGCTCTACGGGAGATCACGAATACTTCAAAACCCATCAAATTACAACACATATAAGGGAAGTGGGAAGAGGTGCCGACATACTGACTGCGTCATATGACTTCACAGAATAGTCTTCTGGTAAACCTAATCTAAAGCACATACCAAGAATCTAACGATTCGTGATATGTGTTGTATCTCAGGTACGCTTTTATTGTACCTGTTCATGTGGCAACATGGATGATATGACCACACGGCCCTAGCACCGGCATATCCCTTCAAGAATCACGTGGACTTCGATTACAACGCACACAACGACAAGGCACAGCTTATCGTCACCGCCAACGCGAGTGACGTACTGAGTCCTATCCTACAGCAAATGCTGGGTTTCGATCTACGGACGTTCGCTGGTCCCACCGCCCACCAAGGCGAGGTCCCGATGGATATGAAGTCGGGTATGTACGGACTCTACGTCTACTCGGACGTGGTGGACAACCACATCGTGGGCGATATCAACACACCTCTGTTACGGGTGGTGCCCATTAAAAAGTTGTATGGAGATCAAGTCACCCACAGTTTCAGCCACATGCTCTACCTGCCCGTACGACAAACCCACATCAACACGATCACGGTGGATATAAGAGATGACACGGGACGACCGGTGGCATTCGAACGCGGGAAAGTGGTGCTGACACTTCATTTTCGACAAGCACGTGCTCCCCACTTTGTATAATGAAGGTGCCTTACGAGTGCGATGCACGCAGCTATATGGATTATTATGCCCAACAGGCCGGGGGTGGCTTTCCGGTTTTTAGTGGTGCACGCATGCAACGTGGACATGGACTGGGGAACATACTCGGGAGCGTCGTCAAAACGTTCCTGCCCTTGGTGACGCGTGGGGTGAAAGCAATCGGCAAACAAGCGGTACGCAGTGGACTGCAAGTAGCCGGTGATGTATTGGGGGGTACGGCACCCAAAGAAGCCTTGAAACGGCGGGCCAAAGAAGCGGGAGGCGTCTTGGTGGCCAAAGCACAACGCACCGTAGGGAATAAAAGACCTGCCCCACCGAGACCACGCACCAGTCGACGACCGACCCAGCGACGACGCACATCGAAGGCCCGGGATATCTTTTCTTAAAACATGTCCTTGATCCACGCCGAGTCCTGCCCCTCCACCAACAGTGATTTTGATTTGTGGACCGTCCCGCCCACACAGACCAGTGCCGAACAAGGATTATGGGTGGAGCATCTCCCGCTGTCCAGCATCAACGCAACAGGGCCCATCGAGTTCACCATCAGTAATGCGGATACGGCCTATGTGGATTTAGCCCATACCTACTTGTATGTGAAAGCCAAGATCGTCAATGGAGATGGCACCAGAATCGCCGACCAAGCAACGGTGGGGCCGACGAATCTCTGGCTGCACTCGATGTTTCAACAGGTGGATATATTTCTCAGCGACAAACTCATCAGTGACTCGACCAACACGTACCCCTATCGAGCCTACATCGAGACGCTGTTGTCGCATGGACGAGAGGCTAAACAATCTCAACTGACAGCCGCTTTATTCTACCAGGACAAAGCCGAGCACATGGGCGCAGAGAACGACAATACGGGATATAGCAAACGGAAGGCTTTGACCGCGAACGGCGTCTCGGTGGATCTCATGGGTCGACTGCACGCAGACATGTTCATGCAAGACCGATACCTCTTGAACAAGATCCCCATCAAAATCCGACTGATACGGGCGCCTCCGACCTTCGCCTTGATGGCCACTAACGTAGACGGGCATGCAGCTGACTATAAGATTGTCATCGAAGACGCAGTCCTGTATGTCCGAAAAGTGAAACCGAATCCAGCCGTTCAATTGGGACACATGAAAGCCTTGGAAACAAAACCAGCCCAGTACCCTATCCGACGTGTACAAACCAAAGTGTTCTCTGTGCCTGCTGGAAATATGAGCGCCAACAAAGAAAACCTGTTCCTGGGGGAACTACCCAAGCGATTGATCCTGGCCTGTGTGGAAAATACCAGTTTCAGTGGAGCCTACCCAGAGAATCCGTTTGACTTTAAACATTTCGGCATCAATTTTGTGGCCCTGCATGTGGATGGACAACAGGTGCCAGCCACGGCCTTAACACCGAACTTTGGGCGCGCGAATTTCATTCGAGCCTATCAGAGCCTGTTTACAGCCACCGGTCAAATCAACCAGGACGAAGGGAATTTCATCAGTCGGGAGGACTACGGGAACGGATACACGTTGTTCTGTTTCGATTTGACCCCCACCTTAGAGAACGACCATTAGCTGGCCCTCGCCAAGCAAGGCAATTTACGGTTGGAAATCCACTTTCAACGAGCCCTCCGGAGCACCGTCAATGTGATCTGCTACGCCGAGTTTGACAACATCATTCAAGTGGACAAGGCGCGCAACATCCTGTGTAACTTCTCCACCTAACATGGATACAGACCAGATAACCACCGTGCTGGAGAATGACCCAGAGACACGTATGGTGTTTCAAGGGGTGTTCGCCCGAGATGTGTTCCCATTAGACCGTGTGTATCCTGCTGCTTACGTTCTCAACACGGACCCGATGGATCGGCCCGGTGAACATTGGGTGGGCGTGTACTTGACAGAACAGCAGGGCGAATACTTTGACCCGTACGGCCTGCCACCCCTCCATCCCGATTTAACAGACTTCATGGATCAAGGCACACAGACGTGGTGTTGGAACAGTCAAACGTTGCAAAGCCTGACCAGTAGCGTGTGCGGACAATATTGCTTGTTTTACCTGTACCATCGATGCCGGGGAAGGCCCTTATCTACCATCGTACAGATGTTTGACGAGTACCCCAAGGCCGAGGACCGCGATGTACTCGTATATGACTGGGCCACCCATCATTTCAATGTACAAGCCCCGTTCTGGGCTTAAGTTCTTTCAATGTACAAGCCCCCTGTTCTGGGCTTAAGTTTACAAGCCCCCTGTTCTGGGCTTCAGTTCTTTCAATGTACAAGCCCCCTGTTCTGGGCTTCAGTTCTTTCAATGTACAAGCCCCTTGTTCTGGGCTTCAGTTTTCACGTGGTTGTTCTCACGTTGTTGTTGTTACTGAATAAAAAAAATGAGATCTCACCAAAAAACCCTGTCTTGTGTGTTTTATTCATAATGCATAAATGCCCAATGTGGAGATTCAGTCAAACTGAAATCAGTGGTGTAGGATGGGGCCAAAATGTAACCCATCAATGTTAGAATGCAAGAGCACTATAGTAAAATAGAGAGCCAATGAAATCAGCCCACAGACCAAGTACGTGTTTTGGTCTAGGTTTGGAGCGGGCATTTCATTGAGGTGCGTGTAAAGGAAGACGGTGAGTGAAGACTCGTCCAGCACGTATAGATTAAGTTTATTACTATAAGTTCTATGTATTTTTAAATATGGGAAAACCCGGATGTAAGATGAGAACCCGGATGTAAAACCACAGTACCCAGATGGAAGACGGCAAAAACCCACTGGGAAACCCCAGAAGAACCCGGATGTAGGCGCGGACGTAGGCGAAAGCATCCTAGTACCCGGATGGAGGCGTAGACGTGTACCTAGTACCCGTCCATTGGTTCTTTTATCGATCGCTCATTGGCTCTTTTTCTCGACCGCTGATTGGTCCAAATGGAACTGCCCATCCTTCCCAGGTTAATTTACAATCCCCTTTTCGGGTTCAAGCTCTGTCTATCGATGTCGCAACATTGTCCCCTCCGAACCTTGCCGAAAGGGAGACCTTGGACCGTTTGACCTGGATGTGACCTTTGACCTTTTGACCCGACATGCATCCGCGCACTGCCGGTGATGACGCGCGCGCGCGCGCGCTGCGGCATCAGATCATCCCCGCGCTGCGTGCCGGATGATCCGCGCGCTGCGGCCGGGGCGGGCCGGGCCGGGCCGGGAAAGTTGGAGATAGTGTTTGAGCATTCTGAAAAACCGGAAGTGACGTCACACACACTTGCGCAGACCCACCAAACCACGTGAATGTTAGTCCAGGTGGATGCTGCCCCACCTAGGATTCACATGGATACCTCACTCGACACAATAGGCCCATGAGGAGCCCACCTAGACCCCAAAAACGTCTATGTCCATACCCTTTGGCTACCGCGCATGCGCAGAATGACCCTATTTCTACCCCACATCCACGCCATAAGATGCTCCATTACATAGGCTTCACATGGATACCTCACGCGACCCATTCGAACCGTGAATAGCCCATCTCTAACCCAAACACACCCACAACAAAAAATGCCTGCTTTCTATGCTACGGCCAGGCTGCGCATGCGCAGAGTACGAACCATTAGTGTAGTCAAGTGCTCCTGCATGAGAGCTTCAAAATAAGACCTCATATGACACCATTGGACCACCAGGGACTCACCTAGACTCCAACATGTCCACCCCGTATGGATTTATACATACATTGGGCTTATATCCCAGTATATGAGTCTATATGGGTCTATATGGGCTGTATGGTACTTTTTCAAAAATTTCACCGTTTCGTGCCGGGACACTTCCTATCATGTTTGTCTTGACGAGACTAAGAAAACAAATCCAAACAACCATACCGCGAATGTATAGAAGTAGGTTTCCCAGTGGGACAAACATTGGTCCTATACCCCCAGTATGGGACTATATGGGTCTATATGGGTCTCGGTGACTTTTTTCAAAAATTTCACCGTTTCGTGCCGGGACACTTCCTATCATGTTTGTCTTGACGAGACTAAGAAAACAAATCCAAACAACCATACCGCAAATGTCTAGAAGTAGGTTTCCCAGTGGGACAAACATTGGTCCTATACCCCTAGTATGGGACTATATGGGTCTCCCTGAACTTTTTCAAAAAAATTCAACGATTCGCTCCGCGACACTTCCTATCATGTTTGTCTTGACGAGACTAAGAAAACGAGACCCCACAACCTATACCGCAAATGTCGAGAAGTAGGTTTCCCAGGATGGTCCTATACCCCCCATACTCCATATAGGCATTTCCCCGTAATTTAGGATAAAGTCCGTGTTCCGTATTTTTTCAGGAAAAATTTTACATACACCCACCCTGGAACTAGGGGGAGATAACTCTATTGATAGGCAATCCCCGTTAAGCCCGGCGACCTATATACCCCCCATACCCCATATAGGCATTTTCCCGGATTTTTCGATAAAGTCCGTGTTCCGTTTATTTTTTTTTTCAGGAAAAATGTTACATGCACCCACCCATGACTGGATGCCCCTTCACATAAGCTTCACATGGATACCTCATACAACTCCATCGGCCCATTAGGGACTCCCCTAGATCCCAAAACGTCTATTTTCATACCCTTTGGCCACCGCGCATGCGCAGAATGCCGATATTTCAACCCCACACCCAGCCCATCAGATGCCCCTTCACGAATGCTTCACTTTGATATCTCACTCGACCCCATCGGCCCATTAGGGACTCCCCTAGCTCCAAAACGTCTATTTCCATACCCTTTGGCCACCGCGCATGCGCAGAATGCCGATATTTCAACCCCACCCCCAGCCCATTAGATGCCCCTTCACGAATGCTTCACTTTGATACCTCACTCGACCCCATCGGACCATTTCCACAAAATTCAAGATGGCGGCCAAACTCTGGCAGATCGAGTTGTCTCCCTTGCGTCCAGAGTGTACAGATGGCGCTACTAGTTCCTCAAGTGACGTCATTTTTACATCCGGGTGAAATGTGGCTCGAAATCACCGCTCCCTACTACTGGTATTTCTGGGTACAGACGTGACGGACCCAAAGAATTTGGGTCAAATTCCATTTTGAACCAAACATTTTGGGTCCTTTTGACTTTATTTTGGGTACGTCACGTCTATATCCAAAAATTCTGACAGTGTTCTGTATCTTCTCCGAGTCATTAATGATAGGTTGCTCATTGTTGGCATAATGAATATTTTTTTGTAGTCTACCCCATCCAGATTTATTCCTATTATATCTCTGTCAAGATCAATATTCCGAGTATTGTAACACAGGGATATAGCAGAATAGGTTTTCCTGTCTGCTTCATCTGCTGTTTTGAAAAATAACGGACAGATGGCCATGTTGGACAAAACTTATTTTCATAGAAGGTACTGATCCGCTATCTTATTGGTGGTAAACGTTAACGACTGCCGCGATGGAGAGTCGGCAAACGGAATCAAACGCTGTTTTGAAGATAATGTGCAAAAGTAGACCTGGGATAGTTTTTCCTTTTTTTAGGAACATTAGGTCATAAATTCGCTGTGTGTTTTCAGGAAATTGCGCCGCTTGTCTGATTTTCAAGATGCATGTGATAACCCTCATTTTTGGCTCATTGATAATTTTCACAATGACTTCACTTTTCGGAGTTACTTTCATTCTAGTTGATAATTTTCCCTTGGTCATGTGTATCCTAAATTTAATGAGGGAAAAACAAAATGCCTGATTTGTCTCCAGAACCGTTTTGTTTAAATCAACAGGGAGTCTATAAATGTCCGGATTTGTTATTGTTTTTTTTTTCTTCTTCTCCATGTTACCCTGCTTTTTAACGTAGGGGTTTTTTTTGGTAGAATTTCTGTTCACTTGTGATGTCTTTGCTGTCATAGATGCCTTCTGTGGTATCTTTTGTTAAATTTGTAATCAGCCTGTTTGTATATAGTTTCTTTCTCGATTCCAAGAAACATTTAGCGAAGTTTTCACCTAAATCGGTCCATTGTGCCTTGATAGTTTTAGTATAATTTCTAGGTATCGTCATTTAGAGAGATGGCCATTTCGTCTAGCCTCTTAAGTAATTCTTCGCTGATGTTGATAACATCCCGTTTTAATTCTTCTTCTAAGTGTTCGATTGTTTCTTTAAATGTGTTTGTCTTTTTAGAATATTTAATGATCTCACGTCGATTTTCATCAGTAGGGTTTCTAAAAAGAACTGGTCATCCAGGTCAAGATGCAACTCTTCTAGCGTTCCACCGAAAGGAATCCGTGCAATCTCATAATCCGTGCAATCTCCTGTACATGTACGGACACAATTTAATCGTCTGGTCTTTTCCAACTGTTTGTTTCAAGTGCTGTGCTTTGACTTTCTCAACACTTTTTCAGGAAACTGCCAAGTTGAAGTAGGCGTTAATTGCAAATTCTGCAACAATTTTGTGTCTAAGCCCGAAACAAAGCCACAACAAAGGAACAAAATAACGGCGTTGATGAGTGGAGAGATTGGTGGACAAAATGCTGTGGAGTCCCTAATATTGGGAGCTGATATGGGCTTACCTGTTATTGATTGTGATGGTATTGGGAGAGCCTTTCCTGAACTTCAGGTAGCACAGATACAGATGTTAATGGAAATTCATGTCTCGTTCCATGTCGACTTAAGGATGACTGACTAAGGGGTTAACAGGACTAAATATGCAAGATGATTCTACTAAACTTGACATTATGTCCAATATAAAACGGTATCAGACACCAAAAGTTTTGACAGCCATATGCACGTGCATGTGGCATACATGCACTGGTCACGCGAGGAGATTTCCGTTATATCAAAGCGGTGGAATAAATAATGAAAAATTGGATCCTTCAGATGATATTCATGAAAACTTTTGATTTGAAGATAATTGATCGCTTATCGTTGTCACATTGGTTAGCAGATGTTTCTGATAATCAGCGTGCTGTGTGTTGAACATTAAATATATTACTGCACTGGTTTACGATTCTACAGATGGGCACCCCGTTTATATATGGTAAACTACCTTACCCAGCCACTCTGGCAGACGACAAGGGACAGACAGCAGTCGTTCTACAAGCAGATACAGCGAAGGACCTAGAAAACCATTTTCGAACTGTCTGCATAGAGATGGGGTAGGCATACAATTTTACCTGTATAACATGTCAGATGACTGGGCATATCGCGTTCACTTCACCCGTTTTTCAATCGACCCAGTATTGAAAATAATTTAAAAATTAAATCTAAAATTACAAGACTGAATTTACCAAATACAAGCGTCTAGTCCATCATTCAATATTCAGCTGTCGTCCATCAAGGAGTATCCGCGTCCATAATCTGAAGAACTAATTCGTATAACATTAGTAGAAACAAATAATAAAAATTCCTAGTATACATAAACATAGTCTATTTTCCAGCAAGAGGGAAGCGGTCAGCAATTTTTAATCATGCCGGCAAAATTTCGTTATATTACCAATATCAAATCTTTCGTTAAAAGTCGTTAACTGTCATACGAAATACGTCTTTCGATTATCAACGCTGAAATTCATTTATGAACGACAGCTTAATATTGAATGTCGGATCTGACGCTTACTGATGATCTCAGTCACGCTTTGATTGTGACTGTTCATATCAACGTCATGAACAGTATGGCGTTCATACGGCATCTCACCCCGGGTTAAGCGGAATTAGACATACATGTAAGTTACGAAACGTAACCTCAAAGCTCTTGCACCCTACGCTCCTTTTTTGTTCTATCAGCGTGCGATATGTATCGTCAAATTTGAAGAATTTTGAGGGGAAGCGCTTGGTGGTATAGTTCTGCTTTACAACTGTCTACAATAATGTCTTGTGAGGTTAGTTGAAATCGCCACATTTCACACAGAATCTAGCAAATGCTACTATGCGAGATATGCATACGCCATTTACAGGTCCCTCTGAAATATTGCTTTCCAAACAGGTAGTGTACGATGTCGGAATCATCTATCTTGCCGTAATGAAGGCCCGTTTCAATTTTAGAGATACAGGTGTAAATATGGTGTGCTATTATGGCTATCTGTTGTTTCCTCAAATCAAGTGAGGGTGGGTAACCTTCCATGCGTTATCAATATAGCGATTATCCACAACGAGAAGATGGTCTATAAAGCGTTCGGTGAAGATTGCCTAACATTCAGGAATATTTGCTTTGTATCAGATTGTCAAGTTTTACATCCATTGGTCAGTCGCAGTCCATTACACTGTTCCTGTAAACCACTGACACCCCAATCTCTATCAAAGTAAATATACTTGTCAACTAAAGCCAGACCCATCAACAGTTTCTAACAACGTGTGGCAGATAGCTTTTTCATTCAGGAACTTCCTCGGTTGATGATTTTCCGTGAGTTAAATCTTGAAAGGGCTCCTTGCATCAGTATACGAAACCATCCCTTTTGCGGTGCACTGGTTTGGTAAAAAAACCGCTCAAACTTGTACGAACAAATACATAACAAATGATACTGTCATTCTGCGAAAAACGGATTTCTTAACATACATATAGGAATCTTTTAATGAGCAAGCAAAATATGCCAAACAGTCCAATTTTTTATTTCTTGTCTTTGAGGTGGGAATTCCCATCATAACAAAAGTACGATTACGTCAACCAAAATAATTCTGTTATTTCCTTGACAAAGATACTGTGTTCTACAGAAGGCCGAAGTATCGTTTTGGTTAACACAATCATATTTCTATAACATGAAAAAAAAAACCCCGAAATATCGTTCAACATACTTGAAGCTCACGCACTTCGTGTTTGCAGTGTAACTCATTGGTAAGATACTGGCATTGTAATGTTCTGCCTCCGTTGCATGCGAGTTCGAAAAATTTTCAAAAACTTTTTTTTTCTTGCGTACAAATGAACAATACAGTTGATATGATATACTTTGATGTATATATAGTGGTGCTGAAATATTAATAAATATATGATAAGTATGGGCTTACTGCTTTCATGTAATCGAATCTGTTTATCTGCGAAACATTAGCCAGGATAATACCTTTCATCATGGTTCGTGCTGGCACAAAAGTAGGCCGAAGAATAAAATATACACCAAACGACAGACCCTGGTGAGAGATGGGGTGTTCAATATAGATCGAAGTTCTTCCACAACATTCAAAATAACGAAACTATTTATGTTTATATTTATTTTATAGCGGTTTGGGTTTTGCTGCTGTGGCCTTTTTTCTAGCACGCCTCTTACAAGTGATAATTTCTGTAAAAATTTTATATATCAAATTGTGTAAGACTGGCCTAACTTGAAGTCGGACAAGTTGTTTTTCAACTGTTCGCGTGGCATAAATCGGAATTGAGGAGGCCCTGAAGTCATCCTTATGTTCCACGGCTGACCGCTGCCGAACTGCCCACGGTGATGATCTATTATTACCCCTGTGAGGAGGTTGAACGATCGCATGCATTTCGAAAGGGACAGATTCGTATAATGATGCAAGGGGTCCTTTCGAAGTTATCGGTATCAAAACCTACATATAACTCATATTTCGAGAGTTTACACCGCTTTGTTACTTTGGCCAGTTTGATAATTTCACCGTGAATTTCTCAAACATTTCATCCAGATGTCAAGCGGCTTTATCTTGTGCCCCTCTCCAGCCTGCTGAACTTATGCAATTGGTGATACCATATTCTTTGAGTCGTGTCTGGTATCTGGGTCGAGCGGTTCTGGAGGCCAGGTGGTCTAAGACTTCCCCAGTGGACACCATCATAGAACACCAAAACGGGAAACTACTCATGGTCGGAAAGGTATTGAAAAGATATATTAATTTACTTCTATAAAAGCAACATTTATGTCAAACCCATTGATCAATGTTGCCTGAATATCAATCGCCTCTGATCTGAGTTCGCAAAATATGTGACTTGGGACGTTTGTATCACACAGCATAAGCTACCGAATCCTGTTCCACCTGTGGACGAAGCGTGGAATGCCTCGTAGACGGCATTGTGAAAGAAACTTCGTGTAGCGAAATGTTGGTATGATTTGATATAACCTGATTTGGTATACACTTAATTACTCTCACAGAAATGAATATATGGATGAATGTGGTGTTTGATTTTAGATTGTAGACGTGCATCGAGAAACAACTGGTGGTTTCAACCGCGGAATAATCACAATACAAGGATTGGGGAACTTTACGAACCAGGTTTTGAAGATTGATTTCCAAAATGAGAACCTGGTCGCCAGAACAGAATCACCACAACAGGTAATAGTGCACAACTAGCCCGCCCCAGTAAATCTAGAACCTGGTCGCGAGAAATATATCACTACGACAGGTAATAGTGCACAACCGTCCTAGTAAAGCTAGAACTCTGTCGCGAGAACTAGATCAACACAACAGGGAATAGTGCACAAAATTACAACACATATAAGGGAAGTGGGAAGAGGTGCCGACATACTGACAAAGTCACATGACTTCACAGTATAGTCTTTCGGTTAACCTATTCTAAAGCACATACCAAGAATCTAACGATTCGTGATATGTGTTGTTTCTCAGGTGCGCTTTTATTGTACCTGTTCATGTGGAAACTTGGATGATAAGACCACACAGCCCCTAGCACCGGCATAAGCGGAATTAGATAAAAATCTAGAGAGCTATGATGGAAATGCACTGACAACTCGTATATTGGTAACTGATGAGCTGTTTCGCTGGGACAACTCGAACACTGGGGATTGGTGAGCTGTATCGTTGTCTGATGAAAATGACGGTATTTAACACAAAAGACTAGTCTGTAAGGCCCGATGTCGACCCAGCATCAACTTCCCACAAATGCCAACATATATCAAAGAACAAAAGGTCTGTATAGGGGGCGGGCCTCGGGGACGAAACGTCCACCAGCAGAATCTCGCCATATACAGGTAAAAATTACAACACATACAAGGGAAGTGGAAAGAGGTGCCGACATACTGACAAAGTCACATGACTTCACAGTATAGTCGTTCGGTTAACCTATTCTAAAGCACATACCAAGAATCTAACGATCCGTGATATGTGATGTATCTGAGGTACGCTTTTATTGTACCTGTTCATGTGGCAACTTGGATGATAAGACCACACGGCCCCTAGCATCGGCATAAGCGGTATTAGATACAAATCTAGAGAGCTATGATGGAAATGCTCTGACAACTCGTATATTGGTAATTGATGAGATGTTTCGCTGTGACAACTCGTACACTGGGGAGTGGTGAGCTGTATCGTCGTCTGATGAAAATGACGGCATTTAACACAAAAGACTAGTCTGTAAGGCCCGATGTCGACCCAGCATCAACTTCCCACAAATGCCAACATATCAAAGACCAAAAGCCAAGCTCTGTATAGGGGGCGGGCCTCGGAGACGAAACGTCCACCAGTAGAATCTCGCCATATACAGGTAAAAATTACAACACATATAAGGGAAGTGGGAAGAGGTGCCGACATAGCTTTGCAGGCGAAGCCGATATATGACATCACTACAGGTGTATATAGGGCTTTGTAAGCAGGGTCGCCATCTTGCTTCGCGGTGATCACGTGACCCGGATACACAACTGGCTGAGTAGGGATAACGGTGAGCTTCATTTCGGTCACAATTTAGCGAGTACAAAAGGGAGTTTTACTGATCCAATGCGATAGTAGGTTGTGTGACTATTGTGTCCCTTAGTTTAAAGAGTTAGACAATTTATGCCCGAGAAGAAATCCGTGCCAAGAACAGGTTACTCAAAAGGGATTTCCGCAGTTAGTGGTCATCTTACAATGTGATAATGATTTCCCATTTGGACGATAATTTGTGGAGAGGTTCTCCTACGTTTAGATAGTGTCTGTGTGAAATTTCATTTTAATCGGATCACGGGAACTGGCATTTATCGGTTTGAATTTATAGACACCCTCAAAAAGAACCACAATAATGAAATTCGGGAGTGGATAGGCCACTAGCAGGGCCAGGGGATGAATATATTCACCCTTTACCTTCATGTAACTTACGTCGTGAATATCACCTATGCTATCATGCTATTACATTTTATAGTTTTAGATTCCACACCTAGCCCAGGAATGGCTTAGTCTCGAATGGCCGTGTAATCGACTGTGTAGGAAGAAAAGCCACGCCCACCTACAAAGCAAAGGTTCTATAGCTAATTCCACACCCAACCTAATGAAGATGTACATAAAGCCCCGCATCCGCAACCGCGCGAAGCCTGGAGCCCGTGTGCAACCAGGCTCAACTAAATTCATTCCCATAGAAAGGCCAAAGGGCTTCAAATTCCGCTGAGCGCAGTTCCATTAATATTACGCACTCTGGTCAAATTAATTACCCAGAAATCCAGAGTCTATATAAATGTGTTTTGTACGATATTTATCAAATTTATCTGCCAGTGTCCACATTTTGTTTGCCTGCATGAGTGAATAGGCTGTGTATAATGTGTATCAATTATCATAACACGGAAAGATTTCCAACTTCAGGAAAATAACGAAGATCGTTCTTCATTGTCCCAGATTCTCAGAGATAAATGTTTTCTTCTTCCTATTACAATCAACTTTATATTAGATCTAAAAACATAATATTATATGCTCTAAATTGGAATGAAAACTATCACGTCTTTACGAAGAAGTGCTTTCTCCGAGGTCCGCGTGCTGCCAAAGTAAAAACAACAGCAGGGATAGCTTTGCAGGCGAAGCCGATATATGGCATCACTACTGGTGTATATAGTTGGGTGTGGAATCTAAAACTATAAAATGTAATAGCATGAAAGCATAGGTGATATTCAGGACGTAAGTTACATGAAGGTAAGGGTGAGTATCCCTGGCCCTGCTAGTGGTCTGTTCACTCCCGAATTTCATTATTGTGGTTCTTTTTGGGGGTGTCGATAAATTCAAACCGATAAATGCCAGTTCCCGTGATCCGATTAAAATGAAATTTCACATAGACACTATCTACACGTAGGAGAACCTCTCCACAAATTATCGTCGAAATGGGAAATCATTATCACATTGTAAGCTTGATGACCACTAATTGACCCTTTCGAGTAACGTGTTCTTGGCACGGATGATTCACAGTCAATTCACCCACAAACCGATTCACCCACAACCAATTCACCCACAACTTCAGGTCGATTCACCCACAAAAAAAGTCAACTCAAATGTCACATTATTGACTGAATGACAATGAGAGTAAATTTTTGCACATTCTTTAACTACCATTGTATATAAAAGTTCTTTGAATTCCAATGTTTGAAATTAACTTGAGTTAAAACAATAGTTGATAAACTAAATACTCATCCAGCTTAATTATCATTGTACCAATGCTTTCATCTTGATATAGCTGTTATTTAGATTGTTGCGTTGATGGCATGCACCAATCAGTGTTGCTAATACAATTGTTGATAAGCTAAATCCAACTTAACTTAGTATTTCTAGTTGGTGGAACAGAAATATATAATATATTAATTATACATGTAATATATCCATATCCATTAAATATGTTGAATAAACCGACATTGAGACTGTGGGTGAATTGACCTGGTTGTGGGTGAGTTGACTTTTTTTTGTGGGTGAATTGACCTGGAGTTGTGGGTGAATTGGTTCCCCGTGTTCAATCTTTTTCTCGGGCATAAATTGTCTATCTCTTTAAACTAAAGGACACAATAGTCACACAATATACTATCGCATTGGATCAGTAAAACTCCCTTTTGTACTCGCTAAATTGTGACCAAATTGAAGCTCACCGTTATCCCTGCTCAGCCAGTTGTGTATGCGAGTCACGTGATCACCGCGAAGCAAGATGGCGACCCTGCTTACAAAGCCCTACATGCACCCGTAGTGATATCATATATCGGCTTCGCCTGTAAAGCTAGTGCCGACATACTGACAAAGCCACATGACTTCACAGTATAGTCTTTCGGTTAACCCTAATAAAGCTAAAACCCTGTTGCGAGAAATAAATCATTACAACAGGGAGTAGTGTACAACTATAGCCCCAGTATTAAGCACATATTAAGCACATAACACAGTGGGTGGGGAAATAATTGAATGTCATATTTTCCCCAACTGGTAATGGTACTGTCAACGGTATATAAGTGTTTTTAATCTACCACATTAGTCCGCATTGGCTTGTTAAACTTCATTTGTATTTCTCACAAAATGGCGGCATGCCAAGGGCAATGTGTAAAAGCGGACTACGGTAAATTATCCCTAGAGGGGGTGCGGTTATTCATGGGTAATTGAGTCAGTTGTCTATCCATTTAGCGCGTCACTACTAAGAAGCTACATGGATACAATGTTGCGATTCTATATTTGGGAGGTAGAACAAGCGTGCGTGCACCAAAACAGGACTGATATATTTTAATATTGCTGGTGTATTATGGTTACAATGGTCTGAATTGATCATAAATATGAATGTAAATTTGTAAAATTTGGGATAGCAGTTCTTGGCTCAAGGGGGACTAGTGGACATTGTTCACATGCGCTGAGGGCTGGGGTCCACTATCTATAAGGATACATGGCATTTCGTATCCAAACCGATTCGACCCCAACTCTTTCGTACCCAGTCCGTTTCCTGTCCATTGTCTGGATGTGGTTCAGATCAGATACTCTTATATAACCTGAATCAAATCAGTCTAGAGTCATTTCCTGTAGAGTCGTATGGTTGCTTTTTAGTCGCCAGACGTCGTCAATTTTTCCCACATCTTGCATATCGCTTCAATTAATCCAAATTTACAAATACTAAACAGAGACAAATCAGTTTAATGTGAATAAATAATTCAATGGAGATATATTTTCACAGATACTTGCCTGCACTCCTGACCTGATTACTTGTGTGGATACTGAGAGTGGAGAAGCCATTATGACAGAAGAAATCCGCTACGGTCTCAGAGTTACCGTTCTTGCTCTACCCAGTTGTCCACAGCTGAGATCAGAGGTGGCACTCGATGCTGTCGGTCCACAGGCCTTCCAATACAATATCACATTCGTGCCAGTTGGTGCATATATCGAGCGCGGTCCTGTTTCTATGAAGTAGTTCAAAATCGAAGTACACACATACGCAATTAAGGATGTCCGCTGGTGGTTTTTTACTTTGGCAGCCATTTTGCCTGTTTTTCTATTGGGTTATCTCCCTTCCCTAGGTTAAGAGATGGGGATTTCCTTTAAAAGCCTTCTAGCCGAGAATTTTGCACACCAACATCCATCCAATTTGCTAAATTTTGATAGACATTATGATTATCTGCAAACAGATAGAATATAAGAAAAAGTTAAATACTATTTATATGAATTTTTCATGAATATGCTTCAAAACTAGAGCTATTCCCTATGCTTTCTGGGTTATCAAATTGAGAATGGGTCAGTCCACTTAACGTTGCCTACAGCTAAAAAATGCACACCAGCCTATATTTTTTTCTTTGTTTTTTCTCATATTACACAATTATGAATGCACCAACACACATTATTCAAAAAGTTAATTACTTTGATTTACCACCAGCCGACATCCTTAAGTACCAGTAGTCAGTGGTGTAGTTTAGAAATGCTGTTTTCGTGTCATCTATATCCGACGGTTTTCTGATCAGCGGATATCTGTGCCATCGTTGGTTATAACGATTCACCAAATCTTCTAGAACGTCTAAATAGTGGTAGGTTTGTTTATGAGTGTATAATATCTGTCTGTACAGGATGTTTTGCGTCATTCTGATGTACCTTGTCACGGAGTTGGTCTTCTTTTCATCGTGAGTGAAGTAAAAGTAATAACAAATAGACGTACGACAAAAACAAAATTTGCCAAAACCAAGTTAATTTATTGCTTTCCAGAGAACCATGTTTAACATTTGGTCAATCTTGCAAGTTCTTTGAATAACTATGGCGAAACAGGCCATATACCAAAACGAACTGACCATATACCAAAAATCAGAAGAGTTCTTCTCCAAGATGTTTCAGTTATTTGGTGAACTCCTAATATCTGTACAATTTTACATGTACATCCATTTATGCCGATATAAAGTTATCTGCAGGAGACAAAATTGTGAAAATATTAAACCGTTTTATTGTGTGACAAATCTACACATATGGGTTAAATACAAGGAAACAGTAAAATATTAAAAATGGAATTAATCAGGCTAGATTATAGGCAAAATTTATCTGGGTTTGAACAAAGCAGACAATGGAAGTGAATTATGCTCCTAAAAAGGTTCATTATGTGATCAAATCGTCCCAAT
Organism: Hanleya hanleyi; assembly: GCA_036873755.1. Lineage (NCBI taxonomy): Eukaryota > Metazoa > Mollusca > Polyplacophora > Lepidopleurida > Hanleyidae > Hanleya > Hanleya hanleyi. The sequence continues at coordinate 142,047 of JAVTVY010000342.1, read as the reverse complement.
ACTTATTCAGCATGTATCTAGCAGAGATACTTATCCAGCATCATGGTATCTAGCAGAGATGCAGATACAGAGATACTTTATCCAGCATGTATCCAGCTGAGATACTTATCCAGCATGTATCCAGCACAGATACTTATCCAGAATGTATCTAGCAGAGATACTTATCCAGAATGTACCAGAGTTCCTTTCACAATTCTACACTTCAAAGCACTCTAAAATAGAGAAGCTGTTATCCATTTTAACAATCCCTCAGTCTTGTGAAATGTTTGCGAAACCAGACGCTTATCTAAAACCTCATAAAAACTCCTGGTCAGCTTGTGTGTGTACGGAAACTAGCCTTGCTTCTGTGAACTAGGAATTCGCCGGCAGAATATGATTTGCTTCTCAAACAGATAAAACCATGTAAAACATCTTGCTCGTTAACCAGCTTTGTAACCTGTTATGCATATGTGATACATAGGTCTTCGTTTTTGTTGTCTGTTCAGCAGAGATCTGTGCCATCGGTGGCTGTAACATTTATGGTATGTTATGTTATGGGTGTAATATCTGTACAAGATGTTTTCATCGTTCTGATGAACCTTTCCACGTAGTTGGCCTTCTTTTCATTGTATTTGATGTAAAAGTACCGGTAATGACTTTCCAAAATCCAAAAACGATGACACTAACAATGGAATTGATCGTGGACTGCAGGCACTGCAGATAGGTTGATGTAAAGAAACCGTCAGATCAATGTGTGACGAACAGACGAACGACAAAAACAAAATTTGCAAACACTAATTTGATTTGTTGCTCTCAAGACAGATGTATTCTAAATTTGGAGAATTTTGGTTGCAAGCTCTTTGAATATCTATGTCGGAACAGGTCTGTGACGAAAGGGCAAACTAGAGAGCAAACGAACTGACAAACACATGCAAAAAACTGGTCAATTGTTCTCGAAGATACTTCAATTGTTTGACGAGGCTTGGAAGAGGTAAAGACAAAGCGGTTTCACACTCATGTCGAGGTCAATAATTAAGACATACCTCTCTCTGCTTACTTCCTTAAAACAAATCAATATAAACAGTTTAAATCCATATAAACAATCAATCCCACAGCCTCTGACGTAAACTACCCTCCTCTGTGGACACCTTGATTGTTTTCATCAATGGACTCCTATTATCTGTACGATTTTACATGTACATGTTCAGTTGCCAAAAAAAAGACTTATATGCTGGAGAGAAATTGAAAACATTTTATAAAACTGTTTTATTTTGTGACAAATCTACATACATGGGTTAAATACATGGAAACAGTACAATATTAAAAATGAAATTGATCACAGGTTAAATTACAGGCAATATTTTCTCTGTGTTTGGATAAAGCAGACAATGGAAGTGAATTATGCTCCTCATATGGTTAATTATCTGATCAAATCCCCCGGATACTTATCCAGCAGAATTCCGTTAACAATTCTACACTTTAGAACACTCTAAAATACGGAAGCTGTTATCCATATAAACAATCCTACAGTCTGGTGCTGAACTGTTTAAGAACCAGATGCTCAGCTAAAACCTCATATAAACTCCCGGAAAGCTTTTGCTGTACAAAAACCAGCTTGTATCTGTGAACCAAGGTATGCACCAGCGGGACCAAGCAGAATAGGTGGATTTGCTTCTTAAACAGATAAAACCATGTAAAACAGCGTGCTCGGTTAACCAGCCTTGTAACCTGTAACACCTACATGATACACAGTCAAGTGATCATCTACTTGCCTTCTATATAAATAATGAATAACAACTATTATGTACAAGTGTTTCAATATAATTAACATTTTAATAAATTGCATATGTCAACATATAATGTTGTCAGTGAAGTAGAGATGGTCACCAGATGGACACAATGAGAAGGATACAATGAACAGATTGAGAACCTCCCACTAAAAATTGTTTTCAAGATGCAAGACAATTGTTCTCCAATATGTTGTCGCTGAATGGGTTGTCAATTTATTGATGTATCAAAAGTCATTAACAAAGCTTCAAAGGACACAAATCTCCAGAGTATCGGTGAATCTAAACTCTATTCAGAAACACCAAATTATAATCCGAATCATTTAGAAAAAATCTCAGTATTCTTTGTTAAACTTTTATTGGAGAACTCAAACCCCAGTTCTAATCCCCTCATTCTAAGAAACTTGATATTGATTTGGAATTTACTGAAGTTTGTTTCTCCTGTGCAGATAGCACAAACTTTTTTACTGGTGCTCAAATATGTCCAATGTGGAAGACTGTTATAAGAATTGAGGCAAATATAAGACACAGTGAAGAACTACGAAAATGACAACTAATATCCTTAACATATTCATAACTGTTATCATAATCAATCTTAATACTCTATCAATTCTCCCCCTCTTTACATGTTGCTTGCAGGACCTTATGGGCCCACATAACCTGATCATCCACCAACAATAACGTCGCTTCTACAGTTTCTAATGGAGACACCACATGTTCCATTAACATGTCATTCCATATTGAGTGATAACTGAGCTGAGCTGTTAGGGTGAAATGGTGAATTTGATGATCTCTCTCTGTCATTAAGTGGATTAGTCCAAGCGTACAGATATAAGAACCAGTCAGAACATGTCACAAAGATCCATTTAAAATATTAGAATATAAATGAGATGGCAGTCACTGGATGTGACCTTTAGTGGGGGTTACGTAAGATGCTACTAGTGACTTGTAAACATGAGGAGCATTGAAGGATATTATTGTATTGTCTTACAACCTGCCTGGAAGAACAGCCTGGATAAAGGCTGCTAGTATTCATACTCAGACTCGGCCTACCTTGACCAATTATAGTATATGACCTCTGGGGCCTACTCTTCATATTAGTTGAGTCTCTCCTTCTGACCACTATCTCAGTCAACTAATATTAATCTCTTTTGTCATGGTTATTTATAGAACCAGGTCAACTAAATTCTACAACTGTACATTGCATAATGGAAAACCTAAGATAGCAAAATGTCTGCACTACAACTGAAACAAAGACCTATGTGAAAATGATTTGTGAACTGAATGCAGTGTCTGTAATTAATAACAGTTACTTTCAATTCCCCACCCCCTTATCAAACAAAGTAGGTTTGTGACATTATCATGAACAGTGGGTTGACATTGACGTGTTTATTTTCAAGCTTGATAGTGATGTGCTCTACCATACAGTGATGTACTTGATAGTGATGTGCTGTACTTGATAGTGATGTGCTCTACTATGTAGTGATACACTTGATAGTGATGTGCTGTACTTGATAGTGATGTGATGTACTTAAAGTGAACGTAAAGGCTGCGACAACACACGCACTGCGTGGAAGAACTATATTAAAAGTATCATTTGGCAGCAACAAATATTTTTTGTGATTTTTTCCCTTCCAAACAAAAAATTCCAAACACGGGAATTATTGACTGATGCAACGAGCGACTGGAGTCGGCCATAACAGTTTATTCATTAGCCTTGCGCCAATGAAAACGCTTGTACGGAGCACGTGATATTTTCCTGTGACGTAGTATCACTTTGTTTTGGCATCGCTGTAGCACGAATTGTAATTGCGGTGGTGGAGAGCTCGGCTGTTTCAAGCGTGTTTTGATTGTGTTGCGTGTCTCCAGCAAGTGTTTACTGACCTGAAACGTTCGATGAACTACTCACTACTTTCGTCGACATCGTAGCGTTCTGGTTCAAACTGGTAACCCTGTAAACCTTCATTTGTCTCTTCGTCAGAACTTGAAGTCCGGCTAGCCTCCTCGTGCGTCGCTATGTTTACATGCTTTCTGCGCTTTCTAACTCCACGAAGTAAAGAGCTCCGAAGTGATACGACGTCACTGCTCTGAGTGAGATAGCCAGCATGGCGGCAGCCGGGGAACAATAATACAACGGAGATAATTTCGTTCGTACTCGGTGCAAAAAAATCCCCAAAAATATTTGTTGCTGCTATTTCAGTATTTCAATGTAGCTCTTTCCCACAGAGTGCATGTTGCCTCAGCCTTTACGTTCACTTTAAAGATTATAGATGTGGTGAGAATGACGATATAAAATCATAATTGAGTTTTATTATGGCGGTTCATTTACATAATGGTGTTAGAGTATGTGCATATAAATGTACACTGGTTTCTGAGATGTCCTGGAATGAGAGAATTTCAAGAGAAGATTTTTCCGTTTAGATATTGTTTCTGAGGGACTGTCCATAATAAGCAAGTACAGATATTTGGAATTTTAAATATCTCCATAATCATACCACAGACAGTTCCTCTTGACTTTGTCCCTTAATCAGTAAGGATAGTCGTATTCAGAAGAAACAGAGAATCAGCAGGGTATCATCAAGAAAAAAGTAGCATCTCTCACGAAGTCTTTATCAGTGGATTTCAGTTCAGTTCAACTGTACCAGACAGTTTTTTTGTGTCAACACTAAATTGTGTAAGTTTTCAGACATCTGATAAGTTAAAACTCTCATAGCTGTTTCCTCACATTTGTTTTTCTCTCAGATATACACAGAAGTGACCCATTTGAACCAATATGTCAATATTTGCATCTCTGCTAGTTTACAGATTCAAAAGTTCACCTGTAGCAGTGTTTACTTTAAGTGTTATTACCTGTACTTATTATTCAGTGCTGTACTTTAATATTCAGCTTTCAAGTTGTTAGCATCAGAAGAACTGCTGAGATAATTTGATCACTGTATTAAAGCGAAGCAATTAAAGGTGATAGCTGAGAATACTCTGATAGTTGTCCAATAGTATTCACCATAGGATTGTTCTATAATCTGAGAGCAACACAGAATGTTGGTCTGTGGACAGGTATAGACCCTGTTGTGAACAGTATTGATAACCATGTTAAAACTTTACTCTATTGATCAATATATTAAAGAAGTTCTCAGTCAGATTTGTCCTCTGTGTTAGGCTTCCGTCGTCTTACGTCTCCATCAGCCTTTGTGTCATCTAAAATGTCAGATTCATCATCCTGTAATGAAAAATATAATCTTATCATGTAGTATGCATTTGGAGAGGCTAGATTCAATCCTTCAAAAGATATCATCAATACTAAAATTCGACCAAGATAAAATAGGTCAAGGTAAGTTATATTCACTAGGCTTCTGACCCATCGCATATGTTACATGAATTTAGAAATCCTGATTACATGGAGGGACAGACCAAGCAGACAATACCCTTTGGCCGAACTTGCATGCAGAGGGGTAAATATCAACAGGCTTAGAATTCTTTGCCATCACAATTCATATTGAGTCTGAACTGTACTTACAGTATAAACACAAAAATTTTCAATGATTTACTGTATTTTGAATTACAGTGACCTTGACCTCAGACCTTTTGACCTCAAATTAAATACAGTTCTTCTTTGACCCATGGGTGAAGTATACCCGAAGTTTGTTATCAATCCATGACATGGCTCACTGATCTGATCAGCAATTTTATGGCAGGAAATCTCACATCCTGTGATTGAATTATTAAAGGATTAACTGTATGTGAAATATAGGATATCCATATGAGTCAATTCTATTTTATTTTGCATTGCACCCAAGAAGCATACTTCAGCGATTTATTCTCTGGTATCGTCTATATTGCTTCTTCAGGGATTTAGTGATAGATAGTTAAATAGATTTCTTCTAATTATTCAGATGGTAAAAGTTATCCAGGCTTCTGCAGAGAGAAATTCTGCTGACGTTCTACAAATTTCACTAGCTTTTCAGTTCTTGAGATAAATAACATAACCAGGCCGTAGCATTCAGCCTCAGTTGACATAAAGATGTTTTTCTGCTTCAAAGTCTAAAAATGCTGTCCAAAAAATGAGAAAAAAATAGGGTAAATAGATATACATTTATCCATAAGACTGTGACTATTAAGTGTGAAACACTGACCTGTCCTCCGTCCTGGGCCTCCTCTCTCACATGGACAGAATATTTGGGTGGGAACATGAAGTCACAACAGCAAACAAATATCTGAAACAAAGGAAAGGCCTGGTTAAATGACTGCCACACACTTAGAATTGAACAGGTAATATTTGCTAAACACCTGTGACACACGTATCCAGTGCTAGGTATGGAATTCATGTAAGTACGGCGTTGTCCAGCAATCCTCGATCGTCACGATCATGTCAGCTTTCATATTAAAATTAATGTCATGTTTCATGCACTGCCTGCCATACGCAGACCTGGCAGGGGTGAAACGCACAAGAGCCACCAGATGATGGCATATCCCCCACAGCCATTTGTCGCTTTTTGTAATAGCAATTTGGGAGTATAGTGATAGTGAGACGCATTTATACTGGAGTGATTTGAACATAGTATACAAACATGGTGATCAGGAAAATGTGAAGACAAATATTCGAATAGTAATATTTAGATACCAAAGGGCCATCACTGGCGAAATACGAAAACAGTACATCAGCATTTTTGTACAATCATGATAATGTTTATCAGATGGGTGAAGATCATTGTCAAGTTAAATTACAACCACTTCATTTTTGACAAGGGAAGATATCATTGCAGGAATGTTCGACTGAGTAAGCACTAGAGACACAAATTGAACAGGTGTATTTTCAGGATGACTGAAGATGAAATAAAGCATTAAAATCAGAATGAATTTACTTACCAATCCTAAAATGAGTCCACCAATTATTGTAACAACTGCAAAAATGATATAACAGCCCCACTCCGGGATACCATAGTCTTGAACCATGACATTGTAAAACACCTGTGAAACAGAATAACGAGAGCTCATCAGGATTTAATATATACCCGCACATTAACCAGATTTAATATTTCTGATCCCACATAAAGATTATAATACAAACTTGCAAATACATGTCTCATTTTGGTACACACTGATGATTGTTTGAGACTTCAGGAACCCTAGCCTTGACCTCAAACATGTCAAAATGAATAGGTTTTTTTCTTCTCCATTCTTGAAGTTTGAGTTATCAGCATATCCAAAGTTTGGTCACAATAGACGTGGGGATATTACAAGGAGAACTGAAGTTAACAGACTGCCTTCAAGGTATATCTGAAATTCTGTCACAACTTGTTGCCCTGCACTGCAGTTTATAGCTCAGTCATCAATATTTCATCTATTTCCTAGTATTCAGGCTGCAGTGACCTTGACCATGCCTTTGACTTCAAAATCAACAGGTTTCCACTTTACCAGGAGTGTATGCCAAGAGTTATACAATGTTGTTTTGGGCCAGTGACCTTGACCTTTTGACCTCAAAATGAAACAGGTTTACTATTGCCCTGCAAATAATGTATAACCAAAGTTTAGTACCAATTGATGCCCAGGAACTTAATATATGACACAGATAGCAACAGTTAAGAGATGGACAAATGAATGGACTGTCAATAGGCTGTGAGGTTTGAGGTACACATGTATTTCTCAAATGTAATCACAATCCACATCCGTGAACTGGAGTTATAACAATTTATGATGTTTTTCTGATTTTTGGGCCACAGTGATCTTGACCATTGACCTTTCTGACCTCAAAATAGATAGGGCTCTCTTCCTTGCCCCGTGAGTGTAAGGCATCTGTCAAGTTTGGTACCAATCCATAACCTGGTACTAGCGATATCGCACAGACATTAAAAGTTAATGAATGGACTCACCATTAAATAATATGAATTTGTCTGATGATGGGTGTATAAAAACAGGGCATAACCTGTCAGAAAACAAAAATAAACAGGATTCGGGGCTGGGGCTCAGTAATAAATAACCTAATTACAATACTGCTGCTCACCTACATGAAAAATGTTGATTACTTGTGTGGCAAATTAACTTCTTGATGATAATTGAGATAATGATTTGAATGCAACAATTTCAACTGGTGAACAATTGGTGGAGAGGTAGAAGGTCATTAGATGCATGTATTGTGAAAACAGTATTGATATAGAGTTGATAGATTAGTTGAGGTATGATAATGATTAAGTGAGTTACACTTACCCTAACTATCATGGACAGCTTAAAGAATAAACCCACTGCTCCCATGCTGAAAAACAAAAACAAATGTAGCACACATTATTGAACATACCATTATGTGGGGATCGGAGAACGTTCACAGTTATCTACGTATACATGAAAGTTCTCTACCGAGTCACATATATTTAACTAACAGTAAAAACAAATACCATGTGAAAACCTATCATAGGATTTAACACTACATTCACATTTCTGCGCGATTATTTCAATACTGATACACCCATATGTTATTATTTTATTTACTCTAATTGAATTAATAAGAGCTTACAATTCAATGGCAATGCTGGTGTATTGCCTTATTGTATGGGTGAAGGGTTGAACCACTGATGTTTGACTAACTGTATGGATGAAGGGTTGAACCACTGATGTATTGACTTACTGTATGGATGAATGGTTGAACCACTCATGTATTGACTTACTGTATTGATGAAGGGTTGAACCACTGATATATTGACTTACTGTATGGATAAAAGGGTTGAACCACTGATGTATTGACTTACTGTATGGATGAAGGGTTGAACCATTGATGCATTGACTTACTGTATGGATGAAGGGATGAACCATTGATGTTTTGACTTACTATATGGATGAATGGTTGAACCACTGATGTATTGACTTACTGTATGGATGAAGGGATGAACCACTGATGTATTGACTTACTGTATGGATGAAGGTTTGAACCACTGATGTTTTCACTAACTGTATGGATGAAGGGTTGAACCACCGATGTATTGACTTACTGTATGGATGAAGGGTTGAACCACTGATGTATTGACTTACTGTATGGATGAAGGGTTGAACCACTGATGTTTTGACTAACTGTATGGGTGAAGGGTTGAACCATTGCTGTATTGACTTACTGTATGGATGAAGGGTTGAAATATTGATGCATTGACTTACTGTATGGATGAAGGGATGAACCATTGATGCATTGACTTACTGTATGGATGAAGGGATGAACCATTGATGTTTTGACTTACTATATGGATGAATGGTTGAACCACTGATGTATTGACTTACTGTATGGATGAAGGGATGAACCACTGATGTTTTGACTTACTGTATGGATGAATGGTTGAACCACTCATGTATTGACTTACTGTATTGATGAAGGGTTGAACCACTGATATATTGACTTACTGTATGGATAAAAGGGTTGAACCACTGATGTATTGACTTACTGTATGGATGAAGGGTTGAACCATTGATGCATTGACTTACTGTATGGATGAAGGGATGAACCATTGATGTTTTGACTTACTATATGGATGAATGGTTGAACCACTGATGTATTGACTTACTGTATGGATGAAGGGATGAACCACTGATGTATTGACTTACTGTATGGATGAAGGTTTGAACCACTGATGTTTTCACTAACTGTATGGATGAAGGGTTGAACCACCGATGTATTGACTTACTGTATGGATGAAGGGTTGAACCACTGATGTATTGACTTACTGTATGGATGAAGGATTGAATCACTGATGTATTGACTTACTGTATGGATGAAGGGTTGAACCACTGATGTATTTTCAACCCTGACTCACTGGGTTGAAGCACTGATGTATTGACTTAATGTATGGGTGAAGGGTTGAACCACTGATGTATTGACTTACTGTATGGATGAAGGGTTGAACCACTGATGTTTTGACTAACTGTATGGGTGAAGGGTTGAACCATTGCTGTATTGACTTACTGTATGGATGAAGGGTTGAAATATTGATATACTGAATCACTGGGTTGAAGCACTGATGTATTGACTTACTGTATGGTGAAGGGTTGAACCACTGATGTTTTGACTAACTGTATGGATGAAGAGTTGAACCATTGGTGTATTGACTTACTGTATGGATGAAGGATTGAATCACTGATGTATTGACTTACTGTATGGATGAAGGGTTGAACCATTGATGTATTGACTTACTGTATGGATGAAGGGTTGAACCATTGCTGTATTGACTTACTGTATGGATGAAGGGATGAATCACTGATGTATTGACTTACTGTATGGATGAAGGGTTGAACCACTGATGTTTTGACTAACTGTTGGATAAAGGGATGAATGACTGATGTATTGACTTACTGTATGGATGAAGGGATGAGTGAGTGAGTGAGTGAATAGAATTTAACGTCACTTTCAACAATATTTCAACTAGATCACGACGAACCAACTAAGCATCACCCAGCCCAGTTGTGTTCCTGATACTTCAAAGAAGAAATCTTTGAAGCAGCATGGAAGATGAAGGGATGAATGACTGATGTATTGACTTACTGTATGGATGAAGGGTTGAACCACTGATGTATTGACTTACTGTATGGATGAAGGGTTGAACCAGATCTATTGACTTACTGTATGAATGGTTGAACCACTGATGTATTGACTTACTGTATGGATGAAGGGTTGACCCACTGATGTATTGACTTACTGTATGGATGAAGGGTTGAACCACTGATGTATTGACTTACTGTATGGATGAAGGGTTGACCCACTGATGTATTGACTTACTGTATGGATGAAGGGTTGAACCACTGATGTATTGACTTACTGTATGGATGAAGGGTTGAACCACTGATGTATTTACTTACAGTATGGATGAAGGGTTGAACCACTGATGTATTGACTTACTGTATGGATGAAGGGTTGAACCACTGATGTATTGACTTACTCTATGGATGAAGGGTTGAACCACTGATGTATTGACTTACTGTATGGATGAAGGGTTGAACCACTGATGTATTTATTTACTGTATGGATGAAGGGTTGAAGCACTGATGTATTGACTTAATGTATGGATGAATGGTTGAACAACTGATATTTTGACTTACTGTATGGATGAAGGGTTGAACCACTGATGTATTGACTTACTGTATGGATGAAGGGTTGAACCATTGATGCATTGACTTACTGTATGGATGAAGGGTTGAACCACTGATGTATTGACTTACTGTATGGATGAAGGGTTGAACCACTTATGTATTTACTTACTGTATGGGTGAATGGTTGAACCACTGATCTATTGACTTACAGTATGGATGAAGGGTTGAACCACTGATGTATTGACTTACTGTATGGATGAAGGGTTGAACCACTGATGTATTGACTTACTGTATGGATGAAGGGTTGAACCACTGATGTATTGACTTACTGTGTGGATGAAGGGTTGAACCACTGATGTATTTATTTACTGTATGGATGAAGGGTTGAAGCACTGATGTATTGACTTACTGTATGAATGAAAGGTTGAACCAGATCTATTGACTTACTGTATGAATGGTTGAACCACTGATGTATTGACTTACTGTATGGATGAAGGGTTGACCCACTGATGTATTGACTTACTGTATGGATGAAGGGTTGAACCACTGATGTATTGACTGACTGTATGGATGAAGGGTTGAACCACTGATGTATTGACTTACTGTATGGATGAGGGGTTGACCCACTGATGTATTGACTTACTGTATGGATGAAGGGTTGAACCACTGATGTATTGACTTACTGTATGGATGAAGGGTTGAACCACTGATGTATTGACTTACTGTATGGATGAAGGGTTGAACCACCATGATACTGTATCTATCTCCTTCCATTCTTTCTCATCTACATAACTGACCAGAGCATTCTCTTCTCTTGACCCTGTATACTGACGAATCTCACCATCTTTTATACTAAAACACAACAAGGATATACAGGTATACTCAGATATTCTCTATGGCCCATGTGATCAGCCAAGAAGAAATGTACAGTTTTTATGAGAGAATACATATATCCGACTATTAATACGTTGAAATCAACATAAACATCGAAGCCAATCTACAGGTAGGAACATTACAATATTACAGATATTCTGGATTAGCCTAGTTAAACAAATGTGTGCAAGACACTGGCCTTGACGTTTTACCTCAAAATCACCTTTATATTCCTCCGTCCAACTTTGGGGCATCAGCATATCCAAAGTTTGGTCCTCAATTCATATCACAGAAGTGGATATATCACTTGGAGAACTGAGTTTGAGGTATACCACAAGTTATAGACTGGACATTACAATTTTTGATGGTTTTCTACATTTTTTGGTCAGTGACCTCGACCTTTGACCTCAAAATGCATAGCGGTCTTCCTTGTCCCATGGGTAAGGCATACCTGCGACCAATTAACCTGGAACTAGAGATATATAGCACAGGCAAGAGTCAATTCAAAAGGAAGGACAAATGGATGGATGGACGGACAGACAGTAAAATCAATAGGCTTCTTTTTGCCTGTACCTCAAATGAGATAACAATCCACATTCCTGAACTAGAGCTATATCCTGAACATAAAGTGAACAGTGACCTTTGACCTTTTGACCTCAAAGGAAAAAGGTTCTTTCATGCCCTATGGGTAAGGTATACCCAAAGTTTGGTGCCAATCCAGAACCTGGAACGAGAGATATCGCATAGTCATCAGACATTAACGGATGGACAGACAGAACTTGCTGTTGCATAATACCATGGATAAGTATAAAAAAATACACACATAAATATCCGATGACCACTTACTGATAAATAGTTGGTAAGGCTGTTACCAGAAAGCGACCACTTAAAACTGAAATTAAAAAGATAAATGTAGAATACATGTATACTGATATGGCAACATGAATAGAAAGGAGAAACAAAACGTGTGTCCTTGGTATATTCTCGGGTGCAGAATAGAAGAAATGTTACATATTTTATCATCCATTCAATCAAAATATGGACAGAAATTAAAAAATTGCAACATTACATTTCACTTTCAAATAATACTGCATATATGTGTAATTAACATTCATTACAGATAATATTTTCAAACTGCTAAGTTGTATTTTGGACAAAGATGCCATAATACAGGACTGGCGGACAGACCTGGGTTTTCTGTAACATCCACAACAGCGACACTCATGTCCAGATCTTTGCTCCAACCAGCCACCTTCTCCCACGTCTCTGAGAAGGATTTACAGGCGGGACACCAGGGGGCCATACTACAGAAATGGATGAATAAATGATTGAGGTAAACACGTTACACAAGGGATTCCAGAAAGCATACATGTTACAGGCTAGAAATATATCAATCATCTAAAACTGTCTCCCACCACACATTTCTGCAACCGCCAGTACACACCCTGCATCTGTCACACATCTTGCATCCACCACACATCAACTGTACACACCCTGCATGATGAAAATGAAAGTTAAGTGTGAAACACAAACAGAGCATTTCCGCGAATACGTGCGTGAAACCTAATCTGGTATGCACAGAGCTTTAGATCCTCCCAATTTGTGCACACCCTCTATCTTGTCTATTAGGCATGGCAAACGGTGTTTAGGGTGAGGTCCGAATCCAACTTATAGAGAAAATACTGAAAATTTCTAAATTTAAACAAATTATGTAACAGACCCCTACCCAGGATTTCAGAGGGTTAAACTTCCAGTCAATAAAGCAGGGGGTCTGGGGGCTTAGCCCCAGGCACTGGAGCCCATGCAATGCCCATGGGGATCTGAAGGTATTTCCAGATCAAACAGCATAATCAGAAGCTCTGGAGTATTACAATATCTAGGCTGCACAGAAATAACAAAATCATACAAAATTCAAAGTCCTACAGAGATCACACAAGAGTTCAATGGAAAATACTTATATGTTAATGACTATGCATATTTTGACATTATATCAGACAATTTAGTTTTGCATTTAAATGGCCATGTGGTTTGCACCGAAAGTGAATTAACATGTTGACAATTCTACATGTATATTTATCCTTGGCAACCTAGAATAGAACAATTTTAGAAAATATCTCCAATCAAATTGCTAAATTTTCATTTCACAAAAAAAAAAAAATCTTTTTTTGAGATGCAAAAAAAACCCGTGCCTTTATAGTTAGCCATCAACACCAAAACCTTTTCAGCACTTTGACTATCCCTCAAGAACATTATAATCAAATTTCATAGAAATCAAACAAGCCATTCAGGCGAAACCATGTTACAAAGTTTTACCTAATAATGCACAGCACCCCCTAGTGGTAAACAGGAGCTACAAAATCACAGCCAGACAAATTTCCAAGCCCTAAGGAGATTGGACACCAACTTGGTCTAGAAATTTTACAGCAGTTTCAGAGATATTCATGTCTAAAGTCACGACGACAGAGCCATTTCTCAAGGAACATAATCACTTTGTTGAAATGCTCTGATGAGTGAGTGAGTCATTGAGTCAAGTTTGAAGCCACTTTCAACGTTATATCGCAACGATATATAGTCATATCGCGATGAAACAACAAAGCACCACCCTGCCAAGTTGCGTTCCTATTGCTTATCTTTGAAGCAACATGAAAACAGACACCCTGTCATCCACCCTAAAAAACAGAGAGGACAACCCAGATGCTTACATTGGTACAATAAAGACAAGTGCAATTACATTGCTAGACACCACATTATCAAGTTCCTGTTGCTTCTCAGAAAATGCATTGAAACATTGAAGCAACAGGAACCTGTGCCCACTGGACACCCACCAACCACCCGCTGCTCTGATGAGTACCAGGTGGGTTCTACCTCTGGCCAATCAATTGCTGGCTATGATCCATTGTCAGCATTCTGGTGATGACCGTCTCATAACAAGCAATTTGATTGGATATTAGAGCCCATTTTGTACTCATTTTCACTAGCTGTAAACAAGTACATGTAGCCATCAGATGTTGGTTATGATCTGTCTGTAAATCTATGTCTAGAGCCTAGAAGGTCAAGTACACCTTGGGACATCAGTATGTCAGCACCTCTTCCCACTTCCCTTATACGTGTTGTAATTCTCCCATTGTCAGAGTTTGTAACCTCCTAAACTGTCAGTATAACACCCTCTGACTGCAGCACTGTGCAGAAAAATGTAGCACACATGTGCATTCGGTCTGTGTCGATTTTGACAGACACAGGGAGCATGTATCTGCATATGAGAGAGATGGGGAAATACACCCAGTATATCTTGTGAAAGAATTAACAAGTTTTATGCTAAAGTATTACACAGGAACACGCGGTACAAAGACTTGTTCAGCTGTGACATGCTGACCCCACTTCGCTCCATTTTAACACTAGTGGATGATGCTGATTGACAGAGAGTCATGTGCACCGGCCCCCATTTCAACCCTGGCAGTGTATTCTGACAGTAGGATGTACAATCTGATGCCATGGAAATGACCTTGTGATGACTGATTTAATTTCAAATAACAAATGAAAACTGCACACAGCCTTCATGAGGTGGGGACCTGCTATATGTAGATCTATACTGACATTAAGGTTCCCCGGGGTCGCTATGACACCCTTTTTCCTACCACAGCGGCACATCCCCCTCATGCCCATCAGGCCCACTCTCTCACATTGGCATTATAATTAAAGCTGAAATACTGCATATTAATATGAACCGAAATGTTTGTACAATACTATGAATGAATTGAACAAAAATGAAACCTCAAGTATTAAGGGTGTACAGGAGAGAGAATCAAGGTTAAACATCGCGTTCAGCAATATTTCAGCTATATAGCATTAAGGGTGTACAATGGTGTATGTACAGCTATGCATTTATCCATTATCACGATGAGTGGCCATTAAACACTGGTCAGCTTAATTAGCTAGGTATCTAATGGTATCCACAATCTACTCCCAACCACTAATCTTGACAAATAAGGAACAAAGCTTAAATATTTTAACGGATACCACAAATAGACAGTCAACATGACAAAACAGCATTAGCAATGATAGACAATGCAAGCAAAGCCTCCCACAGGATTGGAAATATCAATTTATTTATTTTGAGTTTGACATGCCAGTCAGATCTATTAGAGTACCTTGCGGCTCCATGAATGGGGAGGATACATGTACAAAACACATATTAATGGAAAATTTTTTTTGCTTTGACAGCAAGTTTAGCACATAGTTTCAGCTGACAGTTAAAATGGGTGAAGGGGCAGAGTACCCTGGCATGATTTTCTCATTTATAAGCTTACAGATTTGCAGGTCTGTTCCTAGGGCCTAATTTTCAGCCTGGTAAAAATCCAATACCAATAGTACTAATAATAATGTAGTTCAAATGAAATCAGTCAGCCATGAGTGAATTGCTCCTGTTAATACCAGGCCTGTCAAATCAGCCTGATGCAATTTCTAGGAGGCCTGTTTATATATGAGAGTCTGCTTTTGACACTGGTAATCAAGTGCAAAATGCAATGGAAAACTCAATTACAATCCATGTTTCATGACTTACTATTGAAATAATTTTGACAAAAACTGAATATCCTATGTTTTTAGGGAATATGAAACAATACATACAATTTTTTTCAAGAATGGTTGTAAACAGAAAGAATACTCAAAATGGCAAAAGCTGGATCCCTTATTCAAATAGTAAGATACTCCAAATTTGGACTTCTATGAATCCATTGAGAAGGCCCACTAAAAAAATTGATTGTTTATCATCTTGATTTGAAAAAAAGTGGTGAGGGAGGGCACACTTTATTTTTTATTCCAACTGAATCAATGGTAATTCTGCATGCTCTAGGAACTTTCCGTTCCAATCATCAAAGAGACTGCCTTTCAAACCTGCGTAACAAATATACCTCAAAATATTAACATTATTCATTGCCAGGATCTGATATTTCTGAAAATAAAATAAAAATATTTACATTGCGCAATTTTTTTTGTGAATGTGGGCGTAAATATCTCACAACAAACAATTTTTTTTTTGGTGGGCCTAAGAGGGATTAACTACAGGTGATGACAGTCTGTATTCAGTAAACAGATACAAAATGCAATACACATTGTAGATCATTTGTTTCTTAACATATCTATATATTCATATACTTTCTTTATATCTTTTATTGGTTCAACTGACATATATAGGACTTGTCCAGAAAATGTGCAATACCCTAGAAAATTACACGTCAGCAGAAGAAGTTGAAGGTCTGCAAATGTCAAAGCACAATAAATTGACTACTCAGTATATAGATGAATACATAAACATCCTACTGAGAATACACCAAACTCATTCCTGAATGTCTGCTTGAATTGCCATGAATTGCCCCCACTTTTGCTTATATTCAAAAGAGTTGTTATGCATGACATCTTCTGAATGGGGCTAGAACGCTGTAGTAGGGACACACCACAGCAACAAACCAGGCAAATATAACATTTACAATGCAAGATTTGATGAAAGTTGGGTGTGTGGCTGTTGGTTCTGGGAATAGAAAATCACCATGTTATCAATTAGTAGTAAGGTTGACTGTACGATCACGTTTCACAGATTTGTTAAACAGACACATATTATCAACATATTTCAGGTGGAGCAACAAACAGCCTTCTCTGCTTAAAATCAATATGTATTTGCTTAAAATTGTGTACCAAACACTAGTGTAATATACAAATAATTATATATTAGGCCAATCAGAGATAAGATATACAAACAAATAATGCATAGACATGGTTAAGACGATAGCATTGAACTCACCCTGTCTTATATAATCAGTCTGATTGAAACGGGTGCCTAATTGGCACTGTGGGCGGAAAGGTACATGTGATCTAGGAGTCTTTCATATTTTTCTGGTTTGAACCGTTTCATTGTTTCTTGGTGGTCAGTGATCTTGACCTTTGTATTTTTGACCTCAATCTGACACATTCATCACTTCCAACAACAATGGGGCTCTGTCTGTTAAATCGAGCCGTTCTGGGGTTGCAATTCATTGAGGGGGTGGCAAAATTTATACCAGCATTGCAGACTATACACAAACTTCAACTTTCTTCCAAGATATACCATGTATACTGGATATAAAATCTCAAATGTAATATATGAGGGTCGGGCGAGGGTTAGTTTTGGAGATAGAGGGTGGGGCTTCGTGCCCTGAGGTGGGGACATACACTCAAGGGTAGTGTAAGCTCCTGGGATATTTGAGGGTATGGGGTCAGGCAACACTTATTTCAAGAGATAGAAGATAGGGCTCGGTGCCCCGGGGGTGTAGGGACATGCTCTCCAGGGTAGTGGTAGGTGTGCTGACAAGAAGGCCATACATGTAGAAAGTTCCCTGTACACGAAACAACCACACTGAACAACAACCCGAGGAACCAAAAGGTCAGAAATTCAATTAAATTCAGGAAATTGACTACATGTATGTGCACGGTGTCCCCCCAAGCTCAGAAACTGAGTTTTAATGAAAGCTCGTGTCAAACACATGCAGAGCATTTCCTCAAATAAATGTGCAGAACATAATTTGATATATTACCATCAAAGCAATAAGATCCTGGGAATGGTAGCAAGGCTACCATTGTACCAAAGAGCTTGGCTGACCATATGAATACAGCACCTGTATGATTACCATAACATGAAATCATAGCATATTTGCCATTTAATTAGGTAATTAAGACCTAATTAAATATTCTTTGAATAGAATTATTTTGTAATATTCCATTCACAACATCCTAAATAACATTCATACTAAGCATGGGTACAATCGGTTTGGTTGGTTGGTTGTTTGAAGTTTAACGTCGCACCTAACCTTATTGGTCACACGGCGACGATGACCCAAACAAACATACCCCAGCAAAACCCTAAGTCCTAACCCTAACAAAAACCTAACCAAAACTACCAAAAAATTTCAATTTCAAAGTTTGGAAAATTTGGCTCTACAGACACTGGTGATCACAATGGATCGTCAGAGAGCCTAATTTGTTTGGCACTTTAATCTACCTCCTGTGCCAGACAAAAATGGTATGGAATGGTAAACCAATCGGTAAAGTAATTTATGAATATAGCACCTAAATGTTTGGCTTAACATGAAATCTCAGCATATTTTTCATTTAATTGGATAATTAAGCTAACTAAATATTAATAGAATGCTATTGTATGCATTGTCTCGTGATTCTTACATAAAGTATGAACCAAAATATAGTGCCCCTAATGATTGCCTTAACATGAATTCTTAGCATATTTTGCTATTTAATTAGCTAATTAAGCTATTTAATATTCACTGAATGCAGCCACTCTGAAACATCCCCTCAGAACATCCAATATGATATGTAACCCAAGTATGGGCACAATAGGTCAAGCAGTTATGAATACAGCACAGTCAGGGGTGACAAAACAAATTTACTGTTGCCAGCCATTTGGCGAGCAAGGTTAAAAATTTACTCGTTTTGTGACAATTATCGAACAAGCCATTGGAAAAAAGATCGTGTCAGAATGGTTGATAATGTTAATGACTCCAGCATCATCTAGTGATCAAATAAAAAACTGAAAACACAACCATGCAAATTCCCAGACTGTGAGACATTTCTATGGAGCAAACAAATTTTATCTAAAAAATCTCCAATGATTTCGGAGATATGAACGTTTGAAATTAGGACGGTGGCGGAAGCAGCGCAGTTTTTCAATAATACATAAGATATTAAGAACATCTACTTTGTGGAAATGCTCTAATGAAACCCATTTGTAATGCATGGATCTCATTCATGACAACAACAAAATTTCTGACAACAGTTTATGCTCTGGCACTTCGACAGTGCACACGTCATGAGAGTATCACTTCTGTTCATCCTGCTGATGCAAGGACAATATCATTTATCGAGTATATTCACAGGTGGCAGTTCATGCTATTTAAATAAATGACAAAAGGGTTCATAAAAGAACTACAGATTAGATGATACTTTCTTTATTCCCAATTTTCAATGACATACTGTCATGCCTTTCTGGTATTAAAAACAATGTATATATGATTGAACAATATCAGAAGAGTACAGTGTCATTTACTTGGTAAATACATGAATTGCAGGCAAGCACCTAAAAGGTGCGTGGACCCCTCAGCCTGTTTTTTTTTAGTCAAGTAGGATCAGGGCTGCATCTAGAGCCAGTTTAGTTTTGGAAAACATATGGGCACCCAAAACTCAAATGAAACAAAGAACGAAAGTGTTGTTGTTGTTCAATTTGAAAGGATTTCTGAAGGAAATACTCCTAGAAAAAGCTTCTGGAAGCCTCAATATCGATCCGATTGCATAGCTGGGTATTGAATTTCATGTTAATAAACCTCTGTTTTGTGATTGATCACAGGCTCTTTGCGCCGAAATTCACTTAAAAAAATTGAACCCTCAATAATGAATTACGAAAAGGAACTTGGGAGTTTGGGATCGGAACCTGCAAAAAATCCCTGGATACCGTATATAACAGACTTCGGTTTCACGTGAGTGGTGTGCTGGGATTACAGCATGCAAGGAAGTGTAGCTTTATCAGTGGCAATTTATGCATTGCACAAGTGTGATAACAAGTAAACACACTTATTGACACAGGCCCACCCTTATCATTATTTGGGGGGGGGGGGGCATAAGCTCCAGGTATGCAAACTGATTCAAAATTGCACACAGTCAGGCTAAAAATGGGCTCTCCTAATCACTCGTTTTACATAATTTCCAAGGTACAGTAACATGTTTGGTGACAAAAATTGAAGCATTATGTTGTACCAGTTAAATATGTGGACACAAATATGGTTCATGCAAAAGTTTTAGAATAAATCATATGATGTAGAATAGAATGATTTAATAGCAAAATTTAAGAAAAATGTTGTCCTTCATTCAATGAGAATCATGAATGGACCAGGCTTTCTTGTATCAGGGAACCTTCAAAATTGACAACGAAACATGCAACCAAGGGTTCCCGATGGGCATAGATAACAGTGCAAAAGCTAAGCCATCAATAAATTAAAAAATTTAAAAAAATTAAAAATCATGAAATTATCATAGCCATCTGAAAATCTAATCATTTCATCTGTCAACATTCAGGAAGCTCTCACTAAAGTTTGGTCAGGCCCGACTTGATAGATCTGCAGATATTCAGTGGACAAGAACATGTTGATGGGCATAGATAACAGTGCAGAAGCTAAGCCATCAATAAATAATAATTTTTTTTTTTTTAAATCATGACATCATCATAGCCATCTGAAAATCTAATCATTTCATCTGTCAACATTCAGGAAGCTCTCACCAAAGTTTGGTCAGGCCCGACTTCATAGATCTGCAGATATTCAGCGGACAAGAACATGTTGATGGGCATAGATAACAGTGCAAAAGCTACGCCATCAATAAATAATAAAAAAAATAATTAAAAATCATGACATCATCATAGCCATCTGAAAATCTAATCATTTCATCTGTCAACATTCAGGAAGCTCTCACCAAAGTTTGGGCAGGCCCGACTTCATAGATCTGCAGATATTTAGCGGACAAGAAAATGTTGACGGACGGACGGACGCTAGGACGGATGGACGGACGGACGTACGCACATGGCAACGACAAGACCCCACAGCCCTATGGGCTGAGGGGTAATAAACCCATCTTCTCTTCCCACACAATTCACCTCAGCAATCAGCAATTGCCGAGGTAAATGCCGTGGCATAATCAGTTCCCCTCAGCACTATTTAACATGGAGTTAAATAGAAATTATTTTAATATGACGTAATTTTTGCCGAGGTGAGTTTTCCGAATTGTGTGGGCTGAACATTTTATTCGGCCAAAAAGAAATACAAACAACTTACGAAATACAAAGAACAAAGCTTTTTCAGGAAACTAATGCTGCAGTTAGATGAAATGCACGAGGACAATCCTACGGAGTATTGGCACATTGTCAAGAAAATGCCATCATCGCCAACTATCGATCACTTATAATTAGATCCAGATCTATGGATGTTTTGAACATTTTAGAACACTTAATTGGTACTCATGAATCGGATAATTTGGTTTTCCCAGATATTCCAAGTCAGAACTGTGATATGGATCTCAATTTACCTATTACGGCTTCTGAAATTCGAGATGCTCTTAAATCTACTAAAAATAACAAAAGCTCAGATAAAGATGGCATTCCCAATGAACTGCTGAAAATTTTAATACCCATCAAAATAGACCATTTTGTTAAATTATTCAACCTCATTCTGAACAGTGGTAAATTTCCTGGGTCATGGGCTGCCTCTACAGTTATCCCACTTCATAACAAGAGCCCAAGGGGCTTCAATATACGCCCGTATATCTGAAATTACATTGGTTCAAATTTCAAGGTTGTTTAATAGCCTTGACTCCAATTGATCTAGCAATCCAGAGAAAGGTCTACAATTTTTTGCTTATGAAAATGTAACATATATCACATCTTATATTGAATGATAAACTAAAATGAGCTTAACTCTTGGTAACTAGTTGACCTTGAAGCAAGAGCTGAGAGCTCACATATCCCACACTGATATCGACAAGAAAATAATAGTTTTCCTGCAAATGGATTCCTTTCAGACGAGAGAATTTTTCATGAAGGAAGAAGAAAGTGATGAAGTAAACCTTTGTTCTTGAGTTAATAAACAGGTGTGAAGTTCATAAAGGATTCCTCTCCCCGTTAAATTAGTAAATGTATGGTTTTTATTTCACAACAGTTTAACTAAAAAAAAAATTTCACAGGTAAATTTTCTGTTATTAAGCTAAAACTTACCTCACTTCCACTCTTTGCATTTCTTGTCTACATGAAATACCACAGTAAGAATTTAAATGACACAGTTATCTCCCCTGCTAGTCACCTGATAGCATAGCTACCCACAATTCTACTTCCTTCTTGTTCCACTGCGATACATGGTCTGGATGTATCATAGCGGGGAGGATGGGCGGGCATCACTGGAAGTGAGGTAAGTTTTAGCTTAATAACAGAAAATTTACCTGTGAATTTTTTTTGTTATTTGCGCTGAAAACTTACCTCACTTCCACTCTTTGCATAGAGTGCCACCGTAAGGTAGGTGGGCAAACTGATACAATCCGTGGTTAGTGATAAATGCCATACATAGTGACTAGTACAGAGTAGAAATCATAGATCTTCTACCTCACAGAGGATCCATGAGAACATACAACAGTTATAACCTGTATGCCTATGGCACACAGGGAACCTCTGTTGCTACTCTGACTTCAAGGCTGAGATGCAAGATACGCCCCCCCCTTTTTTCGAAAGGGGGCGAGAGAAAAAAAGCACTCACCCGCAAGCAGGGTTACAACTGTACGCCCGGACTTTTGTAGCTATATTGCTGGCCTCGGTCCCCCTGACACCCGCTGTGCGGTCACAAGTGGGCCGATGGAATAGAGGTCGTTACATGCCAACGTCATGTCCCGGAGATAGTAGGAGGCAAATGTCGTGTTTGACCTCCAGTAGCACGCCCTCATAATGTCTGTCACCGATCTGTTGGTCCATAGAGGCCATGATGCCGCTAGAGCCCTAATCTCGTGACCCGAAAACGTTTACAAGCGCGGCTTGCCTATCAGTAGCCGTGGAGTACGCTAGCCGAATCGTATTTTTGAGCCAACTCGAGATAGTGTTTTTACTTATTTCTTGTTTGGCTTTAGGATCGAAAGGGATAAACAAACGCCTCCTTCCCGCTCTGATCTCCTCTGTACGATTCAGGTAACACGCAAGAGCCCGAACCGGACACATTAACATGTCTGATTCAAGACCGGACGAAAGGAAATCAGATAAGGCTGGAATTGTGAACTCTCGAGATATGGAATCGTAGAGGGCTTGATTCTTAGCCACAAACTCAGGAACCGTTGTGAGAACTACCTTGCTCCAGTCCCTAGAGTGTCTGATGTTCCTTTGATCGAGCGCATGCAGCTCGGACACTCTAGCTGCCGAAGCCAGAGCCAACAAAAACGAAGTTTTGTATGATAACATTTTCAGCTCAATAGCCTCTATTGGCTCGAAAGGTGGCTTCCCTAATTGCCGAAGTACTAAGGCTAAGTCCCACTTAGGTAATTTCGGAACAGCCGACTGACCAGTTATCTTGTATGACTTGATTAGTGCAGATAAGTTTGGATCAGTCGAGGGATTAATCCCAGTACCCAGTAGAATAGGTTGAGCAATAGCCGCTCTATAACCTTCTACCGTAGCGGGCACCAGGCCCCTATCCCTGAACAAGTACAATAGGAACTCTGCTACTTCCGGGATAGTGGCGCAGGATGGATTGATATCCCTCTCTCCACACCAAAGATCGAAGATTGCCCACTTTGAGTTGTATACAGCGGAAGAGGACGGTCGAATTGATTGTGCCATTCGGCGCCCAACCTCCGCTGAAAATCCCGCCTGAGCAAAGTGCTTCTTGAGCACTTGCACACGTGGTAGTGGAACAGTCCTGGTTGGCTGTGAAATATCGACGTTCCGGGCTGGCGCAATAGATTGTGCCATACCGGAAGCTGTCGTGGTACATCTACCAGAAGATCCAGAAGGTCCGGGAACCACGGCCTTGCTGGCCACCACGGAACAATCAGGTAAACGACACATGTGTGCTCGTGGATCTTCTGGAGTACCTTCGCTAGGATAGCTGGGGGAGGGAACGCATATGCTACCATCCTTGACCAGTCCTGCGACAGTGCGTCCACTGCATATGCCGACGGATCCGGGACCGGCGACATGAACAGGGGCAGTAGATTGTTGCGCCGAGTGGCGAACAGATCTAT
The DNA here is from genome assembly GCA_036873755.1 of Hanleya hanleyi. Taxonomy (NCBI): domain Eukaryota; kingdom Metazoa; phylum Mollusca; class Polyplacophora; order Lepidopleurida; family Hanleyidae; genus Hanleya; species Hanleya hanleyi. Next base: position 117,550 of record JAVTVY010000342.1, on the reverse strand, counting down.
GTGTGGCATCTCCCAGACCTGAGCTATTTGTTTTAGTATGTCTGGGTGAAGTTGCCACTCCGTGGGAATTATCTGATTCCGTCGTGAAAGCGAATCCGCTAAGACGTTCAGTACCCCCGGGATGTGCCTGGCCAACACCGATATGTTGTTGTCCCAACACAGACCGAAAAAGATTTCCGCTTGGCTTTGTAATTGCGGAGATCTCGTCCCCCCCTGCTTGTTGATATAGGCCACAACTGTTGTGTTGTCCGTCGCAACTAGCAGGTTCTTGTCGGTCAATACGCTCACCCACGTGCGGATGGCATGTGTCACTGCCATAAACTCCAACACGTTTATATGGTACGAGCGTTCCTCGATTGTCCATAACCCGGATGTCGACTTGGACTCGAGGTGGGCTCCCCATCCTTCCATAGATGCGTCCGTGAACAGGTGATGTGACGGACGAAACGGAAGTAGGGACACACCTGGCATAACGTTGAGTGGATCCAGCCACCATAGGAGGCATTGTTTGACTAGCGGTGTTACAGGTATCCACGGATTCAACTGCCTTTCGACCCATTGATGATTGAAGTAAATCATTAAGGGCCGAAGCTGCAACCGCCCTCTTGGGGTTACGTCCTGTGTTGACGTCAAGAGGCCGATTATCGCAGCAAAGTGTAAAGCCCTGGCCTGAGATAACTTGAGGAACTGAGGTATCTTCGTTGTTATCTTTAGCCATCGATCTTCTGGGGGTTTGGCGAGAGCTCGTAGCGTATCGTATTCCACCCCCAGAAATTTGCGCCTTTGCGAAGGAGTCAGCTCTGATTTCTCTTCGTGTGGGATGTATCCCAGAGAAGTCAATATCCTTAAGACAAACTGGGTGTCTAGGATTAACTGCTCCTTGCAGGCATTCCTTAGCAGGGAGTCGTCGATATAAAAGTGGTACTTTATACCTAGACTGTGCAGGAATTGTGCCACTGGTGTAAACACTCGTGTAAACACCCAAGGGGAAGTGGACAGGCCGAACGGAAGCACTTGAATTTGGAAGCGTCGTTTGCCGACCATGAATCTCAAGTACTTCCTGTCCCCCAGATGTATCGGGATATGCAGGTATGCATCCCTTAAATCCAGAGAAGTCAGCCATTCCCCTTGCCTGAGTACTGTCCGGATAGACCGGAAGGACTCCATGCGGAAGTGTGGCGGTGGAGTGAGGTAGTCCTTGTTGAGGCGCTTTAGGTTTATAACCATGCGCATCTCGGACGTGTCTTTCTTGGGGACCAGAAAGACCGGCGAATAGAACCCGGGTGACGTGTCCCAAACCGGAAGCTCTATTACAGCTGCCTTCTCTATCAGCTTGTCCACAGAGGACTGTATTGCTGATAGATGACCCGTTCGTAATGGTATACGAGACGGAAGGGGATGAGCAGTCAAGGGAGGAAGCGTGTCGAACAATAGGCGATAGCCGTATCTGATCGTTCGAATGACCCACGCTTCCGTCCCGATCCTTATCCAGTTCCTCCAAAACAACTGCAGCCTTCCCCCTACCGGAAGGTCTAGTTGCTGGGGAACTGGAAACGTTATGTCTCGGTGTTCCCGCCATACCGGAAGCCACCCGGTACGGCCCGAGACATCAGGAATCCTTCTTCGACTGCTTAGATTTCCCCTTACCCTGCTTCTTATGGCCATAGGTAGATACTCTAGGCTGTAAAGAAGCAGGAGCTTGACTTTGCTGTTGGCCGGAAGCACCCTTATTAGCCTTGGAACTAGGCGGGTTCTTCTTAGCCTTCTTCGCCTTTGGACCCGACCCGGAAGCCATAGGTCTCTTAGACGAAGCACCGGAAGCAACAGACCTGTCATGTTCTATACGATCCATTTCAGGTCGAACTTCGGCAACAGCATCACCAAACAGTAAAGAAGGAGCCGTAGATGTCTCTAGTAGACTCCTCTTTACAGCTTCCGGTGTGTAACTATGCATAAAAGGAATGAAGGCCTTTCTCCTTAAATACACTAGCATAGAAGATAGGTAGGCATTGTGTACCAGTAAATCTTCTACAGCACCGGAAGCAATCTTCTGGTAGTCAAGAACGAGGTTTATACCCTCCTGTAACTGTTCTTGACTCTCCGCGCCCGACAGCGAGAATAAACCATCCTTTATGGCTTTAAGAAACCAGTCGAGGTGATTCGTAATCGCCACTCCTTGTCGAGCAGTTTCCTCAAGTACTGCGGCCTGTTTGTTCGTGCAAGGAACATCTGGATTACTAGGCACTTTAGTATTGCTAGGGCATAAATACTGAAAGTCGCCGTTCACCTCTGCAGACCGGAAGCTAAACGGTGAGTTATGTACGCCGTAACTTCGTGTGTTTGGCTTCTGTACTGGGAACGGACCAGAAGATCCTGCAGGGCGGAAGCGAGCTTTTGGTCTCAACCTTATAGCACGTTCCTCCTGCGTAGCGGGTTCTGCTAAAGTTCTATGGAACAAGTGGCAAATAGAATGAATAGCAGTTGAGGCCGGAAGCGTGGTAGCCGACCTCGTAACCCGGTTTGACTCTCCTGATTCAGTTTCAATATCCCCCGCATGTGGGACCGGAAGCTGCATATCAGGAATTAAGTCATAGATGCCGGAAATAAGCTCATAATATTTCCTAGCATCCGGATCAGTATTGGTAGGTTCATTCAATTCAGATCTACCGTACTGGTCCCTATCCACTTCCATAGCTTCCGGGGCTTCCTGCCAGGAGGGAGTATTGGAAGGGATAGTCCTCGACAAATTAGCTTCCGGTTTCCTAGACTGTTCAGTCAAAACCGGAAGCAGTGGCGTACTACTTCGGAATTGACTGGTCATCATCTCTCTCAATTCCTTCATTTCCTCACGTTGCTGTTCCATACCGCGCAGTATGGCAGCCAATGTGGGATCAGTCACTTGAGAGTGGACCGGAAGCAAGGCCTGACGAGGTGTGTTCACACTCAAGGACCTTCCAGCTGGACGTGAGCACGGCCACTGTAAAGGTCGGTGAACTGGCATACGAGGTCGTAAACCGGAAGCACGTATAGGAGGACGCATCATACGTAATAATCCCGGTCCCGTACCACGAACACCCCCGGAAGCAGACATCTGACCTAAGCCACGCAAGGGCGAAGGTAGACCAGCAACCGGATGCCGCATAATTTGACCTGATCTGATTGAGGGTTCTTGATAACGCAACTCAGACACAGGCAAAAAATTTGACATATCATGGGTACCTGAATACATACCATACTGCCGTTGTTGCGGGAACCTTAATCTCTGGTGGCCCAGAAGGCTCGTAGACACAAACGTCTCGGCAAGGGGACGAGGAAGGCCACCAGAGTAACCGGAAGCAGGTTGGGAAAATTCAGACAAACCGGAAGCAACAGTTAAAGGCGTAACTGAGCGACCGGGAAGTCCAGGCCTCGACAGCGTCGAGGAAGGTATTTTCCCAACCCCGGACCCAAATGAAAACTTAACATTAGGCCCCTCACTAGTGCTGCCTAAGTTTTCGTAGTCATAAGTTGACTCCGATCGAGCGATCGGAGTCCCCTGGCTTTCCCACGCTAAGCCTGGGTCCGTCACCGATTTCCCTTCATCGTCACATCCAGGCGTCCGCTCAATTGGAATCTCCACTTCCACAGTCGTCATAGTACCAGATTCCATATCTTCGATTACTCCTTCCACCTGTACCAACCGGGTCGATCCCTTACCTGATTGACCCTTCGCCTGGCCTGAAATGGAAGCATCGTGAGCGGGGGGGGGGGGCGTTTGTTTATCTTTATTTACGTCCAATAGGCTGACTAACGTAGACCCAGCTACAGAACTAACAAAGCCCCTAGACTCCTCGCCTACGCTAGTATGAGGAGACTGTGCTACATATGTCTCGTTGGCGAGATTGGTAGGCTTAACAACATAATTTCCCTCGTTAGCTGCCAGAGAACCGGCCAGATACACCTGGAATATGCCGGGCGCCCACACAATACACTCTTCACAGGCCGTGTCCCATGTACAGATTCTTCCCTGGCGGCATGGCGGACACGTTGAGTGAAGGTCATAACTAGGCTTGTCACCTCCACAAGACATGCATGACAATTGAGACATATTTTGAGCCATTTTTACGCTGATAACTTATAGAATACTTCCCAAAGGACTTCTTGCAGGAAATCAGACGTCTGAGGTAATCCAACTGTGAGTAGTTTCGCTAGAAAAGGCACTTTTTCACGGAGTTGACAATGTTTACTTCCAGCCCTACGAAGCAGTAGAACAAGAAGGAAGTAGAATTGTGGGTAGCTATGCTATCAGGTGACTAGCAGGGGAGATAACTGTGTCATTTAAATTCTTACTGTGGTATTTCATGTAGACAAGAAATGCAAAGAGTGGAAGTGAGGTAAGTTTTCAGCGCAAATAACTGAAGCGTTTCAAACATGGGAGACAACTTCACAGGGCAATACCATATAAATGCAGGGGAAAGAACTTCGAATATTCCAACAATATTCCAACACATTTAGTCAGCTAAGCTTGATTCAGTTTTGGGGGACTGCAACCTAGACCTTTGACAAATTGATGTCATATGTATGGCTCCACTTTGCCATGCGAGTAAGGTATACTCAAAGTTTGGTACCAATCCATACCTTAAAACTAGAGCCATCGCATGGACAACATGAATTGCAGGCAAGCACCTAAAAGGTGCGTGGACCCCTCAGCCTGTTTTTTTTTTAGTCAAGTAGGATCAGGGCTGCATCTAGAGCCAACTTAGTTTCGGAAAACATATGGGCGCCCAAAACTCAAATGAAACAAAAAACGAAAGTGTTGTTGTTGTTCAATTTGAAAGGATTTCTGAAGGAAATACTAGAAAAAGCCTCTGGGATCCTCAATATCGATCCGATTGCATAGCTGGGTATTGAATTTCATGTTAATAAACCTCTGTTTTGTGAGTGATCACAGGCTATTTGCGCCAAAATTCACTTTCAAAAATTGAATTACGAGAAGGAACTGGGAGTTTGGGATCGGAACCTGAAAAAAATCCCTGGACACCATATAAAAGAGACATAGGTTTCATGCGAGTGGTGTGCTGGGATTACAGCATGCAAGAAAGTGTAGCTTTATCAGTGGCAATTTATGCATTGCACAAGTGTGATTACAAGTAAACACACTGATTGACACAGGCCCACCCTTATCATTTTTTTGGGGGGGGGGGGCATAAACTTCAGGTATACAAACTGGTTCAAAATTGCCCAGAGTCAGGCTAAAAATGGGCTCTCCTAATCACTCGTTTTAAATAATTTCCAAGGTACAGTAACATGTTTGGTGACAAAAATTGATAAAAAATGTTGTACCAGTTAGATGTGTGGACACAAATATGGTTCATGCAAAAGTTTTAGGATAAAACATATGATGTAGAATAGAATGATTTAATAGCAAAATTAAAGAAAAATGTTGTCCTTCATTCAATGAGAATCTTTCTTGTATCAGGGAACCTTCAAAATTCACAATGAAACATGCAACCAAGGGTTCCCGATGGGCATAGATAATAGTGCAAAAGCTAAGCCATCAATAAATAATAAAAAAATAAAAAATCATGAAATAATTATAACCATCTGAAAATCTAATCATTTCATCAGTCAACATTCAGGAAGCTCTCACCAAAGTTTCGTCAGGCCCGACTTGATAGATCTACAGATATTCAGCGGACAAGAACATGTTGATGGGCATAGATAGCAGTGCAAAAGCTGAGCCATCAATAAATAATAAAAAAAAATAATTAAAAATCATGAAATCATCATAGCCACCTGAAAATCTAATCATTTAATCAGTCAACATTCAGGAAGCTCTCACCAAAGTTTGGTCGGGCCCGACTTCATAGATCTGCAGATATTCAGCCGACAAGAACATGTTGACGGACGGACGGACGGAGGGACGTACATGGCAACGACAAGACCCCACAGCCCTATGGGCTGAGGGGTAACAAATGTTAATGGATGAATGGACAGAACGCAACATCACATTACACGACCTCGTCTTCAACAGGCATAAGAAAATGTGACTTTTAATGATAATGATTTCTTGATTTTGGGGTCACAGTGACCTTGATCTTTGACCTTGACCTCAATTTTGGTACACATCGTCTTCTCTCAATCTATCAATGCACACAAAAAAATCATGAGTTTTAATAATTTCCTGATTTTGGGGTCACAGTGACCTTGACCTTGACCTTGGCCTAAATTTTGGTACATGACAAACCGTCTCCCCTCAATTTCTCAATGGACACAAAAAAAATCATGATTTTTAACAATTTCACGATTTTGGGGTCACAGTGACCTTGACCTTTGACCTTGACCTACATTTTGGTATGTGACACATTGTGTCCCTCTAATGTATCTACTGACACAAAAAACGTTATTTCTAAAAAATTCCTAATTTTGGGGTCAGTGACCTTTGACCTTGACCTAATTTTTGGTATGCATCACTTCATTTCCGCCTATTAAATCCACTCACAAAAAATTAGAAATTTTTAATGATTTCCTGATTTTTCGATCACACTGACCTTTGACCTCTGACCTTGACCTACATTTAATATGCAACACATTGTCCCTCCCCTAGGGCATCCACTCACCAAAAATTAGAACTGTAGATAGAAAACTGTCAACGATCAATGATTTCCTGATTTTTGGCAACAGTGACCTTTGACCTCTGACCTCGACCTCAATTTTGGCACGCGACACATCGTCTCCACCTGGCGTATCCACTCACAAAAAATTGCAACTGTGGATAGAAAACGTTCACAGATATAGACCGGACACGAACACTTCAGTGATTTCCTGTTTTTTAGGCCCGTGACCTTTGACCTGTGACCTCAACCTTCATTTTGGTACGCGACACATCGTCTCCCCATAGGGTATCCACTCACCAAAAATTGGAACTGTAAATAGAAAACTGTTCCGGATATAGACCGGACACGGGGGACGGACAGACGGACGGACGGACGGACGGACAGATGGACAGACGGACGGAAACCACCATCACATAATACGTCCGCCTTTTGGGCGGGCGTATAAAAAAGGTAGCAAGTCCAACCAGGGTGGTTTCAGGTCCGATCGAGGACAACCTTTTTATTTTGAAGTCTGTCATAGACACCTATCTCTCACAGAGCAAACCGCTCTTTGCCACCTTTATAGACTTCAAGAAAGCCTTGGATATGGTTGACAGGTCAATTCTATTGAAGAAGTTGGTAAACATAGATATTACCCGTACAATTCTCACTCTGTTGCACTCCCTTTATATGAATACCACATATCAGGTGCAAACATGTTTGGGGCTGTCTCAATGATATTCTCCCTCACGAGGTGTCCGGCAAGGGTGCAATTTTTCGCCACTCTGTTTGATATTTTCATTGATGATATCGAGGGCCACCGCTTTTAAATAATACGCAATTGTCTCATTTACTTTTTGCTGATGATTTAATAATTTTCTCTGAATTACAGACTGGGTTGCAAAGATCTCTTGATGCTCTAAGTCACTTCTCTAAAACCAATAACTTACCAGTGAATCTACAGAAGTCCAAAGTTTTAGTTTTCAGTAAAAGAAATAGTAAACATCTCCATTCCACTCACTTTTTCCTAGGAATGCATATGCTTAAAATTGTCCGCAGTTACAGGTACGGTAAGTTCCCTAAGTATTCGCGACCCTAAGTAAATTCGAAAACGGGCATTTTTCACCAAGTCACGTGACACTGTTCCCTAAGTAATCGAAAACGGCCCATTCGCGAAAAACCGCGGTCCTAACTATTCGAAAATCCCCCATTTATCATGGTCGCGAGATTGATAATATTATGTAGTTGTGCGATGGAAAAACTTCCAGATCAACGAGTTTCCTTAGAATTAGTATTTGATAACTTATTGAGCATTTTGAACATAACCAATTGTAACAACTAAGTTGATTTTCATTATGTCTCAAACGAAATGTATCCAATGTTTAAACCGCGCTTTCTCATGGTCATTAAATTGGGAATATTGCCGGTTTATGGGGACGTGCGATATTAAACATTGCCGATTGAAGAGAGCATACATTCGATATTAATTATTATACTGAAAATTCAAAATGAAGAACTGGAAGTTACGTTTCATTTGGTCTTAAAAAAATATAATGCTGAAGTTTCACCGGACATTTGAACCATGGATTTTCTTAGTCGCGGGGTAAAGATTTATGATCAACCCCAACCCCAAGTTGCATTAATTTTGGCGACTGTATGCCATGTGCGCCTCAACCAAAAACCAGAAACGCGCCTGTTTGGTTCAGACTTCGGATTTTTTTTCCCTAAGACACGAATGTTCAGATTCCCAGCTATGATACTGAAAACATAATTTGTACTGTTCAGACAAAAATAATTTAGAAACGTATCATTTCCAACGAACGCGGCGATTCAGAATATTTTACGGTCGTGGAATTCGCGGTGATGCATATACCGAAAGAAGTTTGCGCTCTTGTATTCAACTTTTCAGGAGCAAGCAATAGTACAGACTTTTTCTCTTCAATCACCCCTGGATAAAATAGAAACGATGATATTATTCAGAGAATTATCATGAAAGGAAAGCTGGGACGTGCAGGATTAACCGTGACAAATAGCTGCATCGGAATTTTCATATCCGTAATTCCGTATTCGTTTAGCCGCTATTCATGGCGGGATGAGCTCGTTCCAGCTGGGAAGATTGTATATCGTCTCCGACGAGTTGGCCCTGATATGGGTCTCAGTCGAGTTGGCCCTGATATGGGTCTTCAGATAGTGTCGGGCGCTTGCTTAATTTGCTGTTCGTTTCATTGACATAAACAGTTTGAAAAGCCCTTCCACAATATTTCCCTACAAAGAGCAATCAAGAAATTATTAGGTTTGATTCTCAATCTGAAAATGACGTAATCTGTGTTTCTTCATTAGATCGTTATATATTTTCACGTAAACATCATTGGCGTCACTGGGATAGTTGTGCCTAGTCTTCTCGGCCGTGAAAAAAATTCTGCAAGACTTCAAGCATGTCCTGAAGGGAAAATAAAGAAAATATCAGAATGTCTATGTCACAGAATATGCCCTTGTCCCGTATGTACTAATACAAGGATATACGCAAATTTGTGATTTTAAATTGGCCGGGCATCCGATGAAACTAATCTCTTGATTGTCAGCCGATCATTGCAGTCAATTATTCGAACCTAATTTAATGGTAGTCGGGGCTGTTAGGGATTCTTTGGTTCACATCCTTCCAAAAGCACCAAATTTGGCCCGTATGTCGCCCATACCATACTATTTCGATTTTTGACGGGCGCCAAGACGGGCGCCCCCTAGGGCCGCCATATTCGGCGAAATTCAATATGGTCGCCATCCTGGTTATAGTTGAATAACTAAAAGGGCTAGAAATGTGAATAATAGCACTTTTTAGTGGTTTTTGGGGTCGGAGAATCTGATTGTGATCTTATTTCAACGATTTTAGGTCAAGGTAACCTTTAAGGTCACCCTAAAGGGCATTTTGGGGACAAATTTGACATTATCAGTGGTTTTGGGGCAAGATATATAAACTGCCTCATTCTATTGGTTTCCAGGGTTGAGTAACCCGAATCTGGCCTTATTTTGGCGATTCGGGGCAATATTTCATTTGAGAGTCGCGATAGAGGTCATCCGAACCAGAGGTCAATTGTAGGTATAACACCAAAAGAACCACAAATAATACCATAGAGGTTTGTGGCATTCTCCGATTCTGATCCTATTTTGAAGATTTGAGGTCAACCCATTTTGGGGTCAAAGGTCAAAGATCAACAGTTACCACTAAGAACAATCGAACGAAGAGTATTCAGGAACAAATTATATTAAAATACTCCGGAGATGACATCTGCTGACAAAATGCTATAACTATGCCGCTACGCCGCTATGTGTATTTAAATGTTCGAAATACAATACAAAGACCGCTTTAGCAACAATATACCAATGATTATTGGTATCTATACCTTCTGGCTTGCGCTATCAAGGAACTGTGAAGTCGGGTCGCACCCAGTAAGGCTGTGGAAGAGGGGTAGTGCCAAGGATTTGACGGACCGAGATCGGAACAAACGGTATGGACTGAATGTCACAATATTTCTTTCCAGTACCGAAGTCCACCAAGAGTTTCGATAGACCGAGGGTCTCCAAAGACCGGACATCGCTGTCCATTGTGCGAACATAGGCTGTTGTATGACCCTTCTCCGTGGCATGTGCTAGATGCAGAAGGACCCTAGTGTCCGCCTCGGAATGGTTGCACGGTTGAAGTATTGTGAGGTCAAAAACGCCTGTTGAAGAACACGGACTCAAAACGGGTACACAGAAGGAGCTTTCCGCTCATGTCAGTCTTGGACATCTGTGTGCTGATGAATGAGAACGGCTCCTTTTTGTTAACATCTTTTAAGAAGCCGCTGATCCATTCATACTTCGGGATTTTAGGGGTTCAGGAAAAAGTATTGTGGCATTCCAGTCCAAACCATCTGTTCCGATCTTGGTCCGTCAAAGTCCGTGGCACTACCTCTCTTTCACAGCTTAACGGGGTGCAAGACGACTTCACAGTTTCTTGGATGTGGCAAAAAGACCGCCTGGGCAGCCTGTACAAGCATATCGGACCCCACCGACACACTAGTTGCTCTCACGCATGATCCTGACACTCTCGAGTCCGTGCATATGGAGCTTATAGAACGCATCATCATACTCATGTACAGCAAGGGATGTGATGCAGCCAGTGTCAATGAGGCCAAGCATCACCTCTTCACTACTGCAACCAGATCGCTGGAAAACATCCCACCTCCCAAGCCGCGCTTTTGCAGCATGTGAAGCGAGCGCTGCTGCAAGCGAGTTTCTACTGGAGTCGCTTCACTCCAGCAGGGAATCCCTGACTTCGGTGAGTGGAGCTGGCACAAAGATTGCACCAGTACATGGCAACCGCTATGGACCACTCTCAGCGACACTTCTATGGTGTATGCCATTCTCATGCACTGAGGCTGACTCAAGGCATGCACGGGAAGGTGCAAATGCAACTGTGCCGATGTCCGATACATGACCCTCTGCAAATGCGAAGGCGGGTGCGTTAATAACTTGGGCGATGATGACAAGTATTATTTATTGCTGGCATCATAGAGCGCAAGCCAGAATGCATAGGTAGTAAAAGTAATCATTGGTATACTGTTGCTTAAGCGGTCTTTGTTTTGTATTTTGAACATTTAAATGCACGTAGCGGCATAGTTATAGCATTTTGTCAGCAGATGTCATCTCCGAAGTATTTTAGTAACATTTGTTCCTGAATAATCTTCTTTCGATTGTTTTTAGTAGCAACTGTTGATCTTTGACCTTTAATTCTCAAATGAGGTGACCATGACCTCAAATCGTCAAAATAAGGTCAGAATCTAATTCTCCTATGCCGCAAAGCCCTATGGTATTATTTGTGATTTTAGCCCTTTTGATGTTTCCTATAATTGACCTCCGGTTGACCTCTGTTTCGGGGGACATCTGTCATGAACCTCACATGCAATATTGCCTCAAATTGTCAAAATATGGCCAGATTCGGGTTATTCAACCCCGAAAATCGATAAAATGAGTTCGTTTGTATATCTCGACTAAAAACCACTAAAAATGACGAATTTGACCCAAAAATGATCTTTAGGGTGACCTTGACCTCAAATCGTTGAAATAAGATCAGAATCAGATTTCCCGACTCTGATAACCACTAAAAAGTTGTATTATTCATGATTCTAGCCATTTTATTGACTGACCTCTAACCCGGGTGGCGGCCATAATGAATTTCGCCAATATGGCGGCCCCAGGGGGCGACTACCTTGGCGCCCGTCAAAAATCGAAAAGGTATTGTATGGGCGACATCAGGGCCAAATTTGGTGCTTTTGGAAGAATCTGAACCAAACAGTCCCTTTTATGCCCTAACAGCCCCGACTATGGTTAAAGAGCAGAAAGAATGCTTTATTTATCCTTTGATCAATTGCGAATTATTGCCTGGCAAATCTAAACGCACAACAAACATTTCCTGGGTTTTGCTTCGGGGTTTCCCCTCGACCACACGTGTTCGTACCACTGAACTTCGCCGAAGTAAATTAAGCTTCATTCTACACACAAAGTATAGTGAATGTCTCGTGGTTGTCGATCTTATATCATTCAAGAGTGCTGTCTGGTGTAAATATCACAAAGTTAAAGAAACACCACAGTCGACGTATTGTGACCTTTCATTGTCGAACGGTATGGGCATTTAATATGGGGACTCTAATTTACGAAAACGTCCGTTTTTCTGAACTGACCTGCACAAACTATTCGGAAGTGGTCAGTTTTTCACGACTGCGATATTCACTTCCGGTCACGAATACTTAGGGAACTTACCGTATTTAGGAATAATTATGAACTATAGAGGAAGGTTTGACGAGGGCACTGAAGATCTCAAAAATAAAGGACTGAAATCTATTCACAGCCTATTATATCAGTCCATATTCAAGCATGACCCAACTCATTCCATCTGCATGAAACTTTCCAATATCATAATAAAACATGTTCTGCTCTACGGTAGTGAAATATGGGGAGCTGAATTGAAATCCATAGCCCACTGTCCATACCAAATATTGTAAGTATGTTCTGGGTGGGTGTAGGACAAAACCCCCAGCGGACAAAACCTCCACGGACAAAACCTCCCAGGACAAAACCCCCACCGGACAAAACCCCCACCGGACATATCCCCCACTGGACAAAACCCCCATCACATATTATTTCCTATTTGAATAAAAATAGCTTGCCTCAGTTTTTTTAGTTAGGGCGTAGAAGTTATTTTATCGTCGTGCAAAGTTGATAAGATTGAAAAATTCTACAAAAACACGACCCCTCTTCACTAAATCATGAATAATTCATGAACAGGGCCGAACTTATAAAATATGAGGCAATCTTTTTGAAGATCTACATGATTGGAATAATGTGTCCAAAGTTCATGTTTGTATATCAAATAACAAGAAAGAAATTAGAACAGGAAAAACCACTTTTTGGCGATAAACTAAATGGAAGAAAACGGCCAAAACCAATCAGCACTACTGCACCATGAATGGCTTGAGTTTTGAAAAGTCATGTTTTTTTACTACAATGCACTAATTTTCATTTACCCGACTTGTAGATTTGACTGTGTTTTGTTTAGTAATTGTTTAGTGTACACCAGTCATTATAATCCTTATAGATGAAATACACAAAAAATGACACGGATCATAGAGAATAGATATATAAATTTCTATATTAAAAATGTAAAATTTCTGTCTGAAATAGCTATTTTTGGGTCAGATGGGGTTTTTGTCCGACTTTTCAATTTTGGTGGTTTTGTCCGTGGGTGTTTTGTCCTAGGGGGTTTTGTCCGCGGGGGTTTTGTCCTAGGGTGTCTTGTCCGCTGGGGGTTTTGTCCGGATCCCGTTCTGGGTGCTGGCAAATCGGTACTGTCAATTCTTTTTCAAAATTTATTTACTCTCAGTGTGCAAAGTAACCCTTCAAGCAAGCTTGGAACTTACGTACAATTAAAATAAGATTATAAAGTAGAGCCATATCTAATCCATACAAAAAATTGGAAACACTGAAAAAGTGTCGTACCACCGGATCAACGATTGTGTCATTTCTGTGGAAAACGCGGCTCATTTTCTACAACGCTGTTTCCATTATAATAATGATCTTGGAGAAAGTCTTCTTCTAGACCTCAGCAAGGTGTTCCCACACTTCGGGTCTCTTTCATTCTATGAACGATTCCATATTATAATATCAAATATTACTTCCGACCTTTGTGTAACATAACAAGCATCTGGTCCGTCATTCATAATTCAGCCGTCGGTCATTAAAGAATATCCGCGTCCATAATCCAAAGACCTATTCCATATTCCATATAACAGTATTAGCACCAAATTCAAAAAGACAATCATAGCATAAACAAAGGCTACTTTCTGTTCTTGTGTCCATCTGTTTCGAATAACGCAAGGTATAGTTCGGTCAGTTTGTTTCATGCAAGAGTTAAAGTGACACTGTTACATGTATGTTATATTGCATTTATATTCATTTGTTGTTTTTATTGGTCATTGAAAATGTAAAGAATGTAATGCCACCTTGTCTGGTCCATCTGAAGTTCTGAATATGTTAGCTTGATGTAACAGGCCCATCACAGCTCATGTACAATGAGAGAGGGGATTGTTACATAACACAGGTTACCAGAGTCCTTCATGGATAGGGATAATGCTCCAATTTGTTGCCATATCATTATGGGTGCGCGAGAGAACTTAATGAGTTTGCCCCTTTCTCATCTCGTCATGCACAATGGAATTTGCATCCATGTAGGACTTTATGACATGAACTTGAAGATGATTATTGTTCATCCCAGCAAATCTATTGAGAATGCTTTGTTCGATTTTTTGAGAAATAAAAATAGTTGTGTTCTGAAACCTATGTCACCAGCACATTGCAAATATTATTGAAGTATTCATTCGAAATATTAGCAAACAACATCTAGTGAAATTATTTTTTTGAAACATTTTCAGTTTTGGGTGGTCAATATCTGGTTTGAAGTTTGACGTCGCTAAGGCTGAGGGGGACTGGTCAGAAATGTGCTAGGAGTGGGAGGATGTCATGTTCTATTGTGACATCAAGCTCAACGCTATGACGTTGCTACTATGGTCAGTATCGATAAATGGTCTTTGTAATGTCATAATGTCATAATATCGAATTGCTGTTGAATTGAATACAATGCCTGTCAAACGTATGCGTATGTGTCACATCGTAATCCCAGAAGTACCGCATATTCACGCCAGGCACGCGACTGATCGAGGGGCAGGTTCACGTACATCATGCGGTTTTTCACCAGAGTCATCAATGCCGCTATCTGTGTAAATGACAGTTTTAGCACAAGTTAACTGTAAGGAAAATATCAATCAATGTGTTGCTGCAATGAAGATGGCAGCGGTGCTGACTCTCATGAATAAACGCATGATATGCGTGAAGTCTCATGCCTGGTAGGAATATGCAGTAAAATGCGGTACTTCTGGGATTACGATGTGGCTTATTGGACTGGTCCAAATCAACAATGGCCAATATCAAAATTTAACCCAGAGATCGACCACCCAAATGTTTCTAACAGATAGTTCTACTGGGTGTTGTTAACCATTTGCGATCAGGTGCCGGACTCTTGGGTCGCTGGTTCGAATCCCACACGGGACTCGACCAAATTTTCAGCACTAGAATTTGTGCTATTCTAAGATAGTGTTATCCCAAAATAACGAAAATACTGTTATACGATCACTTTCTAAATGATAAAAAATATATGTTAAAATATTGTCAATAGATTTGCTCGAACACTCACACGCCGGTCGTACTAAAAACTGCGCGGAACTGCGCAGAACTGCGTGGAGCCTAATTTCAACTGCGCGTGGATTCTTTGATGGATTTTTCTTTATTTACTGACGAGCATAATACTGATATTAATAAAACAGACAACAAAATGCGAATCTGTAGACTATATGTCGCTTGAAACGAGAGAGAACGAAATTCAAATGCGCGGAAATTATGTTTCACTACCCGGAGATTCGCTTTGCTGGAATGGAATCGTTAATATTAGATCACCTTATCCTACCTTATTCGTTATCATTTCACTTGGAATCATTTGATATGCTTTCTTCAATTGAATCTTATGTGTGGAATTTCAATTGTCCGTACGTATATATTGGCGGATATCAATTTTAACTGTGCGGAAATCGTGTTTCACTTCACTCAGATTCGCTTCGCTCGAACTAAGTCTGATGTGTATGAATTGTATCTGTCCGAACGTAAATTGAGTATAAATTTTAACTGCGCGGAAATCGAACCCGTAAGCAAATTTGGCATAAAGTTTAACTGCGCAGAAATCCATGGCAGCTTCACCCCATGCAGATTCTCCTGGATTGAACTAAGTCTGATGAGTATGAATTTCAAAAGGGCTTGCGTTTGTAAAAAAAGAAAGCAAATCTCCGTGGAGTGAAACTCGAATTCCGCGCAGTTGAAATTTATATCAAGTTCACGTTCGGACAGATGAAATTCATACACGCAAGCCTTTTCATACATATCAGACTTAGTTCAATCTAAGAGAATGTGCGTTGGGTGAAGCTACCATGGACTTCCGCGCAGTTAAACTTTATGCCAAATTTGCTTACGGGCTCGATTTCCGCGCAGTTGAAATTTATACCAAGTTCACGTTCGGACAGATGAAATTCATAGACACAAGCCTTTTGAAATTCATACATATCAGACTTAGTTCAATCTAAGAGAGTCTGCGTGGGGTGAAGCTACCATGGATTTCCGCGCAGTTAAACTGTATACGGGCTCGATTTCCGCGCAGTTGAAATTTATACCAAATTCAAGTTCGGACAGATGAAATTCATACACGCAAGCCTTTTGAAATTCATACTCATCAGACTTAGTTCAATCCAGGAGAATCTGCGTGGGGTGAAGCTGCCATGGATTTCCGTGCAGTTAAACTTTATGCCAAATTTGCTTACGGGTTCGATTTCCGCGCAGTTAAAATTTATACTCAATTTACGTTCGGACAGATACAATTCATACACATCAGACTTAGTTCGAGCGAAGCGAATCTGTGTGGAGTGAAACACGATTTCCGCGCAGTTAAAATTGATACACGCCAATATATACTTACGGACAGTTGAAATTCCACACATAAGACACATTTCAAGAAAGCAAATCTCCGTGGAGTGAAATTCGAATTCCGCGCAGTTGAAATTTATACCAAGTTCACGTTCGGACAGATGAAATTCATACACGCAAGCCTTTTGAAATTCATACATATCAGACTTAGTTCAATCCAGGAGAATCTGCGTTGGGTGAAGCTGCCATGGATTTCCGCGCAGTTAAACTTTATGCCAAATTTGCTTACGGGCTCGATTTCCGCGCAGTTAACATTTATACTCAATTTACGTTCGGACAGATACAATTCATACACATCAGACTTAGTTCGAGCGAAGCGAATCTGAGTGGAATGAAACGCGATTTCCGCGCAGTTAAACTTGATACCCGCCAATGTATACGTACGGACAGTTGAAATTCCACACATAAGACTCAGTTGAAGAAAGCATATCAAAATTCAAATGATTCCAAATGAAATGATAACGAATAAGGTGTAGGTATTCTAATATTAACGATTCCATTCCAGCGAAGCGAATCTCCGGGCAGTGAAACATAATTTCCGCGCATTTGAATTTCGTTCTCTCTCGTTTCAAGCGACATATAGTCTACCGATTCGCATTTTGTTGTCTGTTTTATTAATATCAATATTCTGCTCGTCAGCAAATACAGAAAAATCCATCAAATAATCCACGCGCAGTTGTAATTGGGCTCCGCGCAGTTCCGCGCAGTTTTTAGTACGACCCCTCACACACACAATAGAGTAAAAGTCAGATAAGAATTAATGCCCTGTTAATAGGAAATTTCCATTGCAGTTGACACCCTGGAGTTGGTTTGATTTGCCCATCTTCCAGGGGTTGAAGAAGTGAGATCTACAGCAAAATCGAAAACTGGGCCTTTCTTGATGTAATCAGCACTTACAACTCAACCATCCATTCTCCCGTGAGCATGTCTCTCCAGTTCTCGTCAGTGATCGTTATGGGTTTCAAAGCTATATTTGCGCTAACTGTGATGATTTCTATAAGAAGTATGAAAAGTACAGCTAAACTTCCCGCGAAACGTGAGAAATCCATTCTGCTGCTTCCCGAGTTTCGCCTCCACCCAAACGCCGATCAGAAAACTGGAACTCAACCTGATTCGCATATGCTTTTCTGAAAGCACTTCTGGGTGACTATTCCCAGCAACGCTGCATATCAACTTTTATGCGGGCGCATTGGTTTCGGGTTTGACTACGCGCTATTAACATTTCCGCTTCCTCGGGTGATCGGGTAATAAGAAAGTCAAAACACATGTCAATTTACAAACTGGATAGTTTTCACTTCGGTAAAAAAAAAAATTAATATTCTATTAATTGAATACAACCGCCATGGAAATAAGCCAGGATATAATTATAGTCTTAATATCACATGTTTCCACTTTTGTACAATGTTGACATTTCGTGAAAACTAACCGGCCCCTTTGCCCGAACCACAGCTAGCCACGTGTATCACCTTTTATCTGTCCACATTGACAACAGTCTAAAGGTCTGAGTGAACACGAACAATACCGAACCAACCAAAGAAATGACAGGGATTCTTATTTTGCAGACTGGGGCTGAATGTATGGCAAGCCAAAGTGCTTTTTATTCCGAATTTCCGATATCGGAAATTCTAATTTCCGATATCGGAAATTGCAATTCCCGATATCGGAAATAGAATTTCCGATATCGGGAATTAGAATTTCCCATATCGGAAATTCAGTGACAATTTTCGATATCGGAAATAGAATTTCCGATATCGGGAATTCAATTTCCGATATCGGAAATAAAATTTCCCATATCGGAAATTGTCACCGAATTTCCGATATCGAAAATGAAAGCTCTGGAAGCTTTACAAAACCTAGGGATGCATTCCACACCTAAATCTGAATCTGAATCTGAAACCTAAATGATGTGCGGCTAAAAACAGGCATGGGTTCGGATCTTCGGCCATAAATAGATGTAAAATCTTTAACAAAAACCTTGTAAACGTATATATTTTCTAAATGGGCACACTCTTGCCATTATTTCAGGAGATTTGTGAGCTATTGAAATGGAAAAGGAAAGGTGAGTGAGTGAGTGAATAGGATTTAACGTCGTTTTCAACATTGTTTCAGTCATATCACGACGGTGCCTACAAGTGCCAGAACACGAGAGTGTCCACAGTTCCTATTATTCTGGACAGACGTGCAATCCTCCTTAACCCTTCTTCAACTTTTCTAAAAAAACTCCATAAAATATATGAAAATGTGTCAAATTCTACCCGCAACCCAGCGAAAATGCATGAAATGATTTTCTTTTTATTTATGTTAAAGTGTTTCCCGTCCAAAGGACAATTTAAAATGGCAAAAAAACAACAACCGGGGGTCGACCTGCTCGTTTTTTGTAAAATTTTATCGCCATAAAGGAATCATCATTTTCGCTTCCCGAAAAAGTGCGGATTTTGGTCCGCCAGATATTCAATTCCGGACACGATTAACTCTGTAGTGGCGAGTGGGTGCGATCAACAAGCAATTATTATATCCTCGTTTGGAGAAATGGTTACGTCCAGCAGGGTGATACTATAGATATCAGTTAGTAGAAAGGTAAGAAGAATTACCTTGCTGTCAAAATCGGGCGACCTTCCTAAATTAGGGAGGGACCACTTTGTACGAAACCGTGGCAAGTGTGGAGTGCACCCTGGAGTTGCAATTTCCGATATCGGGAATTCAGTGACAATTTCCGATATCGGAAATTGCATTTCCGATATCGGAAATTGAATTTCCGATAACGGGAATTGAATTTCCGATATCGGGAAATGTCCCCGAATTTCCGATATCGGAAATTGCAATTCCCGATATCGGAAATTCAATTTCCGATATCGAAAATTCTAATTTCCGATATCGGGAATTGCAATTTCCGATATCGGAAATTAAAGGTCATGAATTTCCGATATCGGAAATTTTAATTCCGATATCGGAAATTTTAATTCCGATATCGCGAATTCAATTTTCGATATCGGAAATTCTCGAATAAAAAGCACTTTGGCTTGCCATATGAATGCTCTAGCAGCCTTGTAAAACTGAAGACGCCGTCCCGTACATTTCGAGGCGTCCATTTTGACGGGGTACAGACAATTGCCCTTCCGGTCATTTGCCCAACGGTGAACCTGACAATTGCCGTTCGGCTATTTGCCCATCCTGACATTTTCCCAACCCATTTTCCCCCAAGCGGATATTTGCCCAACTCTTCAAATACTTGTGGGAAGGAGAAGTGCAATTTATAATGAAGATGCAAGAACAAAGTCTTTCTGTACAATGTTTTATTGTAATCTTTGCAATACCGGTACTCACAAGCTTTTCTTTCCATTTCAGCACTAATAGTCGTACAAACAACAGTTCTGTTTAAGCACTAGGCCTAATGATGTGATTTTTTGTGTGTAGGGCCTACATATTTTCTTGTGTACATAAGGCCCTCATAACATAGTTTGGCACCTCCTCCGTTGGTTTTGATGACTTTCATGTGGGTGAGGATAATGAATAGAAAACATCAGCAGAATAAAGGAATGGAGTGAAGGCTATTCCTCAAGAAATAAACCAGTACTTGAAAGACATTAGACTGTGGAAAGCCAAAGAACAAGTCCATTGAGTATTATGGGGCAGATTTCAGATTCTATTGTTTTAAAGGGGCTTGCAGATTATAACTTCAAAGCTCCATGACAGTGAAAGCCAGCATTTGTGTCAGTCAGTGGGCATGGATATTTGTGATTGTTGAAGCTATCCTTTAATTTCTATTGTTTTCAAATCATATGCTTACTTTAATCATACATTTGAATCAACCACGATAAATAATAAATATAGACTGAAAATCCTTTAATTTATTTAGCTATTTTAGCATTACACAAACATTACCTCATTTATTGTACAATATCGGAAAAGTCAATTCACAAAATAAGTATTTGGTGAAAGTTGGGCAAATATCCGGAAGGGGGGAAAATGGGTTGGGCAAATGTCAGGGTGGGCAAATAGTCTAAGGGCAATTGTCAGGTTGGGCAAATGACTGGGAGGCAATTGTCCCGGATTTCATTTTGATATTTAAAAACAATTTGCGTGAAAACGGAAGGTCCATCATTCATACATGTAAGTGTTACGAGACAAAGGAGAAATATAGTCTGTCATGGTACAACAATGAGCATGGGCGTCGCTAGGATTTTTCAAAGGGGGGTCGATTATCATAGCACTTTAGGCGAGGGTCCAGGGGTCGCCTAGGCCCCGGAAGCTCCGGGGTCCTAGATCGCCGGAGATGCGTTTTAAGCGTTTTCCCGGAATTAAATCTGAACATAATGTATGCAGATTCAGGGTTATATTATACAGCTCTGGGACCTTAGATGGCCTGATATGCATTCTGAGCGATTTCCAACAATTAAACTAACACGTCATTTGTCAAATATCAGTATTATATTTTATTGTCTTGTCATCTTGAAAACAATAATAATGCTTTGGGGCGATACACCACGCAGGCAAACCCAGTGGCGTCGGAACGTAATTGAAAGTGGGCGACCACTATCACAGCCCAACAGGCGGGGGTCCAGGGGCCGCCTAGGCCCCTGATGCTCCGGGGTTCTAGAGTGCCGGAGATGCGTTCTGAACGTTTTTCCGGAAATAAAACTGATCATACTGCATGCACATTTATGATTCTATTTTCACGATTTTTTTTCGCAATTATAAGCATGCATCGATATTGAAAACATCGCACCTCATGCCTTCATCCATTTGACGTTCTAGTTATATTTAAAACATACAAAACGATGACTTATAGTTCTTGGGAGGGAAACCAATATGCCTACAGATACGATTCATTCACACAAAGATAAAACAAGAAAATCCTCACAGCCCAACAGGCGAGGGGCCACGAGCCGTTTAGGCCCCGGGAGCTCCGAAGTTCCAGATCTCCAGAGACGCGTTCTGAGCGTTTTCCCAGAAATAAATTCGAACGTAATGTATGCAGATTTATGGTTCTATATTTTCACGTATGTTTCGCACTCGTCGAAATTGAAAAAAATCATACTTCATACCTGAATCCATTTGACTTTTTAGTTATATTTATCACATAAAAAAAACACATAAAAACCCGATGACCTTTACATCATGGAACATTAGAACCAATATGACAGCGATTCATTTACACAAAGCTAAAATGAGCGATCCTCACAGCCTGACAGGCGAGGGTCCAGGGGCCGCCTAGGCCCCGGAAGCTCCGGGGTCTCCGGTTGCCGGAGATGCGTTTTACCCGTTTTCCTGGAAACAAATCTGCATGAACACAATGTATATAGATTTATGGTTCTATTTTCACATTTGTTTCGCATAAACCCGCATCGATATTGAAGAATATGCCGGACTCCATTTGACTTCCTGGTTTGACACAAACAAAACGGGCTTATAACACACCACTACACGTCCTGGCACTCTATCTGTAATTTTTATGTGGGGACATGGTCAGTTAGGGATTCTGAAAAGTGAGTGGCCAAAAGATATTCGGGCCCCCCTGAATCAAAAATGATTGAAACTAAACATCATCATATCACTTTCCGATCCATATGTCATTTCATGACTGTGAACATTAAACTTTTGCTGAAAATATCACAATAATATTGTGTAGAATATCAAACTGTGTATCATGGACTATATCTCGTGGCCATGGTGAAATACTGACTAGAAAATTGAAACTAATATCACTCATTAAACGTGGCCATGGTAAAATACTGACTAGAAAAAAAATTAAACTGATATATTTTCCGGAAATGAAATATCACGAATGTGGTATAGCCTTCAGCAAAGCTTATACATATACAGCTTTCAGTTTATTGCCCGCTTTGGACTTCGCCAACGGTAGACCGGGGCTGCCGATGCTTCATTATCAAAACCACACGCATCGAGCAGAAGGGGGGGAAAAAACACACACGAGTTAGAGTTAATGATTAATTGAATAGTAAATTCGCCTGCTTTATCCGTCGAGGGTTCCCCTGCTGCATCCGTCGAGGGTGGAGTCTCATGAACAGAGCTACAGCTCTTTCATAATCCACTTTATGACCATAAAACGGAAAGTCGTGGTAAACCCATTGTTGAGCGAACTGACGCGTCACTACTGGAACGGAGCATGCTTTAATACGAGCCTGGAGACGGACATTTTTTATTTCTTTCTTTTCCCTTTTGCTTTTTTGTGTTTTTTTTCTGTTTTTGTTTTTTTTTCTTGTTTTTTTTCTTCTTGTTTTTCTTCTGTTTTTTTTTTGGCGCGTCCAAGGGGGGGTCGTTCGCACCTGACGACCCCCCCCCTAACGACGCCCCTGAATGAGTCTAGACAGACCCTATATAGAGAGGTTTTCGCATAGACGTCAGATGCAGTACCGTACGTAACAGTAGAATTCTACATGAACAATCCCCTGTCCAAACTTTCAGCATCAACCACCCGATACATGATGCACTTCAGAAATTAAGTCAGAAATGGGTTCGTGGAATGTTTATGTTTCTAGGCAAAAATCCTGAACGGAAGTCAAAGTCAAATAATTGTTTTGTTATTTTGGGGGGGGGGGGGGGTTACCAGGGTTGCTCTCTCAGTACGGTATCGTACATGGCTGGTTTCCAAACAATACGGGGTCAATACGCGGTCAGCAGACCTTCCTTTCGAAGGGGTCAATACGCTCTCAGCGGTCATTCCTTCCAAAGGGGTCAATATACGCGGTCAGCAGACCTTCCTTTCAAAGGGGTCAATACGCGATCAGCGGTCCTTCCTTTCAAATGGGTGAATACGCGGTCAGCGGTCCTTCCTATCAAAGGATTCAATACGCGATCAGCGATCCTTGTTTTCAAAGGGGTCAATACGCAGAGAGCGGTCCTTCCTTTCAAAGGGGTCAATACGCGGTCAGCGTGGAGTGTGTTTGAGTGACCGAGGGAGTATTGTTGGTCCAAATGGGCCGTGATAGCTATAATAGTGAAGCACTCGTGAACTAGAGTCGGACTGGGAGTAATATGCGCCTGCGTACTCCGGGACTAGTAAAGAAAGCGTATTTAAATTGAAGTTGTCCCTTAAAAGTAGAGAAAGCAGAAACCCATTATATTTGCCCTGTCACCTTGTGAAGAGTTCTACAGTAACGCTTTAACGCCCATGTTAAGGCCTTAACACCTATCTGGACGCTTTAACGCATATCTTAACGCCTTAATGCCCTAGCATAACGCCTTGACGCCATGATGCAGACAGTTCAAGTGTGCTCGTGTCCAATCAGAGGCCGCAATTTGGCGCTGCATCTGTCATATTCGTTCTTGCCCGTTAGATGTATTCTCGGCTGCTCTTGTAGTTCGTGAGCTACTAGAGGTCTCGTTGGCGTTTTGGGGGTGCGTGAGGGTGTGCTTGAGCGATTGAGGGACCATTCTTGGTCAGAATGCGTCGTGTGAGGTGTCAAAGTGAAGCCCTCGGTATGTAGACCAAGACTTGAGGGACCTCCACATGATCTGTGACGTCATTGGTGACGTCATTATTAGGAGTAGTATCCAAAGTACGGTAGGCATTTTGAGGGTGTGAAGGAACGTTTTTGGGGTAGAGATTGACCATCCGTGGTCTAAATGGACCGTGTGAGGTGTCATCTTGTAACTCTCTGCATGTAGACGACGAACGGTATGGTTTTTGTTGGAAGTCGCATCGTGCTACTCATGCGCAGTTGAGCAGTAGTAACACAAGATGTCATTTCAAGATGTCAAGGGACCCATGTTTGGTCCAGTTGGACAGGTTGGGGTATCCTAGTGAAGCTTTCGTGAGATAGTCAGATAGGCGTGTTTTTATTGGAATTCAGGCCAATCTGCGCATGCGCAGTTGGGGTGTAGTAAGTAAAGCGTTCATTCTGGAGGTGCGCAGGGGTATATCTGAGAGATTGAGGTCCTATATCTCATCCAAAGATCGAGTGTAGGGTGTCATCTTGAAGCTCTCGTGGTGTAGACCACGACTTGGGGGATTTCCATGTCATCTGTGACGTCATTGGTGACGTCATCAGTACGAGTGGTAACGAAAGCGGCCATTTTAGGGGTGCGTAGTGGTGTGTTTGAGAGACTGAGGGACCATTCTTGGTCCGAATGGGACGTGTGGGGTATCATATCGAAGCTTTCGTGGAACAGCGCCCGACTGGTCCGGTGTGCCATATAAGTAGGGGATATGGCTAGCATGCGCAGACAGCAAATAGTGGAAAAGAGGCACTTGAATGGGATTTTTAGACTCGAAGTGGACCATTCGTGGTCCGAATGGTTTGTGTGGGGCTTCGTAGCGAAGGGTTCGTGCGGTAGCGTCGGATTGGACTGGTATCATCGCACGCATCCTGGTGTACCATATGCACTACGGGCTATAGTGTACAGGCACTTTCTATCTCCAAGACCTCCAAGCTCCGACTCCAAGAGCTCCGAGAGCTCCGACTTCAAGAGCTCCGAGCTCCAAGTTCTCAACCGACCCATCCAACAGCTCCGAGCTCTGTACTTTCTCAAATGACGGCTTCTGATTGGATAAGAGCTCTATACTACTGTCAGACTGCACATTTGCAGAACGATGATACTAGGCTACACACCAGTCCAATCCGACGCTACCCTACGACCCCTTCGCTACGAAACCCCACACGACCCATTCGGACCACGGATGGTTCACCTCGAGGCTAAAATTCCATTCCAGTGGCCCTTTTCCACTATTTGCTGTCTGCGCTTGCTAGCCATATCCCCTACTCCTATGACACACCGGACCAGTCGGACGCTGTTCCACGAAAGCTTCGATATGATACCCCACATATCCCATTCGGACCAAGAATGGTCCCTCAGTCTCTCAAACACACCACTACGCACCCCTAAAATGGCCGCTTTCGTTACCACTCGTACTGATGACGTCACCAATGACGTCATAGATCACATGGTAATCCCTCAATTTGTGGTCTACACCACGAGAGCTTCAAGATGACACCCTACACTCTACCTTTGGATGATATACAGGACCTCAATCTCGCAGATATATCCCTGCTCACCTCCAGAATGACCACTTTACTTACTACACCCCAACTGCGCATGCGCAGATTGGCCTGAATTCCAATAAAAAACACGCCTATCTGACTATCCCACGAAAGCTTCACTAGGATACCCCAACCTGTCCATTTGGACCAAACATGGGTCCCTTGATTTCCCAAACATGTCATTACAAGCGTCTGGTCCGTCATTCATAATTCAGCCGTCGTCCATTAGAGAATACCCGCGTCCATAATCCAAAGACCTATTCCATATTCCATATAACAGTATTAGCACCAAATTCAAAAAAGACAATCATAGTATACATAAACATAGGCTTGTTTCCTGCAAGAGAGAAGCGGTCAACAGTTTTCAATGATGCCGGCAAGATATCATGATGTTCCAAAAATATCAAATCCGTATCGCTGATCAATATTCTTAATCTATAATATTCGTTGTAAGGTCGTCATCTAAAGAATGATGTATCTCAGACACGCTTTGATTGTGACTGTTCATATGAGTACCATGAGGATCTTGAAGTACATGGGTTCATACGGCCCCTAGCCCCGGGTTAGCGGAATTAGACACAAGTTGCTATCAGCATGCCATATATATCGCCAAATTTGAGAAACTTTGAGTGGAGGCGCTTGGCGGTGTAGCGCTGTTTTAAAAGTTTCTGCAACAATGTTTTGTGATGCTACTAGGCGTGATATGTATACGCCATATGCAGGTCTCACTGGAATATTACTGTCCAGAAAGGGATAGTTTACGATGTCGAAATTGTAATCATCTCTTTTGTCATACAGTCGACGAGAGAGAATTACAACACATAATGAAAGCGGGAAGAGGTGCCGACATACTGACTGCGTCACATGACTTCACAGAATAGTCTTCTGGTAAACCTATTCTAAAGCACATACCAACAATCTAACGATTCGTGATATGTGTTGTATCTCAGGTACGCTTTCATTGTACCTGTTCATGTGACAACTTGGATGACATGACCCCTCCACGTTAGCTCTCATCAAACCCGTGATCGAAACGAGCCCAGTCATCGCCACTACCACCGAACGGAGTGTACAGCACAGGTCAACATCGAACCCCATACCAAGAATTGCATTACCCACTACGCCTGAAACCCGTCGAATTTCATCACCCACAGTGAACGCCGTTACGTACCGGCAACGGCGACTAATGTTGACGCACCGACGGCCCCGGTTCACTCGTACAAAATTTACAAGAGCGGTTACCACGACAGCGGATACACCTCCAGCCATGGACCCCCCAGTGGCAACACCACTTCACCTGCCTGATTGCGGGGCCGACGGCTCAGGCAAGACGCACTTCGCCCAGAAACTCCTTCAACACGCCGACAACATGATTACCCGACACATTGCCCAGGTCGTGTGGTTTTTACAGAGACTTGCAAGTGGCGCATGCAGCAATGCCCAACATCACGTTCGTGAAAGGCCTATCTAACCTGAACGACTTGGAACCGGATACTTTGGTGGTCATGAATGATCTCATTACAACACATATAAGGGAAGTGGGAAGAGGTGCCGACATACTAACAAAGCCACATGACTTCACAGTATAGTCCTCCGGTTAACCTATTCTAAAGCACATACCAAGAATCTAAAGATTCGTGATATGTGTTGTATCTCAGGTACGCTTTTATTGTACCTGTTCATGTGGCAACTTGGATGATATGACCACACGGCCCCTAGCACCGGCATAAGCGGTATTAGATACAAATCCAGAGAGCTATGATGGAAATGCTCTGACAACTCGTATATTGGTAATTGGTGAGCTGTTTCGGTGTGACAACTCGAACACTGGGGATTGGTGAGCTGTATCGCCGTCAGATGAAAATGACGGCGCTTAACGCAAAAGACTAGTCTGTAAGGCCCGATGTCGACCCAACATCAACGTCCCACAAATGCCAACATATACCAAAAACCCAAAGGTATGTACAGGGGGCGGGCCTCGGGGACGAAACGTTCACCAGCAGAATCTCGCCACATCCAGGTAAAAATTACAACACAAATAAGGGAAGTGGGAAGAGGAACCGAAATACTGACATAGCCACATGACTTCACAGCATAGTCTTCCGGTTAACCTATTCTAAAGCACATACCAAGAATCTAACGATTCGTGACATGTGTTGTATCTCAGGTACGCTTTTATTGTACCTGTTCATGTGGCAACTTGGATGATATGACCACACGGCCCCTAGCACCGGCATAAGCGGTATTAGATACAAATCTTGGGAGCTATGGTGAAAATGCTCTGACAACTCGTATATTGGTAATTGGTGAGCTGTTTCGCTGTGAACTCGTACACTGGATATTGGTGAGCTGTATCGCCGTCAGATGAAAATGACGGCGTTTAACACAAAAGACTAGTCGGTAAGGCCCGATGTCAACCCAGCATCAACTTCCCACAAATGCCAACATATATCAAAGACTAAAAGGTCTGTACAGGGGGCGGGCCTCGGGGACGAAACGTCCACCAGCAGAATCTCGTCATATACAGGAAAAAATTACAACACATATAAGGGAAGTGGGAAGAGGTGCCGACATACTGACTGCGTCACATGACTTCACAGAATAGTCTTCTGGTAAACCTATTCTAAAGCACATACCAAGAATCTAACGATTCGTGATATGTGTTGTATCTCAGGTACGCTTTTGTTGTACCTGTTCATGTGGCAACTTGAATGATATGACCACACGGCCCCTAGCACCGGCATAAGCGGTATTAGATACAAATCTAGAGAGCTATGATGGAAATGCTCTGACAACTCGTATACTGGTAATTGGTGAGCTGTTTCGCTGTGACAACTCGTACGTTGGAGATTGGTGAGCTGTATCGTCGTCAGATGTAAATGACGGCAATTAACACAAAAGACTAGTCTGTAAGGCCCGATGTCGACCCAGCATCAACTTCCCACAAATGCCAACATATATCAAAGACCGAAAGGTCTGTACAGGGGGCGGGCCTCGGGGACGAAACGTCCACCAGCAGAATCTGACCCGCTTCATTTTTATAGAGATATAGGTCTAAATATGATGTACCTGTAGGACCATCTGTAGTTTTCTTCAAATCCAGTGAAGGTGGATATATATCATTCACTGCGTCATTTATATAGCGATTATCCACAGCGAGAAGATCGTTTATATAGCGTTTGGTGAGTGAGAAGGAACGGGCTTTGAACAGATCGGTTTTTGAAAGCGCCTGCATATAGTCATATTCATAAGAGAACAGATATAGGTCAGCCAATAGGGGTGCACAATTAGTACCCATTGGAATACCTATATGCTGTTGATATATTGTATTGCCAAATTTCACATAGATATTTTTAATGTGAAATTCAAGCAACTCTATAAACGAAGAAACATGCCATGAATGATACCCCTTGTATGTAGTCGAGCTAAAGAATGCTTTATGGCTTCCGACATTAATATATCTACGATTAGTTTTCTTGAACACAGATACTATTAATGAGCTTAGACGGTCAATAAGGGCCTGATGAGGGATTGTAGTATAGAGAGTCGAGAGTGAGAGTTGCCCACGCCCAAAATGACATTTTGTGTTACTACTGCTCAACTGTGCATGAGTAGCACGATGCGACTTCCAACAAAAACCATACCATTCGTCGTCTACATGCAGAGAATTACAAGATGACATCCCACACGGTCCATTTAGACCACGGATGGTCCATCTCTACCCCAAAAACCTTCCTTCACACCCTCAAAATGCCTACTTTGAATGCTACTCCTACTGATGACGTCACCAATGACATCACAGATCATGTGTAGATCCCTCAAGTCGTGGTCTACAAACCGAGGGCTTCACTTTGACACCTCACACGACGCATTCGGGCCAAGAATGGTCTCTCAATCACTCAAGCACACCCTCACGCACCCCCAAAACGCCCGCTTTCGTTACTAGTCCTACTGTCGTATGTATGGTCCCTGTGTGACGTCATACCCAACAAATAGTGATAGTATCTTGTGAATATTCGATGCAGCAATCAATGCAGAATAATATGTGACCAACATTATAAAGATTGGATAATAATTATGGAAGATAAGACTATTCTTGTAACTATTCTCACAAAAATTGTACTTTTTAACACAGGGGTAATTTCAAAGTGATTAAAGGGGTAGTGAGTCCCAGTTTATCGACTGTTAACAAGTTGTTCCTTATTTGACATGTCCTAAAGCACATAAAAACATAGTTTCGGTCTGTAGTGGGGGGCGGGGGTGCAAGGTGACCCCTAGTAGCTGACGGACTATTGTCCAATCAGAAGCCGCCATTTCAGAAAGTTCAATCTTCGGCCATGTTCGCTCTTGACTCTTGGGATAAGCATCATCGGACAGGCACTGTGACAGCAACGTGTCCCGGAACAGCTGTTTGCGCATTTGGAGGGCCTCAACCCTAACCCTAACCGGAAAAATGCAACAAGAGTTATCTGCTCCTGAAAACGACTGTATATGTCCTTCAGTGTGGAACTCTCCTTTTCTCCACATGTCCTATACAGAGAACCACAGGGCCAAGAGACAGGGGATTTGCACCAAGTGAGTCGCCTGGACCCCGGCTTTCCTATGGTATTGTGGGGTGAATAAAATAGGGCGATCATACGCAACCAGCCGAACTAATGCACTATAAATACGACGGGCAGTGACGGTGTGAGTCATTCATCACGCGTCATTTCGTCGACCATTTCGCCGGTCCTACGAGCGTTCCTTCCCCTTACACCCGAGGTGGGGTTACAAGTCTATGAGGGTAAAGTCACCATCGTAGAAGACCTGGTCGTTTGCTGGTCGTGCCCGGAGTCCAGATCAAAAACGATTACGCTTCACCGTGACGGCTGGACCAAATGTGAACAGGTGTTGAGCGGTGAGCTCGATGGTGACCTCATCCACGTGGAGAATGCCATCCACGTACACCGTGTGCCATGCTTCGCACGCCTGGGGCGTTACCAGTATCCCACCCGAAGCTTCACATAAGACTGTGATCTATGGACTGCATTTGAGAAAGTGGTGCCTATTGTGGACCAGCTGTTTACATCGGACGACCGGTCAGCCGTTCAGGGGGCCTTGTCTCGTGCTATAGAGGACGCTCTGGCCGACCCCATTGGGAAAATAATCAACCACGTCAATGAGGAAGAGGAGAGGGACTATCCGGTTCTCACCTCCCTGACCTACAAAGATGTCCTGGATAAACTTAACACCCGTTTTCCCCCGTCGGAGGATGACGACGCCATAAATTACCCGTCGATGCTCAGTCAACCCAGTGACAATATAATCTATTCAACGGATGCCGGTACGAAGTCAGAACCCAAATGAAAGCATCCAGAAAAGGAACTTTGACCCCAGCGCCAGATATTCACAGATAATATGGGATGTACGTTTCATGTTGCTATCCCATGATGCACCATATTGAAGGCTAATAAATAGAGCCAACTGTTCAGGACTGTACTCACTTATATTAAACCTTGCCACGTGAAAGCTCTCGCTCACGCTCGCCAGAAATCCAATCACCACTGACGAGGAAAACCCCCATATGAAATGCACAGCAGGGTTAGCAATGTCACCACAAAGCCCACTTGTGCTTTGCGCTTTCTTTGGATACGCTGTGTTCAGAGGCAGCTGCTGTTTGTCATTACCACAGTGTTCATGGTCGAGCATAAAATGAACGCTACCGGCTGTGGTTCGTAGCTTTATAGCCGTTTCATCTGGTTGTTCGGCACTCAGAGATTGAAGATACTGGGCCAGCTTTGCCATTTCACGAGATGCACCGTCTTACCTCGGCATAGCTCTCTAGATTTGTATCTAATTACAACGAATATAGGAGAAGTGGGGAGAGGTGCCGACATATTGACACAGCCACATGACTTCACAGTATAGTCTTCCGGTTAACCTGTTCTAAAGCACAGACCAATAATCTAACGATTCGTGTTAGGTACGCTTTTGTTGTACCTGTTCATGTGACAACTTGGATGACATGACCCCTCCACGTTAGCTCCCATCAAACCCTTGATCGAAACGAGCCCAGTCTTCGCCACTACCACCGCACGGAGTGTACAGCACAGGTCAACATCGAACCCCGTACCAAGAATTGCATTACACACTACGCCTGAAACCCGTCGAATTTCATCACCCACAGTGAACGCCGTTACGTACCGGCAACGGCGACTAATGTTGACGCACCGACGGCCCGGGTTCACTCGTACAAAATTTACAAGAGCGGTTACCACGACAGCGGATACACCTCCAGCCATGGACCCCCCAGTGGCAACATCCCTTCACCTGCCTGATTGCGTGTCCGACGAGCTCAGGCAAGACGCACTTCGCCCAGAAACTCCTTCAACACGCCGACAACATGATTACCCGACACATTGCTCAGGTCGTGTGGTTTTTACAGAGACTTGCAAGTGGCGTATGCAGCAATGTCCAACATCACGTTCGTGAAAGGCCTATCTAACCTGAACGACTTGGAACCGGATACTTTGGTGGTCATGAATGATCTCCCCTTACCAAAAAATCCTATAGGATCCAATGGGACAGATGATCTGTCCTATAGGATCCAATGGGACAGATGATCTGTCCTATAGGATCCAATGGGACAGATGATCTGTCCTATAGGATCCAATGGGACAGTTACTTCTGTCCCTTAGGATCCTATAGGACAGATAATTCTGTCCTATAGGATCCTAAGGGAT
The DNA here is from genome assembly GCA_036873755.1 of Hanleya hanleyi. Classification (NCBI taxonomy): domain Eukaryota; kingdom Metazoa; phylum Mollusca; class Polyplacophora; order Lepidopleurida; family Hanleyidae; genus Hanleya; species Hanleya hanleyi. The sequence continues at coordinate 85,135 of JAVTVY010000342.1, read as the reverse complement.
AGAAAAATCTGTCCTATAGGATGGATTATTCTATGCTATAGAACATGTATGTGTCCTATAGGACAGCCATTCTATCCATTAAGAATTGTTTTTGTCCTTCACATGTGACAGAGTGTGAGGAACCAAACACATTTTACATGCATACATTGGAAACAAAAGCACATAATAGGTGGAAAATGTGAAAAATCTCATAAAAGCAATGTTTTTTTTATTATTTTTTTCTGCATGATACATATTTACAAATATTGAACATAAGGCAAGAAATCAAAGTATTTTGTCTGTTATCATTCGCAAATATTAGCACGAGTATGTAAGCTTATATGCATGTAATGATATATGATCCAACTGATACAATGCTTCATTGATTAATTTATTGGAAGATATGAATTTAATCCAATTTCTGATACACAAATTAAAACCCAATTTAAACATGTAAATTCTACATTCGGAATTTCTGAAGACTTTTAATTACATCAATCGAGGCATCGAGGTAGTAAATCCTAATAGATTAAACAGATTCTGTTTTTTAAATCTCTGTAAAATGGGGTCTACGATGGAATTTTTTTTAACTGTGGAAATGGAATTAAAAATCAGAAAAAGGAGCATGTTAGCGCATTACCTCGATTTCAGTATTTGTTAGTCCACGGCAGGGATCAGCAAATGTACTATACAATGACATAATAATGCAATTCGTAAATACTAACATGGTAAACAATCTTCTTGAAAACCAAACTTTACATTCGCTTTACTCCAAAGGAGACAAAAAACATCTAAAGTGATTCATTACAAAATGTTAGTTGACCATGTAATCATTTTAGATGTATATGGTTCTTAACTATTCATAGTTAAGACCGCAAATAGGAAGTGTCCATACTGTTGTAAACCATCTGATTGTTCAATAAGCTTATTGAGATCAAAATTAATCTCCATTTTTGGACAATCGATCAAGTAAATTTGAACAGTTCATCAAATCTAGAAAATAAAGTATAAGCTTACTATCCGCAGAATTTAATAATTGGGAATTTTCACCTTATAGTTCAATTGTTTATTGACACAAAATCAATTTCTTCCAATGAATAAACAAATATCCCCTCATGGTGGCAACAGATTTCCAGCAGATAAGGCAGCAGATGTAGAAATGTACTTTTTTTGATTGATTGAAATTGTAGTTTAAGGGCCACTTCCAATACGGATTTCGCGGCCCATCAATTCAATGTTTTATTTAAATTTCACGGTACATTTCTTCGTTAATTTAAGATCTTTTGCAGCGCTAGATATTAAAATAAATAATTAAATAATGAATAACAATAACAATGAGGAAACATAAATACTAGTACTTTTTTCTTCATCTCCTCTGGTTTTATAGCATTTCCAAAAGAGAAACAGCTTGATACAATGTGTGTGTATCGCAACAAAGAATTTTGGGTTTCAGTGGACGACAGAGGAGGCCTAAATAAGCCTGCGTCGCAGCGAATATAAATAAATAATTTACAAGAGTTGAATGTTGGAAAACAGGGGGTAGTCTTCCACATTGTCTAATGCGTTAATTTCCCGATCAAAGATAAAGTGGGCTTATTCTACCGGTACGGTACTGCATTAAACTGGTCTGAAATACCATTTCTGCTCGCGATGTTTCAAATAGTTAATGCTACCATTGTTTACAGATACCGTTAAGACTTCCGCACGTCATGTTATGACTTTTCCCAGTGAACCAAACTCCTCCCACAGTGCAATATGATCTTTTACCGGTTCGCCCTGATTAACCTGAATGAGCAAAAAGTTATATACCGGCTGTCCTATCAACGGAAATATAGTACATATGGTCACATTATGTGTTAAAATCGGGGCTGAAATATCCTGAGTTTTCCCCCATATAATTGTGTGTTAATTAATACCTCCCCATTTTGGTAGATACAATGACGTCACTGGGGGATTTTCCTCCCTCTGGAAAGCTTAATTTTAACACAGAAGTATATGGAAAAAACTTCAAAAAAGTATAGTTCAGAATCCATTTTAGCATGATAATTTGAAGAGATGTACTATCTTTCTCTTCACCAAGTTGTAGAAATTTATCTCAAGTTTGAGCTAAGATTTTTAGTAAAAACCTGCTACGCTCCATTGCCTCAATGCCTTAAAAATCCATCAGTTGCGCGGGTGGCAATTACGGCACCGTAATTGATAGAACAGCCGATCTTTGTTAAGAGCTGCTGTTACTTCCGTTGTATCTAAAATCGGGGCTGAAATCAGAGTTTTCCCCCATATAATTGTGTGTTAATTAATACCTCCCCATTTTGTTAGATACAATGATGTCACTGGGGGATTTTCTTGTTGAATTTAGATTTTATAATAAAATTAATAAGTTTCATAAATAATTAATTAATAATCAGTCCAATCCGAAGATTTTATAATAAAATTGGACATAATGAAGAAAATAATTTTAGAAGAATACACCAGTTCTAACATGATTTTCAAGAAAAAAAATGCCCATTAATGAATACTCTACCCTCTTCATTATCACCAATTATATACAGATAATATTATTCTATTTTCCTGGTAGTCTATTACATTAGCAATTGACTTGATGGTATTAATTCAACAATTTGAGGAGAGTTATCTCCCCTGTACCGGTATATTTTAATTGGCCACTGGTGGCGCCACCATGCTGTCATATGAGAATAACAACAACAGCAGGAAAACAAAGTTGATTTGTTCATGTTAAGCTGGAACTATTGAGGTTTAGAGAACTGTATTGCAGATGGTGATGAGTGAAGCTACATGTAGTGATGGTAAGTAAGTTATAAATATAATTATAATGTTATAACTTAATTGGCAAAACAATTCTAATTTCTAGTTAATCTCAGACTGTTGTAATGTGGACCCTCTATGAGCTTTAACTATCAACAAGTTTCTCTTCATATACTTGGCATATTAAACAATTGATAATCTTCTCAGTAACTACTGCAGCACTTAACCTTATATTTGCAGTCAAAATTAATGAAATAAATCAGTTAGCCTCATTTAGCCTGGAATTCACAAAGAAATATCCATAACTCAATCTGTCTCAAAATTCCTTTCAGATCTATCCAGGTTCATCCAGGCAGTGTAAATTGCCATTGTTGCATTGTCATCTGGGAAAGCCCAGGCTTGGGGACCTCATGTGAAGATTGGCCATGCACCCCTGAAGGAAATACCCCGGAGGGTGAGATAAATAGGTTATATCAAACCACTGCTTGTGTATATCCTGTTCATGTCAAACCGTAGGATTTAACTTGCTAGGAAGTTTGAAGGGGGGGGGCATATTAGCTCTCAATAAATCAGTTGACATCCTCACTTGTTGTTTAGAAATGTTTATCGTTTCCTGCTTATATTTCCAGAAGATTTGAGAATATTTCCATACCAAAGTTCTGATGAAATCGCAAAGGAATATTTATTAAAATAAATTGATAACAAATACACTGTTGGCATAACCGATATTTGCTATGAGAAAAATGTGACCAGGAAAAACAGGATAAATTATGATCAGATTTCCTATAACCATGATAACAGGCTATATTTTAATTGTCTATTTATTGCACTATTCTTGATCAAGGCTAAGGATTGCTGCATAATTCAATTGTACATCTGTACCCACATCTTGAAAATGAGAACATTTCATGCAACCAATCGGACTTGTTCGAGGCACACATTTCATCGACTCGGAGCAGACATGTGATCATGGAAATCATGCAGCGTCTATTGTTGAATTACTTCTTCGCCAAAGAGGAAATAGCATCAGGCAATATTACATGACCAATACAACTGGATGACGAACACTGTTAAAATCATATTAGTGTACATTCTCAATATTTTTTCCAATTGTGATTGCGTTTTCATTTAGCGTTGATCCATTGCAATATTATTTAATGACGATATGCAATATAAATTCAAATAACAAATATATCTAAGCAACAATGTTACAATGGATTAAATTTATTTAACTTTTCAGACGAAGAAGACCACTATTCACACTGGCGGTTTTAAATCCAGGTTGGACCATATTATGGGGCAGAGCAGATATTCTAAGGTAGCTATTGATTTATTGATTTTTGATACCGAGTTTGTGTCTTGGATTGAATGTAAATTTTATAAGGCCAATTCTCGTAAAGCAAGTAATTACTTGTATTCTACAAGTTGCTGCTACAAGTCACACTGTGCGAATGGGGCTGTAAACAGAGATGATTCTCAACTAATTGATATATCATGTATTTTGTAGAAGACTCTGCCAGTTATAGAAGACGACAGTGATGAGGAAGGAGGTTCGTTTGCCGAAACATCAGAAACATACGCTAATGTAAGTATAAATTACATTATTGACAGTGCACCACATAATGTAACCATACTATAGTTTTCTCCATCACATCTACATGTAGCTTTCATTTTTTGTGTTTGCATTTTTCGTGAATGAAATAGTCCTATAGCAGTCGACCAACACAGGCCATATTCATACAGCATCTGCATTTATTTAACTACAATGTAGTTTGTCATTCAAAAGTCCATGAACTGATCAAATACTTAATCCTTTGTTTCCAGATTTCAGACATCGAGAGTGTTGCTGATGATGATGGCACTCTGCGACAGACATTACGAAGAATTGAGGAAGAAAACAGGAAGCTACGAGCAGACATTGGCAATCTTCATGAAACTTTGCAAAGTCTGAAAGGTAAGTCTGGCTCAGCATTCTTTCTGTATGCAAGATGGCCAAATAAGGGAATAAGACGTATGCATGAATATGTATTTGGAAATATATGGAAGGGTGTCCTTATACACATATATTCTGCAATAACTATTTTCCAAACAAATTTGCTCAAATGCTTTTCTTCAGATCCGCCATCAGTGGTTTCGCATTTTACACATGCATGATTCTCAGCGTAATGAATTATCTCCTTTATAATATAATTACCTCATTTAAATAGCATGAGAATGTACACATGATCCGTATTGTAATTTAACTATCCTCAATATGTTATGGTGCATTTGCGAATACATTTCTATTGTTTTTTGTTCTCTCATTAGATCTTCCAAGAATGGTTTTGGACTTGTCACAACTTGTACAGGAAGTGAAGCAAAGCTGTCAGTGCAATTGTGCTCAGGAGACAACTACCCCAGAGAGACATCCCTCACCGATGGTACATGCTGCTCCACTTGTACCAGAGTCCTCTCTATGCCGACTACCCAGTCACCAGCTCCATCTCCGCTGGTTGTTCGAACACCAGGTACCCTGGGACAGCAATCTCCAGTTTTCGCCATCTCACAGCATACCACCGAATTAGATGTTGACCTCGTAAGTCATATGTTTTTTTATCGTTCATAATAATAAAAGGCTTTATCTATACTCCATTACAAACTCTTAGCCCAATACAAGCGTCTAGTCCGTCATTCATAATTCAGTCGTCGTCCATTAAAGAATATCCGCGTCCATAATCCAAAGACCTATTCCATATCCATAGGAATGTAATGATATATACAGAGAAAGGTAAATTGGGATATCTTTACATAAGTACAATATGTTTAAAACAGTGATACCCGAAGAACAATTTTATAGTGAGTTTAAATACTTGAAGGGTCTTCTAAAGCTGACTGATCATTTTGGTAGCCTATTGAAACAAGTTGATGCTATTTATATTCACGCAGAATATTACAACAGTTATTCTATCATCTTTCAGGCGGTGGTGTCTGGTAATGTATATCTGCCAAGACGAGTTGTACAGAACATTATCCGGAGTGATCCGCTAAAGATGGCCATGGATCTGATGTCAGCTTTATTCACAAGAGCTGAGATGGCTACACACACGCTGACTGGTGTGGAGTCAAATACTAGACCTGATGCAGACGTAAAACCACTCATTGAATCAATTGAATCAAGACAAGATAACTGCTATACAAGGTAATTGTTCTTGTCTTTGAAAATATCTCGGATCTTTTATCAGTTTTATGTACTGTGACAAAAACATTTTGAGCGCTTAGCGTCCCATAAGCCAGGTATTCAAATTAAATTACCCCGCTATAATAAAATGCTGTAATACTTAAATAAGGAGCCAATCAAAGTAAAATTGCCCAAGTATTAAACTTGGTTACCCACAAACTTGCAGCTGCCTATTTGACTGAGTATATAAATTGGGGTTCCAAGCCTTTGGCAAGTTTAATGCATTTCTTTTCTGTATTGCAGCCCTACTTCTAAATGTCTTTTAATGATGTGCTAATTAAATATTTTCTTTTACCCCTTTCGCTAAAGTACTACCAAAAGAAGTTTCCTGGCAAGGATAAGATATACAGGATTCTATGAAGGCCAAACTGAATGGCGAACAGAAGTGCTACAGACGGAAGGAGAAGCACAGAGAGGCTCCCCACATCATTCCCCAGTGACAACATGGCACACTGATATTATGTCATTCTAATATATACCCTCTATATTTATGTGTATCCTGCGTTATTTTGTATACAATAAAATGTCCGTATGCACGGATCGGCTTCTGTTAAATGTCTTCATGGGTAACATGTCTTACATGTTACGTAATAGTACCTGTGTGTTATCTGAACATTACTGATCAGTTTCTGTCCAGTACACAGTAATTATTTGATCAGTACTGTTTAGAGAGCAATCACTGCTGTTCCATGTAGTTACTGTAAGAGGTTATTCCGTTAAAAACTTCAGGACGCTGTGTATGTGCCATGACTTCAGTGATATCAGGGACCAGAAGCGAGTTGACCTGATCCATTTTATTTACTGAACTCCACATTTAAAGGTTCACCTCATTTTCAGAAGAGTACCCTGAAAATAGCTATGGAATATTGCTGAACTTCATAAATGATGCTACAGGACAGTCCTATAGGATTCAATAGGACAGTCCTATAGGGTCCAATAGGACAGTCCTATGGGATTGCTGTGGGAAAATGTCCTACAGGATCCCATAAGATTTTGCCTATAGGACAGTCCTATAGGACTGTCCTTTAGGACTGTCCTATAGGACTGTCCTATTAGATCCTATAGGACTGTCCCGTAAGATCCTATAGGACTGTCCTATAAGATCCTATAGGACTGTCCTATAGGACAATCCTATAGCACTGTCCTATAGGCAAAATCCTATGGGATCGTATAGGACATTTTCTTATAGGAATCCTATAGGATTTTTTGGATTACAACACATATAAGGGAATTGGGAAGAGGTGCCGACATACTAAAAAAGCCACATGACTTCACAGTATAGTCCTCCGGTTAACCTATTCTAAAGCACATACCAAGAATCTAAAGATTCGTGATATGTGTTGTATCTCAGGTACGCTTTTATTGTACCTGTTCATGTGGCAACTTGGATGATATGACCACACGGCCCCTAGCACCGGCATAAGCGGTATTAGATACAAATCCAGAGAGCTATGATGGAAATGCTCTGACAATTCGTATATTGGTAATTGGTGAGCTGTTTCGCTGTGACAACTCGAACACTGGGGATTGGTGAGCTGTATCGCCGTCAGATGAAAATGACGGCGTTTAACGCAAAAGACTAGTCTGTAAGGCCCGATGTCGACCCAACATCAACGTCCCACAAATGCCAACATATACCAAAAACCCAAAGGTATGTACAGGGGGCGGGCCTCGGGGACGAAACGTTCACCAGCAGAATCTCGCCACATACAGGTAAAAATCACAACACATATAAGGGAAGTGGGAAGTGGAGCCGAAATACTGACATAGCCACATGACTTCACAGTATAGTCTTCCGGTTAACCTATTCTAAAGCACATACCAAGAATCTAACGATTCGTGACATGTGTTGTATCTCAAGTACGCTTTTATTGTACCTGTTCATGTGGCAACTTGGATGATATGACCACACGGCCCCTAGCACCGGCATAAGCGGTATTAGATACAAATCTAGGGAGCTATGGTGGAAATGCTCTGACAACTCGTATATTGGTAATTGGTGAGCTGTTTCGCTGTGACAACTCGTACACTGGATATTGGTGAGCTGTATCGCCGTCAGATGAAAATGACGGCGTTTAACACAAAAGACTAGTCTGTAAGGCCCGATGTCAACCCAGCACCAACTTCCCACAAATGCCAACATATATAAAAGGTCTATACAGGGGGCGGGCCTCGCGGACGAAACATCCACCAGCAGAATCTCGCCATATACAGGTAAAAATTACAACACATATAAGGGAAGTGGGAAGAGGTGCCGACATACTAACAAAGTCACATGACTTCACAGTATAATCCGTCTCCTGGCGGAAACGGATTCTCGGGCCCAGCTCTTTACCAAAGGCAGTCATCATCGGCGGTCCAGCATCATCTACATTGTTCAGAATCTGTTCAGTAAAAAACAAAGAACATCGAAACATCAGTTCCAATGCCCACTACCTGGTGGTATTTAAAAACCCGAGAGATACCACTCAACTGCAGTCATCATCGGCGGCTCAGCATCATTTACATTGTTCAGAATCTGTTCAGTAAAAACAAAGAACATCGAAACATCAGTTTCAATGCCCACTACCTGGTGGTGTTTAAAACCCCGAGAGATACCACTCAACTGGCGGCACCTGGCGAGACAAATGTACCCCGGACGCACCTGGTTTGCGTTGGAAGCCTTTGAATATGCGAGAACCCCTCAACACGGGTATATGATCTTCGACCTGAAACAAGCCTCCCCGACCACCTTCGACTACGGACCGGTATTTTCCCTGGGGGACCCAGTGGTCCCTCAGCTGGGATGTGTGTGTTTGATGATGGGGATAATAAAAAAATAGAACTCATAGACTTCGAAATGCCACCCGGAGTGGTACAAATATAGTAGGTTGGCACGATTTAGTACGCAAACTGAAGAGCAGAAGACTCTCATCTAGTCCGCAGAGTAATGGAATACTAGTAACATTGCCACAGGTTATATCTCCCAGATACATTTACCAGTCGCCAACGAGAACCAATAAATCAGTTATCAATATTGCTGAAGATCCAGAGTTGCGTGGGACGATTTGTTTATAAACGTTTGAGTTTCTATATGCTAGAAACGAAGAAAAAAAAGAAATTAATTATTTCCTGCAAACCAGATACTCTTGCTAAATACATTCATTATTAGGTATTGGGAACGGTTAATTGATTTATCTGTATTCACCGATGTTAATTTTTGGCATGGCAAGAGGTGGGTGTGGCATGGGCCTGTATTGAAAGATGATTAAGGGGTGGTTCATGTTGAATATTAAAATGTATACAGAGTTCTGTGGGAGAATTTGGTGTATGCTATGAAAAAATCGAGTATCATAGCTGGCTATTTTTCTGAAATAAATGTGCACAGAGGCAAGGAGATCTCTATCGGATTGCATGTTAATATATCCTCGACAAACATGTTTATTAGCAGCTACCAGGAATACATATTTTTATATTTAAGAGGATTTCTTGGTATTGTTCCATGATCTTAATTTATGGGATCAACAGTTCAGCATCATCACATAGGAACAACCAGTAATCATATCTACGAAATATAGCTCTCTACCATCTGCGAAGCGGCATTGCTTCCGAATGCCGACAGCTTTCTGGTCAAAATTCTCAAATAATAAAATGGGGAAAGCGTATATCCGATTCAAAGACGTCTGACAAGATAGCTACACAGTACTTGTCTTCCGTGTGTCTCGGGAATAAGAACGAGTCTAGACCAGTCGAATCACACGGGCTTCATATGTGATATGTGATTTTGTGGTGACTACACCCGCCAAAACCCTCTTTGTATAGCTGCAGGGAGGATCGTAGCGTTCAGCCAATCAAATTCACTAGCCAATACAAAGCGAGTGCAGGCCGTTCACCGCTGTCTCTTCGCTGGCCGAATCCGTGTTTGTTTGGAAGGATAAAATTGGTGCTACAACTCGAATACAGGCTCGTACAACATAATTCAGCCGTCGTCCATTAGAGAATATCCGCGTCCATAATCCAAAGACCTATTCCATATTCCATATAACAGTATTAGCACCAAATTCAAAAAGACAATCATAGTATACATAAACATAGGCTTGTTTCCTGCAAGAGAGAAGCGGTCAACAATTCTCAATGATGCCGGCAAGATCTCATGATGTTCCAAATATATCAAATCCGTATCGCTGATCAGTATTCTTAATCCATAATATTCGTTGTAAAGTCGTCATCTAAAGAATGATGTATATCAGGCACGCTTTGATTGTGACTGTTCATATGAGTACCATGAGGATCTTCAAGTACATATGCTCATACGGCCCCTAGCCCCGGGTTACGCGGAATTAGACACAAGTTATATCAATAGATCTTGCACGCTACGCTCGTATTCTGCTATCAGCATGCGATATGTATCGCCAAATTTGAGAAAGTTTGAGTGGAGGCGCTTGGTGGTGTAGCCCTGTTTTACAAGTTTTTGCAACAATGTTTTGTGACGTGGATTAAAATCGTCACATTTAACACAGGATCTAGCAAATGCTACTAGGCGTGATATGTATACGCCATGTGCAGGTCCCACTGGAAGATTACTGTCCAGAAAGGGATAGTTTACGATGTCGAAATTGTAATCATCTCTTTTGTCATACAGTCGACGAGAGAGAAGGCCCGTTTTATTTTTATAGAGATATAGGTCTAAATATGATGTGCCTGTAGGGTTATCTGTAGTTTCCTTCAAATCCATACAATTCAAGTACAATAAAAACAACAACCACGTGAAAACTGGACAAGGCTTTTACATTGAAATGGTTAGAACTCCAACCCAGAACGGGGCTTGTACATTGAAATGATCGGCGGTCCAGTCGTACACCAGCACATCTCGATCGGTAGCTTGATGGTACTCGTCAACATCGGTACGATAGTGGGTAGCATTCTTCCCCGGCATCGATGGTAAAGGTAAAACAGACAGTACTGTCTCCACACCGCAACGCTGGACTGTTCCAACACCACGTCTGTGTCCCTTGATCCATGAAGGCTGTAAAATCGGGATGGCGGGGTGGCAGGTCGTACGAATCGAAGTATTCGCCCTGCTATTCTGTCAAGTACACGGCCACCCAATGTTGACCGGGTCGATCTATCGGGTCCGTGTTGAGATCGTATGCGGCGGTATACACACGGACTAACGAGAACACATCTCGGGCGAGCACCCCTTGAAACACCGTACGTGTCCACGGATCGTTCTCCAGTACGGTGGTAATCTGGTCTGTGTCAATGTTAAGTGCCCTAATTACACAGGACGTTACGGCTTTTATCGATTTGAATAATGTTGTCAAACTCAGCGTAGCAAATGGCATTGGTGGTTCTCGGTAGAGGTGTCCCGAAATGGAGTTCCAAGCGTAAGTTGCCTTTCTTGACGAGACTCAGCTGATGGTCGTTGTCTACGGTGGGTGTGAGATCGAAACAGAACAATGTGTACCCTTTTCCGAAATCTTCTCGGTTAATCATATTTCCTTCGTCCTGGTTGATTTGCCCGGTCGCTGCAGACGTTCAGATAGCACCGGATGTAATTGTTCGTTCCGAACTTGGGTTGCAGGGGTGTGCTAGGACCTGTTGTCCATCCACATGCAGGGCCACGAAATTGGTATTGAACGCTTTTAGGTTGAACGGATTCCTCATGATCACCTCATTATAACTGACTTTCTCCACACAAGCAACGGTTATGCGCTTAGGCAAATCCCCCAGAAATAATTTTTTTTTATTAGCAATCATATTACCTTTAGTGACGTAAAACACTTTGGTTTGCACTCGCCGGATGGGATATTGGGCTGGTTTTCTCTTCAAGGCTCTGATGTGACCCAACTGTACACCTGGGCTCGGTTTCACTTGGCGTACAAACAGGCTGGCCTCTTGGATGCCAATCTTATACTCGATATCGTCAGTCAAGGCAAACCCAGGCCCGTACTAGTCGTATTTTGACGGGTATCCCGTTCAAGAGGTAGCGCTCCTGCATGAATAAGTCTGCATCATATCGACCGAGTGATAGCGCCGTGAATGCCAATCTCTCTGTCCATCCAAGGTTATCACGACCCGCCTACGTCTTCCCTGGGGTATCTCGGTAGAACAACGGTGCTGAAAAGTATGATTGTTTAGCGTCACGCCCGTATGATAACAGTGTTTCGATGTATGCCCGGTATGGGTACGTGTTCGTCGACGCACTCACAAGTTTATCACTGAGCGATATATCCACTTGCTGGAATAGCGAATTGGGCCAGAGATTGACTGGATCCACTGGCGCATCTGCTTTGAAGACCGACCCATCTTTCTTGGTGATTTTAGCTTTCAGGTATAGGTATGTATGTGCTAAATCCATGTATGTCGTACCAGCGTTGGTGATGGTGAATTCAATGGAGCCTGTAGCTGTAATGCTGGGAAGGGGTAGATGTTCTACCCATTGTCCCTCCTCGGCACTGTTCTGGTAGGTGGTATGGTCCACAAATCAAATTTTGGTAGAAGGACACGACTCGGCGTGGATAAAAGCCATGTTTACGTAAAGATGTCTCGCTTCTTCGATGTGCGTTGTCGCTTGTGCAGCCGTCGACTGGTGTGTTGTCTCGGGACCACGGGTCTTTTATGCTTTGAGCGCATAACACGTTGGGCTTTGGCGATCAAGACGCGTCTGGATTCTTTAGCTCAGCGATTAACAGCCTGTCGGACCGGTACACCACTAAATGCATCCCCCATGACTTGTAGACCGCATCGTACTGCTTGTTTTCCCAGTGCTTCGACGACACGCGTCACCATCGGAAGAAAAGTTTTGACGATGGTGTCAAGCACATTGCCAATCCCATGCCCGCGCTGAATACGTGCTCCGCTGAACACGGGTAGACTACTCCCGGCTTGTTTGGTGTAATGATCGACGTATCTGGATGTATTGCATTGATAAGGCACCTTCATTTTTATGCAAAGTGAACCGCTCGGACTTGACCGAACTGGAGTGCCAGCACCACTTTCCCACGCTCGAATGCAATCGGTTGACCGATATTGTTTCTTATATCGATGATGACGAAGCTAATATCGGTTTGATCGACCGGTAGATAAACATTGTGCTTGAAACTGTGCATAACTTGATCACCGTACTTGCCGTTCACCGGGCAGACGCGTAGTAGAAGTACGTTGCTGTCTCCGACAATGTGTGCATCGACCACGTCTCAGTAGATGTACAGGCTATACAAACCCCCACGCATGTCCATTATACTGTAGGTGGATTCGGCGGTGAAGCCTACTTCTGTAGGACCTGCCTACAGATTATCACGCTGTCCTAACAGTTGTTTTAGGCCTTTGCTGAATTCTATATCCACGTTGGCCGTCAGCCTCAACCGCAACTTCTTATTGTATGAATACTTTGAGAGGGGGGGGGGGTGGTACTGGTACTGGCCTCGAGGGAGTACAAAGAGATACGTCTTGCTGGCGTGCGTGATCAGGTACCACACCGTGTAATCTTTCACGTAGTACCACGTATACGGGTAATGGATATCTACCAGACCACATTCTCAACGAACAGGCAGGTGCGTTAAAATATTGCTCGGGAACACAGCTGCCGAGCTGTTACTGGGTAGGGTGAGGTAAATCATGGCGACTGAGCTTTCCTGTCACCGCTCTCAGTATTAATAGTTGTTCCAGGCCTTGGGCGCTTGTGCCCGGCGTCGTGATCGTCGCGGTGACTTGCTACGTGTCATAGATCTTGATGGTCGTAGTTTCAGGGGTGGTGTTTTAAAGGGGTGAGAAACAGGTGCCCGTCGTTATGGTGTTTTGGGTGTTGTCTCCGGTTCCCACGCGGCTTCCCAAGTTTGTGGGGATCGCGTCTGTCGGTGGGATATGCGAGGTACGTGCACCGCCGATTGCTGGGCCCACTGCATCGAAGCGCAACGCTGGGGGTTCTCCACCAATTACTGTGGTACATGCGTGCCTTCCAAGCCTTGAGCAAAGATCTTCCATCCTTTCGTGTGGACCTGCGTTGATGCATTAAGTCATTCACTAAGTCTGCCATGTGGGTACCGCGGACCACCTGGTTCTGTACCAGTAGTTCACCTTTATCATTCCAAGTCATGTTTATTTATTTATTTATTTATTTATTGTACTTTAGCATGATGACTACATTACATGCAAGGGTAGCCCAAACAAGTGACGAACACCTATACTAGTAGGGCTCCCGATAACAAAAACAGTATGTACATGAAGCGCAAACGTAATAAAATTGAAATAAACATACAACGGCTAGAATTAGTATTTAAGACAGAAAGATAAAAATGAGAAACTTTAGCATATGGTACTGTGGCGTGCAGATAAAAACATGTACACATGAGATACACATAACATATAACGATTTAAAACAAGAGAACTAAAATAATAAGATAACACGGGGAAGTGTAACGTGGAAAAATATCACAGGTGGGAATCAGTCGAGTCTACATGACGAGCATCGACAAAAGGAAGTCCAGGTACAAGTGTTGTTAACATTAAAATTGGATATTGTTTTCTGAGCATACAATTTCTTGACCCGGAGTCTAAAACAATCTACAGTCAAGGACACATCCTGGATGTCACTTGGTAAAAGGTTCCATAAAGTAATACTTCTCATGTAAAATGACGACTTGAACGATTCAGTTTTACAAAGCACTATCCTAGGAGAATTCTGACGATTCGACCTCAAATTTTTCACATTATTGTTAAAATATACAGACTCTGGAATGTAAAGATTTTCCTCCTGAAGACATTTAAAGAAAAGAACAAGATCCGAAACTTCCCGTCTGAAGGATAAAAGCATCAACTTACACGCATATAATCTGGTGTGATAGTCACTGTTATACTCGTTCGTGATATATTTTGTTGCTCTGCGTTGGACCCTTCTAAAAGTGTGACTAGTTGCTTGTTGTGTGGCGACCATACCGGAGAGCAGTAGTCCAGAACACTTCGAATCCTAGAACAGTATAAAGAGCGCTTTACAAACTTGAATTTGTTAGGATTGTCTTTCGCACGTTGTAATACCAGGCTAGCTGTTTCTTGAACGATGCAGGTACACTCTTTAAGACTTCGTCCTCGACCCACAGGGGCTGCTGGTAATACTGGAATCGTCTGTTGAAGCGGTGCTGGGGTCGCCGGTGTGTCGCGTGGCGGTGGTGCTGGGGTAGCGAGGGGTTTGTATTGGTCCATGAACGTCATGTATCGCTGAAGCGTCTCATTGTGCCGTTGTACTTTCTCATTGTCGGTTAACCACTATCGTTGTAAGAGATCTGACGTATCTCTTCATAGAGTGTGTTCAACGTACTGACGGTAGAGGGTACGGGGTACGGTTATTGGAGGCTTTGAAGGAGACGTGGTTCGACGAGGACGATTTGGTGTGGTTCATTGTCGGCCTAACAGTCCGCCCAATATCGGACCCAACACGGAAGCGGCCAACAGTGCTAAGATTGTCCCGAGAAAGCCATCTTCTGTAAAACCTTTTGTACCCGAGTTGTACAGGTTGTACACGATCTTGCACAGACAACTTACAAGGTCAGGTTCCGCGCCGCGTACAATGGTTCGGCCCAATTCGGGTGGGGCCGTCTTCAATACTCGGATGTACAACCTTTAAATTTGGCCCAACCATCACGGTGTAGCGTAAAGGTATTCGATACGGTCTCGAGCAGCAAACGCTCGAGCAGCAAACTTGACGGTCTTCCACGATGGTGACTTAATCTTCATAGACGTTTAACCCCATCGGGGGGGGGGGTAAGGGGAAGGACGGCTTGTAGGACTGGTGACATCGTTGACCAAATGACGAACGACGAATGACGCACACTCTGACTGACCCTCGTATATATGGCCAGATTTTCTTGATGTGCTACAAGAAAAATGGGGTCTTGAGGTCGGTTGACCTGACGTACAATTATTAATATTCGGTATTGTGCGCATGCGCAGGGGTCAGATGTCATTTCCGGTCACGTAACCGGAAGCGGAAGTGATGCATCTTGAGATAGAGTGCGCTCAGAGCTCAAAGGTCAATACGACCCAATTTGGCTTTATACTACTACTGGGGTGGCAAATCAAACTGGTCCAGATTTTGTTCCGATTAAAATATGAAAAACCCTATTAACGAGGGCCCTTCAGAAGGTCAAAGCATTTTGGGAAAGGTATTGCACCACTAGTTCTAAGAACTCTGGCGTTGAATGTATGTGGATATTGAAAAACTCAAAATGTCATTACAGAGAGTCGAGAAATCCCATGTGGATACATGTCTCTACGGTATAACTTTTAGCATCAAGTTCTTCCGTACAGACATGTATCCACATGGGATTTCTCGACTCTCTGTACTATAATCCCTCATCAGTACCTTATTGACCGTCTACGTTCATTAATATTATCGGTGTTCAAGAAAACTGATCGTAGATATATTAATGTCGGAAGCCATAAAGCATTCTTTAGCTCTATTACATACAAGAGATATCATTCAAGGGATGTTTCTTTGTTTATAGAGTTGCTTGAACAGGCTGACCTGTATCTGTTCTCGCTATATAGACGATCTTCTCGCTGTGGATAATCGCTATATAAATGACGCAGTGAAGGATATATATCCACCTTCACTGGATTTGAAGGAAACTACAAATAGCCCTACAGGCACATCATATTTAGATCTATATCTCTATAAAAATGAAGCGGGTATTCTCTCTCGTCGACTTTATGACAAAAGAGATGATTACAATTTCGACATCGTAAACTATCCCTGGACAGTAATATTCCAGTGGGACCTGCATATGGCGTATACATATCTCGCTTAGTAGCATTTGCTAGATCCTGTGTTAAATGTGACGATTTTAATCAACGCCACAAATCATTGTTGCAGAAACTTATAAAACAGGGCTATTCCACCAAGCGCCTCCACTCAAAGATTCTCAAATTTGGCGATACATATCGCATGCTGATAGCAAAATACGAACGTAGCGTGCAAGATCTATGGCGCTACGTTTCGTAACTTGTCTAATTTCGCTTAGCCCGGGGCTAGGGGCCGTATGAACCCATGTACTTCAAGATCATCATGGTACTCATATGAACAGTCACAAACAAAGCCTGACTGAGATACATCATTCTTTAGATGACGACTTTACAACGAATATTATGAATTAAGAATACTCATCAGCGATACGGATTTGATATTTTTTGAACATAATGAGGTCTTGCCGGCATCATTGAAAACTGTTGACCGCTTCTCTCTTGCAGGAAACAAGCCTATGTTTATGTATACTATGATTGTCTTTTTGAATTTGGTGCTAATAATTTTATATGGAATATGGAATAGGTCTTTGGATTATGGACGCGGATATTCTCTAATGGACAACGGCTGAATTATGAATGACGGACTAGACGCTTGTAATTTGATATATTTGAGAGCCAAATATTATAGAAACATTTTAAAATACGGCAACCGAACATTTTTGGCCCAATCAGTGTTCGCCGGAAGCGACCTACGAAGACGAAGTTGAGCGATAAGGCCCAACGATAAGCGTGCGTTTGTCATCAGTTTAGGATGGGAGAACTAAATTCAGTGATCAGAAGCGATGTTCACTTGATTGTTTTTATAGTTGGCCTAACTGTCAGTTTCAGTATATCACGATGATTTAACCTTCACAGTACACTCGAGCCACAAGTAATTCATAACAAATTCGTTTTGGGACATAGCTAATTGTACAATACACGGAGCGTCGGGGTGGGCTTCCGTACTCGTGCAGACATCATGTACAACTAATGCTAGACCCTCAACCCTACCCTCTTTATTATGGGTCAAAAAGACAACATGAACAAGGATGATGTGTTCTACATATTTTATTATCCCCATCATCAAACACACACCCCAGCTGGGGGAACCACTGTGGGTGCATTTACATTATTTTTGCATGTACACGTGGTGGGTCTCTCCGGGAAAAATATCAGTCCGTAGTCGAAGGTGGTCGGGGGTGGCTTGCTTCAGGTGGAAGAACATATACCCGTGCTGAGGGGTTGTCGCATCTTTATAGGCTTCCAATACAAACCGCGTGCGGTCGGGTTACATCTGCCTCGACAGGTGCAGCAGTTGAGTGATATCACTCGGATTTTTAAACACCTCCAGGTAGTTTGCATTTAAACTGATGTTCCGATGTTCTCTGTTTTTACTGAATAGATCCTGCACAATGTAGATGATGCGGAGTCGGCGATTATGGATGCCTTTGGTGAAGAGTTGGATGACCCACACATCCGTCTCCGCCATGAGATCATCCAGGACCACCAAGGTGTCCGGTTCCAAATCAGCCAGGTTGGGTGGGCCTTCCACGAACGTGATGTTGGAAATTGCTGTATACGCCGCCTGCCATTCTCCGTAACACCACGCGAACCGGACAGTTGATAGTGTAATCATGTCGGCGTAGCGGAGAAGTTTCTGGACGAAGTGTGTTTTGCCTGAGCCCGTCGGTCCTGCGATGACGCAGGAGAAGAATTGTTTGCCACCGGGGGCCCATAACTGGAGGTGTATCCGCTGTCGTGGTAACCCTTTCTTGTAAATTTGGTACGAGTGAACCGGGGTCGTCTGTGCAACAACGTTGGTCGCTGTTGCCGGTACGTTACGGCGTTCACTGTGGGTAATGAAATCCGGTGGATTTTCAGGTGTAGTGGACAAAGCAATACCTCCTGTAGGGCTCGATGTGGACTGTATACTCGGTGTGGTGGTAGTGATGACTGGCCTCATTTCGATCACGGGTTTGACTGGTGTAAAGAAGGTAATGTAGACTGGTTTGACTGGCATTCACGGCGGGTGTCCTAGGTTGGTTAAGTAGAGAGATGAGGTACACAACGTCGTAAAATACACCTCCGTATAAAATGCCCAGCACGGTTAGCAATGTCACCACAAAGCCCACTTGCGCTTTGCGCGTTTTGGGGGAACGCGATGTTCAGAGGCGGTTGCTGTTTGTCCATAGCACTGTCTTCATGGTCGAGCGTGGAATGAAGGATGACGTTTCACGTGGTTGGCTGGGATCCAGGAATTGAAGGAGCTGGGCAGCCCTTGTCATTTCACGTCGCTCGATTTTCAGGATGCGTTCCACAGTGTAATAGTCTTGTGCTGTTTACGCCACGGGCTGTTATTTTACGTCGTAAAAGGTTCCTAGCAACGCTTCCCCTTGGAGATCTTCCAGTTCATAGCCACGTGGCTGTCGGGGTATGCGCCGTTTGGAAGTGCTCATCGCTCCAGTGGAGGAGATGACTCTTCTCGAACTTATCCATGACTTTACTAATGCGTACAGAGTCGCCGACCTTGAACATCACCTTCGATCGTGGTTGAGGATGATTGGAGTACAAGACACGTCGCACTTGGGCTTCGTTGCTTTTAGTAACAGGTAGTAACAGGTGATCTCTGAATACTCCGGTAATAGGTCCGATTGTAACCCTCCGCCAGCTGGGGGAGAACATCAATATACCGCCTTGTATTCTTGTACGCGAAATATTTGTACATGCGGCCTTTAAACGTCCGACTGAACCTGTCGACGATCGAAGCCTTCGTCTCGTTGTACGTGTGAAAGAAAAAGACCTTCTGGTCTTCCACAAACTGTTGGAAGAGTCTGTTGAGGAATTCCGTGCCTTCGTCGGTTTGCAAATACAAGGCCCTGCGACCAGTCTTGAAGATACCCTTGAACGCAGCTACGGATGGGTACCACCCACGCATACTTTGACAGAATATCGATGCATGTCAAGATATACCGATTCCCATCGTTGCGTTTGGCAAAAGCGCTCATATCGACCAAATCGGCTTGCCATTGGGCATCTATATCACCCACGATGACCCGGTTCCGTGGAAAATGGCAGCAGACAGCTCGATGTAAGGTAGAGGCGTCTTGCTTTTTTAACCAATCTCGGGCTTGGGCACGTTGTATCCCCTGACGCTGGGCCGCTCGATAGAGAGCCGACAATGCACTATGCGCAGCCGGACTCCCGGGGTTATAATACAACGTATCCAACACCTTCTCCCGGCTCTTCATATTGAATGACGAGGCGGTCAGTGTCCTTCGCTTTATATAAATACAAGCGTCTAGTCTGTCATTCATAATTCAGCCGTCGTCCATTAAAGAATATCCGCGTCCATAATCCAAAGACCTATTCCATATCCATATAACAGTATTAGCACCAAATTCAAAAAGACAATCATAGGCACCCTGGGTTGATTTAGCATAGGCGGATAGTCTATTGCATGGTAGTCTGCCTCCGCTTCATTGATGCGATTGATAGTTTGTTCATTGGGTTCTGCCGCCGCTTCACGCAGGGCACGAACCCACTCCAACTGAACGGCTGACCGCTCGTCCGGTGTAAACAGCTGGTCCACAATAGGCACCACTTTCTCGAAGGCTGTCCAAAGATCAGGGTCTAGGGTGAAGCTTCGCGTAGGATCGTGGTAACGGCCCACACGTGCGAAGAATGGTCCACGGTGTACGTAGTTGGCATGTTTATGTGGATGAGGTTCACCGCTCAACACCCATTCAAGTGAGTGAGTGAATACGATTTAACGTCGCTTTTAAGCTATATTTCAGTCATATCACGACATTGGGTCCTATTCCTTTTCACACCCGGGAACCTCACGGATGGGGTCCTATTCCTTTTCACAGCCGGGAACCCTACGGGTGCCTCAGTTAGTCGCCCCTTATGACAAGCTCTCTGAAGAGCTGAGGCCTATTCTTATCATGACCTGCGGTGTGCACAACGACATCCCAGGTCAATCTCCGGAAGCCCCACGGGCAACACCCATTCAAATTTGGCCCAACCATCACGGTGTAGCGTAACGGTATTCGATACAGTCTCGGGGTCAGAGCAGCAAACTTGGCGGCCTTCCACGCTGGTAACTTTATCCTCATAGACGTGTAACCCCACCTGGGGTGTAAAAGGAAGGACGGCTTGTAGGACTGGTGACATCGTTGACCAAATGACGAACGACGAATCGTATATATGGCCAGATTTTCTTGATGTGCTACAAGTAAAATGGGGTCTTGAGGTCCTTTGACCTGACGTAAAGCTTAAATTCGAGCATATTGACCTACTTCCGACAGGGGGCGCCACCAGGTCACGTGACTGTGACGTCACTTTCGGTTCCGGTCACGTGACCGCACACAAACGCAATTTCCCCTTACACTAATGACGTATGATACATATCGATAAGAACCGTGACCGGAACCGGAAGTGATGCATCAGAGGTCAAAGGTCAATACGACCCAATTCGGCTTTATAATACTACCGGGGTGGCCAATCAAACCGGCCCAGATTTTTTTCTGATTAAAATATGAAAGGGTGGTTTTGATAGATTTGAGAGTCAAATATTATAGAAACATTTTAAAATACGGCACCGGCCATTTCTGGCCCAATCAGATATGATGGCCAATCCATGTTCGCCAGGAATCAAGTCCTGATGATAGTCTCAATGGATGTTTGTGACCCACGGAGACGAAGTTGAACCACAAGGCCCGAACGATAAGCGTGTGTGTGTCATCAGTTTAGTATGGAAACTCAGAGGCCAATAAATTCAGTGATCAGTGATGTTCACCTGATTGTTTTTACAGTTGGCCTAACAGTCAGTTGTAGTATATCAAGATAATTTAACCTTCACAGTACACTCGAGTTACGAGTAATTCATATCAAATTCGTTTTGAGACACAGCTGATTGTACCAATGATTTGTAGACAATGGAGAGAAAGATGTGGAGCTGACGTTTCGTTGGAGATACTTCCAACTTTTTCAAAGCTTTGAAAAAGTTGGAAGTATCTCCAACGAAACGTCAGCTCCACAGCAATAAAGAAGTTGTTATCCATAGAATAGCATTGTGTTCTATACGCCAACTTCTAAATGCCTATCAAAGAAAAAATAAAGACCTACTTGAAGTTGTTGGAAAATAGAATGCTACACGTGGTCAAGCAAACTTAATTGTTCAGGAAAATGGCGATTTACATTTCCTTCTGCCCGGGTGGACTTTTTCCGGCCTCGATGCATTAACCCCTTGCACAAAATTGAACGCCTGTCAATCAAAGTCGGTCTGAATGAACAAGGAGGGAGCGGAGGGAGATATAAATAGAGGAGATGAATTGACTATGTACAAGTTCGTCGGTCAGGTTTTGATTAGGTTTTACTGGTAAATATGTGTTATACAATGTAGTCGCGTGGGTAATTCCTTTGTCTTTGAACCCCTTCATACACACAAAGCCGTCCAGAAAAAAAGGGAGAACCATAGGCGGGTTCTTCCAGAAATATGTGCCTGTAACAGTGCTTGGAGTGTGTATCGGTGTTCAGGATGTCAGTCTGCGTCCAATATTGCTTGAAAGTCAAAAGATTATATATTTTGCATTAAACAATCGTCAGTTCAGTGGCATCTCTGGAGTGGCGCGTCTGGTGTGGCGTTGATTTTACCAGTTCAGGATGTCTTTCTGGGGTTGTCAGTCACGGCGCTGTTTAGTAATTGTTGTCATCATCCGTATTTTGTTTCAGGTCGGGCTTCGTCCGTCTGTGGTCTTCAGTGTGCTGTGCCTGTATTAAAAGAATAGAAGAGTTTGTAGTTTCGTTATTTTTGTTTTTTGGTGTTATACTTTTGGATATCATTATCCCACAGACAGGCACTATCGTGATTTATGAATATAAATAATTAAATAAATTAATAAGTAACTAAATATTATAAATGAAAATATTATTAAATTAAACCCGATTATATATGTTTGGTATAACCTCCAGTCTTCTGCCCTTGCTAGAAAACCGGACGGTTAACAATCGTTAATAAGGGTTGGAAATAAGGGAACACAATTTGATCGGTGATCAATATTAGAAGTTTTTAATTTGATCAATGAATTTGTCTATGTTATCGCTATGGCCTTTTGATTGGTTAGTATCCAAATTTGATCAGTTAGATGTAATTTGATGTAATTAGACGAATGATCTGTTTTTCCTTACTTTTACCAATTATCAAATCTCGTGCGATTTCTCGTGAAGCATACGACAGGATATTTGAGTAAGGCGGCTCGAAAAAAGTAGATCTCTAGAGGTTGACAAAAATGATTGTTTGCAATGAAACTCGACATAAATATTTTCTATTCTAAATACCACCATATTCACTGAATTATGATGCTTCTTTGATGTTTATACATGTTATGGCCGATATTTTCGACATGCCTATTTGGGCGTATGAATATTATTGAGATGTGATGGGTCACCTTTTTGGAAAAGAAGCACGATCTCTCACATTCCGAACTGTGTGGAATCGAAGAGCTAAATTCGATTTCTATGTCAACAGATGGGCTGAAAAGTACGCGTCTAACTGTGTATTTGTGAAAAATTTGAAATTCATATCTGCTATAGTTTATTTTCTACTGAATTATTTTTATTTCGTTGTGACGTCGAAGGCAAAATGGCGAGATTTCAGCGGCCAGTTTGTGTACACGTGCAGAGTCGAAAATGTATGAACGGCCACGTGCTTCAGGCAAATATGAAAAATTTGAAAATCAATTTTCCTATTTCTAAGCTTAAACTTACCTTCACATACTTTATTGATAGCTATCGTGTTCTTACGCGATTGCCCTATTGTAATATATTACCACAGAATAAAATAGTCCCTGTACTGCCCCAATGCCCATGCGCGAGTACCCAGATCCCACGTGACCGACCACGTCACTTCCTTCTTCCCCATTCAACGCCGTGTGAATAACCCATCAGCGGGGAGGCTGGGCGGGCCATCACAGTATGTGAAGGTAAGTTTAAGCTTAGAAATAGGAAAATTGATTTTCAAATTTTTCATATTTCTTGCGCTGTTAAACTTACCTTCACATACTTTATTGCTAGAATACCATAGCAGGACGGAGGGAATGAGTGGTCGAAAACAAAAGGACCCCGAGCATAGGCGAAGGGAAGTACAGGAGTCAGCGATGTAATCAAAGGTCATAAAAGTATAATAAAGACGATATGGCCCTTGATATAATCACCCGGCCTATAATAACCGCAGGCCCAGTGAATAAAGCTGACATACACTAGACCCAAAAATCTCACCCCCCCCCCCCTTCTTTTTGAAAAATTGGGGAGAGCAAGATTACTTACCAAATTACAAAAATGGTAAAACCACTAGAAGGTCTAGTGCATAGAGCAGGCATGGGAATTGTAACCACAGGAAAGTGTAAAATCTACTTCAAAAAAGTCTGAAATTTCAAAATTTTGATAAAAGTCTGCAATCAGCCTTATTGAAGAAAATTTCCATGCCTGATAGATATCGACGGGTGACCAACAGCCTGGGCACCACAACGGCCCCAGGGTGTAGCAATCCCGTCTTAACAACATCCAATCCCATAGGTGGTGACAGACAAACGTATCGCAAACCTCCAGATACGGTCCTAAAACGTCGTCCACAGTCTCCAAAGGAAACAGGATGTCAGTACAGCCCTGAACTGATGAAGCAATACCAACGAGAGTGAAATAGCCTCCGCAGGTACGTCCGTGTACGCCAAACGAGAAGTTTGGAAAGCTAGGAAGCACATATATAATATTTCCTGCTAGAAGAGGGACCGAAACATAGACGCCGGCACAAAACAAAACACGTGTTTGTACGCGAGAGCTCTAATCAGGGCCCATAACTCTGCCATCATTTCAATTATAGACTGTAGAACAGAGTCGGTAGACGGACTCCGGAAAAAAGCCATAAGGAGACATATACCAATGACAAATCCGTAAGTGTAGAACCTGTAGATATGCCGGGATGACGAAATCCGGTTCATACTCCATGTATCACACGACAATGCATAAAATAGTGAAGTCTGGGGGAAAAAATGACTAGGTGTTAGAGCCCATCAGCTGCACTAAGACCTAGACAATAGTTTCCCGTGAAGTATCAGCCAAACTCCAGCGGTAACAAGCTACCAGACTGCAGGAATATAAAAACATAGTCATCTATGATCACAGAAGGTTATAATTAGATGTCATACATGTAGACTGAAAGACACTCCTGAAAACGATACAGCGCCCAAACCAGCTCCGGAACTGCAACATCTGGAGTGAATCTCAGTACCCATCGGAAAGCGACGGGGTGAACAAACGACTCCATGCAACCATCATACTCCAGGGAGTGGAAGAAAAATTACGTGGAACGATGGGATGACACCTGAACAACCCGAGAGATCGCACATCATTACACATACATCGCTCACTGAACAAGACCTCCGTTCCTAACCGATACGTTTAAATCGGATGTAAGATGAAGAGAGGAACTACAAAAATGGCGTCCTCGATGAAACACCGGAGATGAAAGGGATTCTTGTTCTGGAAGACGTATACATGAAGATGTGAAGACAACCAAATCGTTCTAGAAGAAAAGCTGGCAGAAGGAGTAGCAGCGGCCGAGGAATGAGTCCTCAGCAAGATTACGCCCTAAACGTACGCAAAACGCTGCCAAGACAGCTGGGATCGTAGTATGAGAAATAAAAATCAGAAACAAAAAGTCGCTGAAATTACTCATAAATGAAGCATTCTACGAGTATAACTGTCACCCGGTCGTAAGAACCTGATAAGAGAGTCCGACATACCGGAAACGTGATAAACTCGTAGCGACGATCCCTAAAAGCAGGAGCAACAGGGGAAACAAAACACAGTTCCCCGTGCTTGTTATGAAGGACAAAAGCTATGATAATGTCTGACACAACACAAGCGTAGGTTATTGAGAATTAGTTGACTTCCGCTGTAACGAGAGGAGTGTCAATTCTCGAATCAAAAATGTTCTCCAGCCCTCCTCGACGCAGTCTTACAAGACTGGCTGAGACGGAGGAAGAAACACCGGTCAAAATGTTCTCCGATAAAAGTAGTGCAGTACCGGTGAGATTTGACCTCCAAAAACGATATAGGTGCGTACTGGGCCGAACACAACAACGCCACCGCAAAGATACCTCAGTGTCGGAAGAAAAGAACAGCAACACTACCGCCGGAATGAAGGCTCTTCCATCTATACATCCACTTAGAAGAGGAAAATAGATTCTGTGCTTACACTGCAGGTAATACAGAAACTGAAAAAGTCAGGGGTAGCTCGGTATGTGACAAAGGTCATGGAAACCGAAGGAGTATCCTTCAGCATACAAACCCGTACATGTTGCTGAACTACTCCACAGCAAACTGAAGCAAACGATGACGAAGCGACGCAGCCTCATACACCACTCTGGATACTCACGTAAAAAGACGGAACCGACCAGGTCAGTCAAATCCGAATTAGCCCTCCTCGTATAGGAAGAACGGAAATGAGGAAGCCAGGAGTAGTGTATAGCAGCGATAGGGAAGTAACCTCAAGAAGAATAGCTAGAACGTAGTTTCTTCTAGTCACGTAACATCGAAGATGGTGTCCCCAAGCCGCGGTGTTAGACTACGTCGCCAAGAAGTCTGTCATCAATTCCACATTCTCTACCAGAAGTAAAGAAGATAAGGGAATGCGATTAAACATGAAAGGGTTCGAAGAAGCCAATCCGTGTTAATCAGAATCAGATAACTTGTTCTGATGTTACTGACCGGAGTAATCGCAAACCCATGACGATCTGTGCATGCAAGAAGGCGAGTCGAAACAGGTCTTCCTAAAAGGTTTCTAAGTGAACAGGTTCACTAAAGCACAGTCGAAGTGGAATACGAAGAGGATCAACCAAAATCCGCGAGGGGAGAAACTGTAGAAAATCTCTCCTCGTTTCATTAAGATGACCAACTCGGGGAGCATTGTCAGGATTTTTGGAGTATAGATGAGACGTACAAATAGTTGAACGAAACAAACCCAAAACGTTTGGATCAAACGAATCGATCCAAATTCTGACAAAAAAATCATATCCGGAGATGATGCTCCCATGACGTAACAGCAACACCCAACCCTCACGGCCTACATAAATCATATGGGTCAACGAGGAACCGGCAAGGACGGTAAAGGAAAGCGCATGCGCGACCCTCGTTAAAACCCCAAGATAAATGTAAAACTGACCGGATGACCCGGATGAGGCTGTGACACTACAAAATGAGTTATATTCCGGAGTGAAAACCGAAATAGAATTCATAGTGTCTAGCTGCAAAATAATACAACAATGTACCAACTTACAAGTTGATAAAAGTTGTAGACAAGAAAGAATGCTCTATGTAAGATAGGCAGAACTTCAGGCAGCTAGATATACGAATAAACCACCAGTGATCTCGGAACGGTAATAATAAAAATAGACTACCGAAGTACCGTTATAAAGGTTTTATACGAAACGTATAAAAACTAAACAGACGAGACAGAGGTGGAAATTCGTCAAAGCGGAAACCGTTGAGGCAATAATGGAGTGAAATATCCTAATGCATAAACAGTTCCGTAGTGACCAACGTAAGCGTTTGCACGGTCGAAACCAATACGTAAAACATATACGATGATCAGATGTCTTCACAACTTACGATAGTAAGTTAAAGAGTGAACGAACGGAAATAACAAGTGCCCCAGGGGCTATAACCGACGAGCACAAATTGAAGACGAGTTACTCTCAATAGCTGCGTAATTATCACCAAAAAGTTGTTAATATGGATCAGCAACATCATGGTGACATAATCTGTACTTCCTCACCGTACGTGACAGAAACTGTTGAGAGTTAGCCGGCCTAACTGGGTATTTAGGCCGGAGACGCAGATGCACGACAACCAGCGCCTGAAAAGGATAGGATAAATACGATACCCTATGCCTAACAGGACCGAAATGGAAGATAAGATCTGCATAACCGGAAGTAGTCGAATGTGATGTCAGACCAGACTGACTGATAACATTCAACGTTGCCGGACGTGGAGAAGCAACCGAGACAATAGCATACGATGAGCCCTGTAGCGCCACCCCTCCCTTTCTTCCGTAACGGACAGGTACGGGAGGATACAAGGCGGAGTAGGCAAGTTATTCTTATCGTAGAATAAACAGCCCGATAAAGTAGGCATTTATTCTTATCGTAGAATAAATAGCTCGGTGATACATCGTATAATGTCAGTAAAATCGGAAGCTGATGCCACGTAAATTGAAACATGCGCCGCAGATAGCTAGGCCGCAACTGCGGGCATGTAACCTTAACTTCCACGTCTCAGAATCGGTGCGTGGTACATACGTTGAATACCTCACGGACCGATGAGAACGTAAGAAACACCCGTAGAGTGGGACATAACATGATAAGTCACACGACGAGGTACATAAGTGGAAGTAACTGCAGCCGTAGACGAAGCTTCCACAGAAACAAAAGTGGAAGACCCGTGATATAACGATGATACCGGAAGGTATGTAGATACCGGGAGGTACAACGTTAATGGTTGCATGTAACCATCCGATGAAATCGGAATAAACGCAGACCGAAAGACGGGCCTACGTTGTTCCAGTACCGGTTTAACAGAATGAGGGGGCGCTGACGATGTTATACGTAGCAGAGCCCTCGATAAGTTCGGCACATTCAATAAAGAACGGCGAATTTCTGTAAACCGCAGCCCCCACAATTCACCTCAGCAATTCTTGCCGAGGTAAATGCCGTGGCACAATCAGTTCACCTCCGCAATATTTAACATGGAATATTTATTATTGCCTTTCTGAATTGTGAGGGCTGAAAACCGAAACCTGGAGTAATAACGACCGAGTGGTGTTATTACGTGTAGATGCAATAGTAAAGGTAGCTTGCGCTAGCACAGAAGCTTAAGTACCATTACAAAACGACAATACCGCAAAGTATGTAGATATTGGAAGGTATGACGTTAATGATTGCACGATGCATAAGTAAAGGTAGGTTGCGCTGTAGTAGATGCGGCAGTACCATTACTAATACAACAATGATACCTGAGGGTGTGAAGATCCCGTATGGTATGATGTTGTTGGTTGCATATGAGTGTCCGATAAAATCGGACGTGACGTAGATTGATATTGTATATCAGTCGATGCATAAGTAAAGGTAGGTTGCGCAGATGCTGCAGTACCATTACTTGACGATAATACCGGTAAGTATGTAGAAACTAATGGGTAATTCGTATGCATATAGCCATCCACAGAGGCCGGGATAGACGCAGACCGTGCGGGTCCACGATGATCCAGTCCCGATATAGCAGAACGGGGAGGCGCTGACTTTATCAGATGTACAGGCGCTCTCGATAAATTCGGCACGTTCAATAGAGAACGGCGATTGTCTGCATAATCGGGAACTGGATTAATACCAAGGGACACCTGATAAAGGGTAATTATCCTGACCATCTGACTGCAAACAGGACACCTGGTCAAGGGTAATATTCCTGACCATCTGACTACAAACAGCTAGAGACACCTGGTAACGGGTAATTATCCTGACAATCTGACTGCAAACAGGACACCTGGTCAAGGGTAATATTCCTGACCATCTGACTACAAACAGCTAGGGACACCTGGTAAAGGGTAATTATCCTGACCATCTGACTGCAAACAGAACGCCTGGTCAAGGGTAATATTCCTGACCATCTGACTACAAACAGCTAGAGACACTTGGTAAAGGGTAATTATCCTGACAATCTGACTACGAACACGGGTACCCGTCTCCCTCCATTTTTATGGAATGTTGCTCATATGTTCCAAAAAGAATATCTAAAACCACTTTATCTTGCATCTGACTGGTAGACAAGCTACTTGTACAAGAGCAATACCATATATTTTAACAAATGTTTCTGAGTGTAGCTTCTGGCTTGTGACAGCCCGGTCCTGTCCAACAATCATGAGCGCCATCAGATATTTTCTTTGTTGACGGACCATTTTGTCAGCTATAAAACTGATAAGTTTGAAGTTTCGATCATGCGGATGGGGGATTAGAACCAGATCAGTGGGGCACTACACTTACACATAGCATTCGGGGATCAGAGGTGGATGTTATATTGAATGCTTTGCATCCGTGAATACGCAAATCACCTAATATAATATTACCAACCATAATGTAGTAATTATTCTTCATATACGAAGATATAGAAAAAAATAGACG
The DNA here is from genome assembly GCA_036873755.1 of Hanleya hanleyi. Classification (NCBI taxonomy): domain Eukaryota; kingdom Metazoa; phylum Mollusca; class Polyplacophora; order Lepidopleurida; family Hanleyidae; genus Hanleya; species Hanleya hanleyi. Next base: position 55,186 of record JAVTVY010000342.1, on the reverse strand, counting down.
ACTTATCCTTCTCTTGACCTTCATGACCTAAAAAATGACCTTCAAGGTAAAAAATGAGAATGTCATCCGATCACATCTCAATCCCCACGCCATGTAGAGTTGATTAAGCATGGATGACAGCATTTAACAAACGATGCCGCCATCTTCTCGGTTTGGCTCACTAATTTGGGGTCATTGCTCACTCTAATTGTTTTTCTTGTCCCTCCAGCTAGGGAGCTGAATCGTACCACACTACACAATTGGGTCAAGCTCTACGAGAAAATGTTGTAAAAATCCAAGATGGTCACGTGATGATTTTCGATTTTCTTTATTTATGTGTTTTCTTCACAAAAACTGCATGATAATTTAGTAAATAATCATCTGATGTAAAATTAAATAGTTTCTGTCTTCTTTTCCTCGCAGAAAAGTAGGAATTTGAACCAAAAATGACGAAAACAACATTTTTTTCTGATATGCCACAGGGCCGCCATTTTGAATTTACTCATGATTTTCTGCTCTTAGCTATGCAAATAGGCTCAGCATGACCCCAGTATGATAAACTACAAAGCCATGGAGTGCCAGCTCTCAATTTTTTACCGATTCGAAGATAGGGCAGAAAGTTTTGGAAGGGGGTCACAATGCCCCCCCCCCCCCGAGGTCTGGTAGTGTTAAAATTTCCCACAATCCATTGCATCTGTGAATATGCAAATCACCAGTAAGTAAGACCAGAAGAAAAATGAAGCAAGTTAAAAAAATCAGTCACAATCACTCTTCCTTTACGAAAATATTGCAAAAAAATAGATGCTTTATCTTTATTTGACCTCTAATGGCCTTTATGACCTCAAAAATGACCTTAAAGGTCAAAAGTGAGAATGTCATCCGGTCACATCGTAATCTGCACACCATGTAGAGTTGATTAAGCCTGGATGACAGCTTTTAACACGCGATGCCATCAAAAAGTTTTCTAGCCATCTTTGGGTTGGGTGGCTGGTCTACTATAATTAGTGGAGTCATTTTATTCAACCTTTTCCTGGCCTGTTGTAGTATTTATTTTCTGAAACTCGCTTCGCGAAATTCTTTGTTATTTCATTTTTGCTTCACATAGGTATTGAAAACATTTTTTCCAAAAAAAAAAGAAGAAATATATTTTTTGCCATATCATGTCTCATGATATCATTGTGCCATAAAATTTGGTCATCATAATGAGGGGCGTTTTTGAAATTTAGACTTGGCAAAATTTTTCGAAAATTTCGAAAATCTCAATGATCCTGATGATCCTTAATTGTGTATGGCCGATTCTACATCGTCTGATCATGGCTTGATCGAGACGTTTCTGGCTGTTCAGATGACTATAGCCTACAGGGTTTTTTTAACTCATGAACTGATGAAGATTGTAATTATTGACAGCATCCCATAAAGACTGAAACATCTTTCTCACATCTGAGATCGCTATATGGAATTCAGTTTGCGTTAGTCAGTTGATCCAATGATTTATAAACAAATGAGTAATTCACTTCATATTCAGTTTGCGTTGGTAAGATGATCCAACGATTTATAGACAAATAGGTCACATAAAATGGTAGACCGTTCAGTGATCAGTGGCTATGTTCACCTGATTGTTTTTACAGTTGGCCTAACACTCAGTTTTAGTTCATTATCTGAGATATCAAGGTAATAATGATTTACCTTATACTCACAGGTTCCCAGTAATGCATAGCTTCCGTCTTGTTTGCAAAGTTGAACTTAGGCTGGTCAATGTTTAGAGACGAGTGCTTTTTCCAACTTTCTTCAGCATTTCCCCGGAATTCTAGTATTACCTCGGTCTTTTGGACACGGACAAGCGTCTTGCATTTAGTTGCTTGGCGCAATTCGAATCAAGGCATTCAATGCCTTGCTGTTTAGCTTTCCCCGGGCGACCCATCGCAGGTGGGAGATCTGTACGTATACATATGTTGGTACCCTTCATGTTCAGGTTAAATGAAGATCACAGAATCAGGTCTTTATCCTACACTGTGATTATAATTGGGGTTGGTGGAGGAGAGCCATTTGCTCGCGGGGCAGGTGGAAAACGAGGTGGCACTCGGTGACGTGCGAAGAAAATCAAGCCTTTGACTGTGTCAGCAGTAATTTTGAGATTGCTGGTAAGTATGTCTCGAATTATGTTTTCAGTATTTTCACCTACACCTTCGGGAACGCCATAGAAAAGCAGATTTCTTTTCCTATCGTGGATTTCCAGGAGTGTTAGCTTCTCTCGTAGAAGTAGAGCTTCAATTTTCACATCCATTTCATTAGTAGCTTTCGGAATTATTTCATTTTTTATCAAGCCCGTAGCTTTAGCTGCGGAAAGCTCGATATAGGTGCCACAATGATGTTCGTCTGTCTATCTGAAGGACAAAGTAATGTTAAAGTTTTGCCCTATGTCTACTGAACTAAAACTAAGGCCGCCGAACCCTCATATATTTCGGATGCTTGCATCAGGCTACACTACTTCAACCCATCCACTACCCTTGGGAAGCATGTCCCCACCCCTGGGAAACCCCGCCCCACCCCTGGGAAACCCAGCCCCACCCTGTATCTCCTAAAGTGAGCTTCGCCCGACCCCATATCCTCATATTTCAATTTCTAATTCTATATGTGATACCAGAAGTTCATAACGCTATGATTTATGAATTTCTGGTGATACTAACCTACTATTAGGTATGACATGCAGTGTACACTGTATATACACAAACACACAGGCCAAATTAACTACAGTATATTCCTTTATGGCAATTACTAATAGTTTGATGACATATCAAAATTACAATATTAAATAACAGATTCCCCCGCAGTACTGAACCCCGGTTAGTTTTGAATTTCGTGTCGCCTTAAATGAGGACATTTCCTTCAATTTTGCTATCAAATTCTATTTCACATCATATGATTTACCCTAAAGCTTTTGCATGTAACATATTTTATTTCAGAAGCATAATAACTGGCGGGGGAATCCCCGCAGTACCGAACCCCTGTTAGTTTTGAATGTCGTATCGCCTTAAATGAAGTACACCGTTTCCTTCCGTTTTGCTATCAAATCGTCCTATTCCACATCATTATTTACCCTGAAGCCTTTGCACGAACCATATCTGTGCACACATTTAACATTCACGTCTCCGACTAAATTTCAATGTTATATAATCTCCTGTCCATCCAATCTAGGTAAACCAAGATGGTAAATCAGGGGATAATACCGTGATATTATATCTGAGTTTACTGAGATTGCTGTTCATCCACACCAGTCATATATTTTGAATGGCCGATTTTCATTAAAACCATATCTTAATAACTCTTCATATAACTAGGTCGCATCATTAAACTAACAAACCAGCACACATGATTACCAAACTTAAAATATATGTACACCATGAACGTGCTACATACATCAGGTATAAAACATAAGATGTATAAGCTTACTTTTGAAAAAAAGGTAATCTTTATCTCAAGTTTTATAATATGGTTCCTCTTTCAATCCAACTTCAACATCACTGACATAGAAGTCTATTTTTATAATAAATGTATTGCCATTGCCAGTGATGTGCAACCTCAAATGATGTGCCAGCATAAAGGGCTCGATCTTTATGCGAAGTTGCATGTTATTTCGGCGATCTCGGCACCTTGTGGTCCCCAACTACTGTTCCAATATCGTCCAGCTTTTTTGAACCCCTTGTACCGTCCATCATTCTGACTTCCATAGCCTTCAACTGCATGGTCAGACAGAAGGACTAACTAGGAAATATTTCCCACTTGTGATATTAAATCCAACTTTGGATATTGAAATATATCCTAATTTTGACCGATTTTCATACTGAACGCCAATGGCGAATTTCGGCATCTACACTACAAAAACAAGACAGAATCTACTTCACAAAACTGTCAATGAGAATGTATAATTTTGCCCACTTTTTCTCGCCGAAATTATTCTCTGTGATATTGTAATTATGTGCATTATTCGTTCGGGTTGTTGTTGCACTATACTTCCCATCACTCACCACTGTTGTATGTCTTTATACGAACAGAATAACTAGCAAAATATGCCAGCTTGAAACTATGGAAGCATAAGAAAAATATCCAAAGTAGGATATTTTATCCCAATTGGGATAAATATCCCAGTTAGTCCTTTTCCCTGACTTGCTCAACATCTCCTCCATTATATTACGTGGGAGGCCAGGGTTACCTGTTGGACATGTTGGACTGGAACCTGCATTGTCCTGCTCGGTGGCCATGTCTGTTTCGGAAAGCCCGTGCATTGTGACGATGTCGCTGGTCTCCTTGATTTGGCCTTTGGCTCTGTTCCTCGTATTATAGGCCACAGTTGACTTTTTAGCGTCCTTATTCTGTTTTGCCGATTTTGGCTGTTGTTTACTAGCCTTAACCAGAGACTCTACAATAAATTATTTGTAGAGTCTCTGCCTTAACCGACATTTAGAATCCCAATGGAGTCGCTGGCAGAGCAGATTCGCACAAAAAATCAGGAGCTCATCTCATTGCGTGTAACCTGGTCGGGGCCATATTGTCCTCCTAACAATCGCGTTTTCGCAATTCTAACAGAATTATTTATTGTTGGAGGTCATATTCCTTTTAGGTTGTACCGAACATTCAATTTAAATAAGATATCAGACATAACAATTGTATCTGTATATCACGAAATGAGATCGGATACACCAAGCCTATACGTTTATTCCAATGGTAGGGCCCTCGGTGGCCGAGTGGTCTAAGGCGCTTCGCTGGTGACCGCTAGCCTCACACCGCTGAACCGGCACGGGTTCGAGCCCAGCTAGTCCATGTGTGAAAGTTTGTCAGTTACTTGCCGAAGGGCGGTGGTTCTCTCCGGGTACTCCGGCTTCCTCCACCAACCAAACTGACTGTCACCATATGAGTGAAACAAACTTGAGTGTGACATTAAGCCAAATTCCCTCCCTATTCCAATGGTATACAGTTGTTGGGATGTCCAACGCATCTTGAAGAGATATAAGGTGGGATTATATAGGCGGCGGTTGGAGGAAGGGGCATGATCGCTTAAAGAAAGAATATTTGAAGTGTTAAACTGGAACCGGAGCAATTATAATGTTATCCTCCGTCAAGAATCTGAAGACATTGTCATTCAGAGTTATTCTGCTGTATCTCATTTGTCAGTAGACATCTGTAACACGAAAATATTTACCAAGACAAATTCACTCAAACATTCGAAAATACTAGACAACAGGACTCGCCAATCTCTGGCATCTCTTTTCTGTCTTTTCTGTCTGGCTAGTAGCTATGGTTGGCCATCCCTGCCACAATTCGTCATTTACAGGATGCCTGTAAATAATGTATACCACGGTATAAAATGCCAAGCCTGCCATAATTCGTTTTTACAGGATGCCTGTAATTATTTTGTCCCATGGTATAAAATGCCAAGCCTACCATAATTGGTATTTACAGGATGCCTGTAATTATTTTGTACCATGGTATAAAATCACTAAGCCTGCCACAATTCGTATTTATAGGATACCTGTAAATAATATATACCATGGTATAAAATGCCAAGCCTGCCATAATTGGTATTTACAGGATGCCTGTAATTATTTTGTGCCATGGCATAAAATCGCCAAGCCTGCCATAATTCGTATTTACAGGATGCTTGTAATTTATTTAGCCGTAAGTCGTAAATTTACGCCTTATTATTTCCATCAATGATATGCGCTTTTACAAATTTGGAGCCGGGCTTTACGCTCCTCCCCTTTATTTTTCTCACATTCCATTGAGAACTTGTGTCAAATCAAACAGGGTGTCACTGTGGTTTTGTTGTGCTGTGCTGGACAGGGTTTGGGAGGGGGGGGGGGGGGGGGTTGCTGTCCACCGTATGAACAATAGTAATGTCTGTTCCCTCCCTATTTCATAATGGCAGCAGAGGGATGGAGGCCCAATGCTTCCCTCCTCCCATGGACAATAGGTGGCTCTGAATTATTTTACCTCCTACCCCCTAATGCTGGGCATCAAAACCTCTAGAAAAACAAGGTACTAACCTTGTCTCCTCCGCCCCCCCACTCCATGATAACGGAAATGACTATCTTAAAGATAAAAATTCAAAGTCCGACAAAAAAAATGTTCTGAAAAGTGTTTACCGGTATCATAGGCTACATTCCAGGATTGGGTATTTTATAATTGTGAACTGGAAATATGTTTTCTCCATGTTGCCTATTTACGTTTTGTGGTCTATTAAATGCAAATTTCTTAATGACAAACTTTAATATATTAGCTTATTGTTTATTTATGAAGATTCGGCAATAGTGGTTTCATTTCACTGTGAATCTTTTTAGGGTTGCAAGCCACAGGCGTGCAAATCTATTGTTATTGGTAATGTATGATTCCGCCAGATTTTGTGGCAAAATTTCCCCAGCCGTCGTTCAACCGATGAAGTCGAAACTTCGCATAGATATTGGGCAATGTGAGATCTAATGCATATCAAAAGAAGAAGCCCATTGGTCGGAAGTTTTGGCGGCCATCTTGGATTTATCCTAAAACCTTTCAAGATCTTCTTCTCTGGAACCACTTGGCCGATTGACTCGAAACTTGGTACACATGATTGATGGATCGATCTCTCTCAGATTTCTATTTGAAAATTTACTCCGTAAAATAAAATGGCCGCCATCGACCAATCAAAATTGTCGGATTTTCAAATAACGGATTTGGATGGGGAAAGTGACTATATATATATGCATTGCGATATGGCGATCACGAATATGCAAAAATTTTGCTCCTAGGTCACGTGGTTTGGCCGCCATCTTGAATTTTGTCATAAACGGAACACATCTTGCACAGGTTATAACTCTGGAACTACGGGGGGTACAGCCTTGTAATTTGTTGCATTATATTCTCCAGGAGCAGCTCTTTCGGAAGTATGTCTACCATTTTTTCGTAGGTTCAATAGTTTTGCCGCTATAGAGGAATCAAAATTGTCAAATTTTCAAATAATGCCGAAAATCGCATAATTTGAGCAGTAATTCTGTTCAATATTACACAAACAACGAGTCGGATTATTCTAAGTTTTGGCATACATACTCCTTGTATAACTGCTATGATGACAGTGAAATTGCAGCATGATCGTATTAATAGTTCCGGAGCTGTGGTAGAACGTGAAATTTGAGTAGGTCTGAGAATATGGCTGAAAGTAAACTTCCAAAAAGCATACTGTGAGAAGCGCTATCTCCAGGCGACTAAATTCCAAGCTCAACTTTCTCCATTCATGTCTTTGTCTGGACTCCAGGGACCGTTTTCTGTACCTATTTCAACGTACTAACATTTTGATTTCGATGAAGGAGCCGTCTAGGGCGCGAACAAAGGCCAGAAACGTGTTTTGGCATACATACTCCTTGTATAATTTCGGAATAGGTCTTTGGATTATGGACGCGGATATTCTCTAATGGACGACGGCTGGATTATGAATGACGGACTAGACGCTTGTAATTTCCCACGTGCTGCTGACCAAGAAAAAGTGTTTTTTGAAGCTCTACATCCAGATATTAGGAGCATTATTAGGGTTGCAAGCCACAGGCGTGCAAACCTATTGTTATTGGTAATGTATGATTCCGCCAGATTTTGTGGCAAAATTTTCCCAGCCGCCGTTCAACCGATGAAGTCGAAACTTCGCATAGATATTGGGCAATGTGAGATCTAATGCATATCAAAAGAAGAAGCCGATTGGTCGGAAGTTTTGGCGGCCATCTTGGATTTATCCTAAAACCTTTCAAGATCTTCTTCTCTGGAACCACTTGGCCGATTGACTCGAAACTTGGTACACATGATTGATGGATCGATCTCTCTCAGATTTCTATTTGAAAATTTACTCCGTAAAATAAAATGGCCGCCATCGACCAATCAAAATTGTCGGATTTTCAAATAACGGATTTGGATGGGGAAAGTGACTATATATATGCATTGCGATATAGCGATCACGAATATCCAAAAATTTTGCTCCTAGGTCACGTGGTTTGGCCGCCATCTTGAATTTTGTCATAAACGGAACACATCTTGCACAGGTTATAACTCTGGAACTACGGGGGGTACAGCCTTGTAATTTGTTGCATTATATTCTCCAGGAGCAGCTCTTTCGGAAGTATGTCTACCATTTTTTCGTAGGTTCAATAGTTTTGCCGCTATAGAGGAATCAAAATTGTCAAATTTTCAAATAATGCCGAAAATCGCATAATTTGAGCAGTAATTCTGTTTGATAGGTCTGGAGATATTAAAAAACACAATTTTCCCGAACTATTAAGCGGTTAAGTGGTCCTCTCGCCCTGTTTGTGGTCATGTGTTGATTTCATTTATTCAATGGGCGGTGTCAATTTCGCTATAGCGATCCGGCTGTAACACTCGAGGCATCCCGTGTTCGCAATTACATTAATGTCGTGTTACATGACGGAGCTGGCTCATTTTGAAAACGTTATAACTCTTGAACCGCAATAAGTACGGACTTCTAATTTCTTGCCTGGTACTTCCAACAATGAGCTCTTTCGTTGGCAATGACCCCGTGCTTCCTAATATAAATGTAACTATGAAACCAATTTTGCGTCATGTTACACGACCATCGATATTTGGAGTCATTTTATCGGGCTGAAAAAGTCAATTTTACTTGATTTTCGGAAAAAAATGTAAGGACTAGGGATCTGTAATTTAGCACACAGGCTCTTCATTATACGAGAATGAAGTCAGGAAATTCTGGACCTGACCTTGACCTTGGTTCTTGAATTGTGGCCCTTTACATTTTCACGGTTGGATGGCTCCTGGGCGAAAACGATTGATCAGCTGTACTCGAAAATTGCATATAAGTGTAGGTCATTAGCTTGGCTAGCAGACATTTGACGAAAACCGAACATTTCACTATTTTAATATCATGGGGAAACTACGCACTCAACCAGCTCCATATTAATATGGAAACGAGAGAATATAAATATCAGGTAGCCTGCGAAATTCCTAGGTTGTAGCGTTGATACTTTCGAAGATATTAGAAAAATAGTATTTCTGCCTTCGAACATGTCGTTCACCTGTTTCCATAATATTGTTGATTTCTATAGGTTATTTTCACCCTCTCCAACGAAAAGCATAATACAGTGCAATGGTCTGGACGTCCGCTTCCGGATCGAAAGGTCTGTGGTTCAATTTCTCTTATTGCCAGTATTCATTTTTTCTTTTTCCGTTGGTTCATTTTTTGGTTATAAGATTCAAATCCCAATACGATCGATAATTCTTTGTCACACATATTGTTATAGTTATAGTTTCCCACACTGATGTAATTCGTATTTCACAAACCACCACTCCGCTGCGATCGCATACAGCTACCGTGTTAATCCACCAACTGTTTTACAGGACGGGTCAATCATGGCTACGCGTTACATAAAGGATCGACTGGGATACGCGTTACACAAAAAATTAGGAGCAAGCAGCTATGTGAATAGATCGTTTCATTTGACTGCAGTGAGAAAACATGCGCATTCTGTATGTAACCCGACTCACCAAATTAGCTTTCAGGACATTCCGTTTCGACTGTCAGTCGATCCAACCAGCGATCGCAAATAAGAATTAACGTCGTGTTACAAGAAGGATGTGACTGGGGACTCCGATAAAGCCCATTTACGCAATTCAGCATGTTTTTAATATAGTATACACAATTTTGGTTATTACTAAGTCTTTTCTTCTGCATTTGCTTGAAGGATGCCATACATAATAATACTGTTTATCCTTCAAAGATAAACCACTTTATTCTGTATTGCCTGCCCAGTTGGAGTTGTGAGATTTACTGGTAAGAGTAGCCTCCCTTGGTGTGATAGACTGCGCAGTTGTCATGTTGTCGCCACATGATTGAATTGCATAGGCAATTGTTCCTGTTGGGGGGTCCTTGAATTCATCGGCCTCTCGCGTCGGGGTTTTGTGGAACACACACACGATTAATTTCGTCTTCACATTTTTGGAGTTTTTCTGTATTTTTGGTCGAGCTTGTTGTTATCCATCTTGTCATCGGGTTTGAGAAATTAGTTTTTTAACTGAAGGCGATGTCCACGAAGCGGAAATATTTGATTATTTACACTATTTTTCAGATTGTGTTGCCTGTGGGGTACGGCTGTGTACAGTGGCACGCGGTAGCGCCATGCAGTGAGTGTGATTGAGGTCAAACACCATCAACTCGGTCAAGTGCTGTCAGTGTTTCAACGGTTGGAATACGCCGTACATAAATAATCGAGGAACCTTTGTACCATGTGGACGGTTGGTGAACTGAACAGGACAACTTGGAAGATTTCCAAGTAACTTGGTGAGTGTATGTCTGTGACAAAACTAAATATGGGGTAGGCCTAAATGTGACGGCCGTATAAAGGCTATAGTTACCGTACCGTACCAGTATACTGATGTAATTGTTGTTGTTGTTGTTATTAGTGACTACTATTAACAACTCAAACGGGGATGTATTTATGATGAACAGATAAACTTCTTCTTCTGGAGATTTCTCAATCTCAGTTTTGGAGTTATAACAATTTCTTGTTCACTTGTGTTCACACGAGCCCCTCCCACCTGTGATGGTTACCTAGCTATAAAACCTTTGCTGTGTAGGTGGACGTGGCTGTTTTCCCTACACACAGTCATTCGAAACTACAGCCATTCCTGGCAGTGAGCTAATGGTTACCTAGTACTGTCCCGCGACGATAATCTGTGAAGTACCGTTTCCTGGCTGAAAATACGAGAACACAGGTCTTCTGAAGTATCGCCAACAGTAGATGGTGTGTGCATGTTCCCTGTTGGAATTTGCCAGGGCAAATGACTTAAATGGGGCGAGTTAAATGTTCAAGTTATTTATCAGTTAATGCATCACTCAAACAATTATCAGCATGCAGTTTTATCATTTTTGCTGATGGGGCATGTTTTTAGGAATCTTTTTTCCAGATGCTGTAAGAAAATTAAAGTGGCGTCCAGTGGATATATAGCTGAGTGCTATTGCAGTTATTTCAGTTATTTCAGTAGTAGAAGTAATATATCATCATACCTAAAATTGAAGTAATATTGCCCTTGTCTCATTGATAGTTATTACATGTATTTGGATTTCACTCATCCCAGGTCAGCATATTTCTAACATTGTGTTTTTTACACCCCCAAGTGCATATACTTGACTATAATTAATAGGCAGGTAATACTCAGCCTATGTGGACTAGAGGGTGAGAATGATAAGGTGAAAGTTAGTGTACAAGTGTGAATTGAATCAATGTCACAGTGACAATTTGGAGAGCTGTAATTTGGTAACAGTCTTGGAGTGACTTGAATTGTGATTGAATTGAGTACGAGTATTTGAGTTTTGTGGTACATTACGGGCAACTAAAGAAGAGCAGTACGTTTTGTTTCTTCATCCCAGTCTCGGGATGAGAGTTCATTCTCCTAAAACAGTTAAGTATATAGGCTTGATTTGAATCAAAGTATCACAATATATGTACCAGGTATAGGAGAGGTATATTTCTATCACAGTGTTTCCATTCAAATGTGCTATTTTGCACCATGCACCCGCAGTTTCACTTTGACCCTTCCCCCATGCAGGTTTGATGGTTTAATTTAATTTTTGACGTTGGAGGAAATTATGAGATACTGAATATTGATTTTGAAGGAAACTTGCAAAATTGGCCTGTTTACCATGGTCAGTTCATCCTCGCCAAGCTAGGGTATTTCTATCCTAAATACCAGTGGTACACATGGTAATGAATCTTGTTCATAGAAATTTGAAACTGTAAATTTCAGCCAATCAGCAAAGGAACATCCTGTGTATATTGACCAATGTGATCACTTATTTCACATAACCATTTTGTTACAACAGATTCGTTTATATTAAAAGTTGATGAAACGTCACTGTGGTCTGCTATGTAAGATGGTCAAGGTTTTGGCTCAATAAATCAACCTTGATGTTGTGAAGATGTGGTTAGGTTAGTTAGGATTCTTGCCAATGTACAAAGCATATGCAGCTTGCAGAAGATATGATGAGATTAGAAATGGAGTACTAAAGTGTTTGTCATGCCAACAAAGTTAAGGTTAGTTTTTCCTCTGATGGAATGAGACAGAGCCTGTTAATTCATGCCAATCTGTGTTGAACTGCTTGTGGTAATGACTTGTAGGTATTTGTATTTGCACTCTGAGTAGGATGGGCAGAGGACGGTCATGTCGGTAAGAATGATGTCAGGATTCTCATTCTGCTGAATTGTTTGTACAAGTGACAGATTACAGTAGAAGGCTACTTTTGTGTTTTTTGTACAATAAGACTGCACGGCACTGTATATATCGTATACAGAGGATGAGAAATAACCGATAACATGCGTTAAGGAGGTACATATAATCCAGAGGTCAACTATAGTCCCCCCTCCCCCCCCCTAAAAAAAAAAAAATCCTCGGAAATCAGGGACTTCAAATATTATTTATTGAACATTTCAGTATGTAGTCAGTCCCAAGGTGTGTTCCATGCCATGATGATCTCACGGTGAAACCTATTCTTATCGAATGCATAGATTCTAAGATTGTAAGAGATGTTTTTCGAGCGATTACTTTGGAAGATCTTTTTAGTCGGGTGAGGGAGGATTGCATCTTGGGTTATTTGAGAGAAATCGGGCTGTTACATAAGTTTTAATGTGTGTATGTTTTAAAGCGTTGGATTATTAAGTTAGTGACTTGAGTACTTAGAATTTTGTTTGATCGTCGCTATAAAGCTGAAATATTGCTGAACGCGACATTAAACCTTATTTCTCTCTCTCTCTCTCTCTGTGTAGTCAGTTAAACTAGAGATATGAGGAACTATTCCAAATATATCTGGAATAGTCTGACCTACTGGCTTTGACATTTGAGAGCAACATTTCTGCAGCTACACATGTAGTACACATAGGTAATAGTGGCCAGTATGCCAGTTGATTTTTCTCCAATCTCTAATGACATGATGTCTTTTGTCTGATTGGGCCTCTGACCATTTACCAAACACTTTAGTATGGTTGGGTTTCATGCCATTCATCAACCAGTGAGAGCACTCAGAAAGTGCACCATATCATGCATTGTTCCAGAATTAGCCAATCTTGTTTCAGTAGACCAATTCCCCACAGTAAAACACACGGTCCAGGAGTATATATAGGACAGAATTGAATTACCGGTGGTGTTAGGACAGAATTGAATTGCCGGTGGTGTTTGGACAGAAAAAGGTGTAGTCCATTTGTGGACATGGTCACGTCAATGTGGGTAGGGTGATTTTGTGCCAGTGGGATACAGTGCATCTATTCGCTGTATTTCAAGTGTTATTGTTCGGCTGGAAGTGTCACAGGATATAGCTCTGGCCTTGGGCCCCACGCTGAAATGGGCCTGTTATCGAACACTTGAAAGTGGTCGGGTTTCACGCCAATTGCCAACCAATAAGAGCACCCGTAAGCAAGCATGACATGGCTACATTTTGGCATTGCCAGTGGCAGTTTCAGTAAGAATCGTGCTTCGCAGTCTGTTCAAGTGTGCATTCATATCAACATGAAAACGTGTTAGCCATATATAGTGGTCACGGCATTTGGAACAAAAATTCACCTTTTAGGTTTAAGTAGGATGCGCAATTCCTTAGTATTTGCCATTCTCAGAGCGAATGATTTCAAGCATTTGTAAACTAAATAAATTAATAGGCAGGTAGAATTCTTGGTGGGTGAATGTGTTTAGACACATTCTAGTGGCCGAATTCTGGCGGGCAGATAGGGGTTTCAGTTAGGAAAGTTTGTATATGAGATAGAACTCATTCGGTGGGTGCCACCTCGACGAATTCCCGCGGGGCACCCGGTTATGTGGCTGTCCAATCGATGTGTTTCCCGAGGGACGTGCAGTCTACGTGATGTGTGATCCTCACTCGATGTGTTTCCCGAGTGGGTGGGTGCCACCTTGACGAATTCCCGCGGGGCATCCGGTTATGTGGCTGTCCATTCGATGTGTTTCCCGAGGGACGTGTTGTCTACCCAGTGTGGGTGTGGGTAGCGGTAAGTGTGTGCTGATCACTCTATGTTGTCACCCCTCCTAGGGTTTAGGAGCGTGGGTGCTACGGTATCTAATGAGACAAAATATGTATCATACTGGGGGGGTGCTGATGTGTCATTACATAGCAGACGGTCAGCACTAAAAGTATATATCAGCCCGCTGGGATTTGGTACACTATACCATGTAAGTTAGCCAATAAAGCCGTGGCCGTCTTCATCCAAACCTCTAAATATGCTTTGGTGTGAGTTTGTTTAATTAAGGGCAATATCACTAGAATAATACTGTTTATCCTTCAAAGATAAACCACTTTATTCTGTATTGCCTGCCCAGTTGGAGTTGTGAGATTTACTGGTAAGAGTAGCCTCCCTTGGTGTGATAGACTGCGCAGTTGTCATGTTGTCGCCACATGATTGAATTGCATAGGCAATTGTTCCTGTTGGGGGTCCTTGAATTCATCGGCCTCTCGCGTCGGGGTTTTGTGGAACACACACACGATTAATTTCGTCTTCACATTTCCCTCCCGCCCACCCTTGACTTAGAAAATTAATTAGTATTGTCTATTGCAGTTAAAATGCACGCATAATGTGGGCCCAGCTGTCGTGGGTATCTTATATTGGGCAGAACAATAGCTGTGATGAAATATTCTGGTTTATGTATCTATCATATTTGTAGACTCGGTGTATGCCCTGGCTCAAGAGAATAGATGCTGCTGTTTTTCTCTTCTCTTATATTTTGTAGGTACGAAGAGCAAGTACTGGAACTAGGAAGGAATCTCCTGAGTTAAAGATTTCGTCCAAACAGTTTGCAGTTGCCAAATTTATTGTACGCTTTCGCGATTGACATGGTTCAAAGAATACATTTGTAACATTGAACAGTTATGTGTGCACCAATGTCACGGCTTTCTCATCGGTTTTGTCATGTACATTTTACTGTACGCGGCCGAATTCTGGCGGGCAGATAGGGGTTTCAGTTAGGAAAGTTTGTATATGAGATAGAACTCATTCGGTGGGTGCCACCTCGACGAATTCCCGCGGGGCACCCGGTTATGTGGCTGTCCAATCGATGTGTTTCCCGAGGGACGTGCAGTCTACGTGATGTGTGATCTTCACTCGATGTGTTTCCCGAGTGGGTGGGTGCCACCTTGACGAATTCCCGCGGGGCATCCGGTTATGTGGCTGTCCATTCGATGTGTTTCCCGAGGGACGTGTTGTCTACCCAGTGTGGGTGTGGGTAGCGGTAAGTGTGTGCTGATCACTCTATGTTGTCACCCCTCCTAGGGTTTAGGAGCGTGGGTGCTACGGTATCTAATGAGACAAAATATGTATCATACTGGGGGGTTGCTGATGTGTCATTACATAGCAGACGGTCAGCACTAAAAGTATATATCAGCCCGCTGGGATTTGGTACACTATACCATGTAAGTTAGCCAATAAAGCCGTGGCCGTCTTCATCCAAACCTCTAAATATGCTTTGGTGTGAGTTTGTTTAATTAAGGGCAATATCACTAGAATAATGATGTTTGGCCAGACAGTGCATGTAATAGATCGAAAGTATGTTACTGGAGAGCCTCCAGTTCTCGGCTAAACAACCATGGTAATAGCTTTGGAGTGTACATCTGCTACACCCGAGAACAATTTGACATGAACTTTATTTCTATTACTCATGCGTATGGTGGGATGAATTTCCGGGTCGGTATATTGATAAATCGAAGATTACATACATTTCTTATAATATTTCGAAATGTTTACCGTGTAACATACAGTCGGAATCACCCAACCGTTAAAATCAAACTCTTCCATTTCATAGTTCTACACACGCGACTATCCGCTATTTATTTCCTGTGTCGAAAACAGAAACACCTGCTGGTCGCGTGTGTAGAACCATGAAATGGGAGGGTTGGTTTTAACGGTTGGGTGATTCCGGCTGTGTACTCGGGCGTAGTACTATTGATCATGTTCAATCGTTAAGGGGGTGACATATGCAACTGTACCTTTTTTCTTGGAATGGCAAGTGATCTGATTACTAAATAGGCAATACAGTTGGTGGCCAATATCATATACCAAAATGTTCCCCAAACCTTGCTGAACGCGAATAAGACACCTCTTTGAAGAAACAATGTAAATTGGAGAATATAATTACAAAAACAATGGGACTTGGGACTGCCAGCAGAAGTCAATAAAGAATAAACACATACTCTTGATAGATGGTCCTAAAAATTGTATGAATAATATTTTAAGCAAAAAAAAAAAATACAAAAAAAAAAAAGAAAAAAAAGGCAGAAACAGAAAAAAAACAATAAAGCGAAAAACCTATATCTGTATTGAATGCAGATTTTACATTTCAATAAGCATGAAGGGCACCCTTGTTCATTCCATAATCCCATTAACCCTATCTGGCCTGGGCGATTTGGGGTGTATCGCAGCCTGGGGGGAGGGGGCGGAAAGTGCCCCCCCCCCCTATATATTTTCTCTACCACTAAGGCTAGAGCGCTGAAACTTAGAAAATCCAAGATGGCCGCCATGATGACGTCGCAGTGACGTCATCTTCTCGGAAGCCATTTTTCGGCCTTTTTGGGGTCGAATTTTCGAAGTTTTCATTTTTCCGATTTTTTTCTCGAAAAATATAAAATAAAATATAGAATAATTAGTTTTGCATAAATAAAATACTTTTAAGGCCTTTTAGGCAAGGAAAATGTGCAGAAATGGAGCGAAAAGATTGAAAAACACGATTTCGCGGATACCACATGGCCGCCATTTTGAATTTACCCATGATCCTCTGCCCAGGGGTATATGAAAATAGGCTCAAAATAGGCCCCAGTAAGATAAGCTTAAAAGTCACCAAGTTTCAGCCTCCTCGGGTTTGCCGTTTCGGAGCAGCAGAGAAAACTTCACTAGGGGGCACTTTCCGCCCCCCTCCGCCCCCAGGCCAGGTATGGTTAAGTCCTGGTTCGTCTGTCAAATCCATGACGGATAGCTTGATCACTGCAACGAATATCAGCCACTTCAACAGGAAATATTTGTGAGCTTATGATCTCTGCGAACATGCCCATATTTGAACGAATTAAGTGCCAGTCAATGTTTTCATCTGGTTGCTTTGAAATCCGATGTTTATAGGTTATCCGAGATTTTTTTATTTAAGATACGCCCTCATGTTTTTTTTTCTCTCGGACGTAGTTTGCCCTTCAGCTTCTTCTCTACTTGGGGAGCTTCTTGAAATAAGAACAGGAGTTCCTTGATAGGAATGGCATATGCCGGTTAGGCAAATCGGATACACCATGCCCAGTGTGGTGTTCTGATCTGGATGGATTAGAGTTCCAATTGGAATGGCTTATGCCATCCTTTGTTTGCCCAGTTCCAAAAAATATGTCATGGAGTTCCTAGGAGCTTCAACTTGGCGCAGCATGCCTCTGTTTGGAATGGCGTATGTCAGTTCCTAGCATGCCCAAATTTCAAGAAGCTTCCTTAAACTGATCTTTAATCTAATTAAACATAGATTCCACGAAGGTAGCGTCTTGCCCCAAAACACCCCCCGTTCATTGGTTGATACTTTAAACTGACAGTCCCAGTAATAACTGTACAACCCTAATCTGCCTACAAGGCCTGTTATGGAGATAGAAGTACCGGTATACAGAACTGTATCATGGAGGATGTCTCATACACTCATGAGAAGTAGAAAACATCTGTGTTGTTGACATGATTAAAACTTGGTGAATCTTTTGATTGAATGATATATATTTAATATTTAAATTATTTCTACTTCCGAACATTCTCATTTTCTTGACGGGGAATATAATAAAAAAATGAGAAACAACAAAACAGGCAAAATATTCAGAGATTACACATGTGAAGATTTCTTGTTTTATTACTCGGAAATACGCTAGAACGCGTCTCCGGCCATCTAAGACCCCTGGAGCTTCCGGGGCCTGGGCGGCCCCTGGAACCTCGCCTATTGGTGCTGTGATAGTG
Source organism: Hanleya hanleyi (assembly GCA_036873755.1). Lineage (NCBI taxonomy): Eukaryota > Metazoa > Mollusca > Polyplacophora > Lepidopleurida > Hanleyidae > Hanleya > Hanleya hanleyi. The sequence goes on along the minus strand of JAVTVY010000342.1, from coordinate 37,214 downwards.
CCCCCCCCCCATTCACCAATTGCTTCCGCCGTGCCTTTTGTTGCATGCAGATGACATAGTTTTAATAGCAGACAATATTGATGGTTTAGATATTCTACCAGATGGTCTAGCAATATAGTTTGAACGAAATCATCTCTTGGTAAACTCTCGAAAAACTAAAGTAATTCATTTTAGAAATGCATCTGTGAGCCGTACCTGTCATGTCTTCAAATGGTGAACAGGAAACAGAGGTTAGGACTGCTGGTGACAGAATTTTTATGTTACAATTTAATGGCGAAGTGTGTCGCTCAGTCAGCAGGAAAAGCCTTAGGCTGTAAAGACAGCGGTAATCTCCGAACCTATAGGCATTTTAAGTCAGAGTTCCATGTTGAGCTGTACGTGAAATTAGTAATACCAAAGAAGCACCGAAGTGCCATGGCGAAATCCCGAATGGGCGCAGCACCAATCAAAATAGAAACGGGCAGGTATGAGAATTTAGCTGTGGAAAACCGGTTGTGCACTTTATGCCAAAATGTGGTAGAAACCGAATTAGGCTACTTACGGCATGCCCCGCCTACGATCTTCTTCGGTACGATTTACTGTTCAAAATGCATACCACGTTAGGGGATAATATATGCGATATGTCCAATAGACCGATGATGTGTGCCATGTCATCCAAAGAACGTTTGATTCGTATTTGTGCCAAAATCTGCCATCTTATATTAGAAAGACGTAGGAAACTACTATATATGTAAAAATGGGGTGGTTATGATTCCATGTTTCCATTTCCTAACCACGAGACTTGGATGTTCGTGATTTTTATTTATGGCGATGCTGTAGTTTTATTTTTGAACTGTTACTTGAAAAGAAAAAATAGTTATCTCCCTTAAATGTTTTCCAAACTCCATCATTTTATAAGGTGATGAGCCACGGCATTGATTCTTGTAACATTAATGAAGACTTTAATGACCAAAAAGCATGTGACCTTAAATTGACCTTTGACCTCTAGGAGCGTCTCCGTATCAGTGCAAAGTTTGATGGTCAACTCTTGAACGGCTGATGCGATCAGTCTGAAAATAAGGTCACGTGAACTACATCACATCATAAGGTCAGCACTTGTGTCAGGACTCGGCCTTGACCTTGATCTTTGAAGTGAGGAGCATCCAAATATCGAAAATACGGCTTCCATTTACTGAAAAAGTAATACACTGACAGCCGAGAAATAATGATACTATAGTGAACACGGTACAGTCTTTCTTTTGGTGCTACTTGTAAAACGATCCGATGTGACCTTGACCTTCAATATCACACAATGTACAAAACATTGTTCGCGTTTTTCTCGACAGCTACAACCTGCAGAAATCTGTAATTTGGTACATTTGTACCCCATGATAGAGGTATGACCATTAAGTTTTCAGTCCGACCTTGACCTTGGTTCTTGAGATATGGCCACGGACAGTTTTGCGACTACATGGTCGTAACTCGAAAACTGTTGGAAATTCGAAGATGAAACTTGCACATGAATGTAGGTTATTACATGACGTAACAGAACTTCAGTAGAACGCATAAAAAGATACCAGGAAGACTGGGAGATAATTAGCAGTTTCTAAAATTTACGATTTATTCAAATTTTGCGAAAAGTATGCTTCCAATCATCACTATTTTAGATATTATTGAAGGGAATATATATCAGTGTTTGCCTTTAAAATCTCAAGAATGTAGCTTTGATAGGTCTAGAGATATTAAAACAACAATTTTCCCGAGCTATTAAGCCGTTAAATGGTTCTCTCGCCCTGTTTGTGGTCATCTGTTGATTTCATCTATTCAATGGGCGTTGTCAATATCTTTATAGCGATTCGGCTGTAGCATTTGAGGCATCCCGTGTTGTCAATTAAATAAATGTTGTGTTACATGACGGCTCATTTTTGGAAACCTAAAATCTCTTGAACCGTAATAGGTACGGCGAGCGTACGAATATACGGCAGAGATGGCATTAGGTATCGGAGGGAATATTTGCTGTCGCCGTTTATGTGGAATGTTCTCAAATGAAATACCAATGGATTGTTCTGTGGCAGATGTAATATTTTGACGATAATCGGTTTTGACGTCTGGAGCCTCCGGTATTTTATCTGTGGTTTCTTTGCAGTGCTACCGTAAAGGTATGATTATTCATATGCTAATCTTCACCTGTTCTGTACCTTTATCGGTGTCCGTGTTCTTTGCCTGTTCCAATCTTTTATCCAAATTACCTTTTCTGTCTTTCTATTGCTTGTGGTCAATGCGCTGTTTATCGGTACGTGCACAGGGGCTCGTTACCGTTGTTAATTGGTTAAATAGGTTGATTATAGGGGGGGTCGAGGTCGGTAATAAAAGACCCGACCTCGACCCCCCCCCTTATAATCAACCTATTTAACCAATTAACAACGGTAACGAGCCCCTGTGGGTACGTGCATATCGTGCGAGCGTCCCCTATTTAACCCGATTTTCTATGTGATTTTGTGCGCATTTCATTTTTGCTTGACTGTCGGGCGGACCTTATTGCAATACAGGCTTGCTGATCCGGGAAATTCGATAGTTCAGGTTAGTTTTTTTGTCTTTTTAGTATTAGGGTATTTTCTAGTAATATTTGTCATAAATGGGAGAGATTGATATATTTGCCAGGTGTTATGCTATTTGGACAATAGGTATCAAGATAATGCGTAAATATTGTTTGGGAAATATGTATCTAGATAACGCATGAATGTGTGATAAGTTTGGGGGTGCATGATCGGAGTTTTTAGAATATTGTCATTTACTGCGATAGTTTCATTTTTTTCTATTCTTGAACCATTGTATTGAGAATACCACCAGTAAAGCGTGTTTATTTATACGCTTGTTATTTTGTGTATCTAGGTCCAACCCGTCACGAGAATCATATATACCATACGCAGATCTCTGTGAAGGGAGCCTCTGCCTTATGGGGTAAGCCTTATATTTGTGTATAATGTCGTACTCGATTGTCTCGGATCGGGTTCCGAAAATATATTTCGTACCGGTTATCATGCATTGTTTATGGGTGCATTGTTTGATTCGTGTATTGGTTGCATAACTTTTCAGTATACGGTGTTTATTGGTTGATACTTTGAACAATAACGATAATCACGTAACATAGCGACAACAATGACGGCTGTATTAATAATTGGTTGTATGGTTGGAGTTAGCTAAATAATATATAGCCCTCAAGAGTATGAGGGCTATAGGTCGGCCCCAGTCACCTCCAGCGAGGGTTTTAGATAATTTTATTACGAATCACCCACCTCTGAAACTGCCGTACATCTAATCTCTATCCCCTCCTGCGCACTATTTTAAAATCTTGAGCACTATTGTGAAATAGTGACGCATATATCGCCGTCTGAATTTTCCAGTCGTGAACTTCAACTCTCTGCGCCGCCATGTTGGTGACGTCACTGTATATGGTTAACATGGCGCGTTTAAAGTGGAATTCGACTGGAAAATTCAGACGGCGATATATTCGTTACTATTTCACAATAGTGCTCAAGATTTTAAAATAGTGGGCAGGAGGGGATAGAGATTAGATGTACGGCAGTTTCAGAGGTGGGTGATTCGTAATAAAATTATCTAAAACCCTCGCTGGAGGTGACTGGGGCCGACCTATAGCCCTCATACTCTTGAGGGCTATATATTATTTAGCTAGGTTGGAGTGAGCCTAGTGTTTCTTGTACTTGTTATTATATGAATGCGTTGTCATCTCATATTAATTCATTACACGTTGGCATGTTTAGTGCATGACAATGATATAAGATTATGATATTATTTATTATATTCTGATATATTGTGCTGGATTAAATTTGTTGTTATATTGTATTTATAGGGTCGATTTCCTTCTGGCTGATTCCCGTGTAACAATAAAATTGGAAAAACAGAACCTCGCCTCGCAGTCCCTCATTGAGTACGTGTGACTGTTACAGTTCAAGGAAGGTAAAGATTTGTTTTCTAATTTAAGAACGACACCCAGTCGACTAAAATTGCGCGCCAGAATACGTGAGTGAATCGCTCACGACTGAATCTCGTGGTTGTTTCACGCGATTTGTATATACTAAGCTGTTACAGGTATTCAATTTTGATTGAGCGAATATATATGTGTTTATTTGTGAACTTTCAAGATAATAACATTAATTGTTTTGAAGATATACCAAAAAACATTTTCCCCACTTCGTGTATGCTATTTGCGTATTACCCGTCAGGTTAAACGCTTTTAATTGATTTCGTTCATCTAATTGTATAATGCCAGATCAGTTTCAAAGAGTTATTAATTGGTTCTCCAGTGACGAGGCGTGAAGACCTGTATGTAACTCGACACACCAATTCCTTTCCCGACCGTACCAACCGAGCCACCCCGCGATTGCAATTAAATGAACGTCGTTTTGGATCACGAAAGGAACTGCGAACCCGGATACTCCATCTATAAGCCCATGATGCATTATGTATATTTGTCAATTAAACGGATGATGTTCAATTATCATTATATCGATATCGCATATGTAACACGTTATGAATTTAATTTACAACGAAAGGATGCCTTTGTGGGACCGTCAAGGAAAGGCCGTGTTATTGTACCAACAAAATCTAGTTATTAGGGTTGCAAGCCAGAGGTTGCAAACCTTTTATAATCGGTATTATTATTATTCCGCCGGATTTTGTCCGGCAATTTTCTTGGCCGCCGTTTAACCAATGACGTTGAAACTTCGCATAGGTGTTGGGGAATGTGAGATCTAATGCATATCAAAAGAGGAAGCCGATTGGTCAGATGGTGTGGCGGCCATCTTGGATTTACCATAAAACATTTCAAGATCTTCTTCTCTGGAACCGCTGGGTCGATTGACGCCAAACTTGGTACACATGATCTATGGATCTGGGGCTCTCAAATTCGATTTGAAAATTTGTTCCGTAAAACAAAATGGCCGCCATTGACCAATGAAAATTGTCGGTTTTTCAAATAACGGATTTGGACGAGGGAAGTGGCTACATATATGCATTGTGATATGGCGATCACGAATATGCAAACATTTTGGTCCTGGGTTAGGTGGTTTGGCCGCCATCTTGAATTTTGTCAGAAACTGTACACATATTTTAGGGACTATAAGTCTGGAACTATAGGTGGTACAGCCTTGCAGTTTGTTGCATTATATTGTCCAGGAGCAGCTCTTTCGAAAACATGTCAACCATTTCAACGTAGCTTCAATAGTATTCCCGCTATTCTCAGATGTAAATCACCCAAATTTTAGAATTGACGGATTGTTCTTCAGTGGTAACTATGTAGGTTAGATCTAAAAGGAAGAAAATGACGTTTTGCCAAATACGGTAGCTTCCAGTTCTAAAACTACTGCTGTTTGTTCATTGCCTGCGATATGTGCTTGCAACCCGAGGATTGCAGCTCGCTGCTATATTTATTCCTATTATTCCTTTATTCCTAGCTGCCGCGCGGTGAGCTTTGGGATAGGTCATAATTTTCCGAAGATGTACCGTCTTGCCTTTCGAAAGTCCATTAGAGAGTAGCGCGAAGCACCCTGGGAGAGGATGTCGAAAATCTTGTCACTTCCCATTTGCTCACGTGACCATATGTCTACGCTTGTTACAAGTTTACTCATTGATCAAATTTAATATTCTTGATAAGACATCGAGTTGTTTATGATTTACGGCTAAATGATTTTGTACAATGGTAGAAAATAATTACAGGCATCCTGAGTAGTATATAAAAGTTAAATTGAGTCGGATTTAAGGGCAGATAACTCTGTTTGAACAATTTTTCCGAAGATAGCCGCCATAGGGCGCCACCAGACTTGTGACCAAAAAATACCTCCAACACAGAAGAGTTCCAATCTAGGGGGAGGTAACTCCGGGTCACTATAGCTCCGGCAAAGGGCCCCTGGGCATGTATTCTTCCGCGGTGATGCGGTCTGGCGGTGATGCGGTCGCGCAAAAAAGCTTCCGCGGAGAAAAAGTAGTCCCTAGACTTGAAATACGCTGCATGGTCCGATTGGGTCGAGTGAGGTATCAAAGTGAAGCATTCGTGAAGGAGCATCTGATGGGCTGGGTGTGGGGTTGAAATATCGGCATTCTGCGCATGCGCGGTGGCCAAAGGGTATGAAAATAGACGTTTTGGAGCTAGGGGAGCCACTAATGGTCCAATGGTGTCATATGAGGTATCCATGTGAAGCATTCGTGAAGGGGCATTTGACTGGACTAGCGGCTCGGGCGTTGTCACCATTCTGCGCATGCGCAGACAGGGAATTGTGGGAAAAGGGTATGGAAATAGACGTTTTGGGATCTAAGGGAGCCCCTAATGGGCCGATGGAGTCGTATGAGGTATCAATGTGAAGCCTATGTGAGGGGGCATCTGACTGGACTAGTGGCTCGAGCGTTGTCACCATTCTACGCATGCGCAGACAGGGAATTGTGGGAAAAGGGTATGGAAATAGACGTTTTGGGATCTAGGGGAGCCCCTAATGGGCCGATCGAGTTGTATGAGGTATCAACGTGAAGCCTATGTGAGGGGGCATCCAGTCATGGGTGGGTGCATGTAAAATTTTTCCTGAAAAAAAAACGGAACACGGACTTTATCGAAAACTCCGGGAAAATGCCTATATGGGGTATGGTGGGTATATAGGTCGCCGGGCTTAACGGGGCTTGCCTATCAATAGAGTTATCTCCCCCTAGTTCCAGGGTGGGTGTATGTAAAAATTTTCCTGAAAAAATACGGAAAACGGACTTTATCCTAAATTACGGAAAAATGCCTATATGGGGTATGGGGGGGTATAGGACCATCCTGGGAAACCTACTTCTCGACATTTGCGGTATAGGTTGTGGGGTCTCGTTTTCTTAGTCTCGTCAAGACAAACATGATAGGAAGTGTCGCGGAGCGAATCGTTGAAATTTTTGGAAAAAGTTCAGGGAGACCCATATAGTCCCATACTAGGGGTATAGGACCAATGTTTGTCCCACTGGGAAACCTACTTCTATACATTTGCGGTATGGTTGTTTGGATTTGTTTTCTTAGTCTCGTCAAGACAAACATGATAGGAAGTGTCGCGGAGCGAAACGGTGAAATTTTTGAAAAAGTTCAGGAGACCCATATAGACCCATATAGTCCCATACTGGGGTATAGGACCGATGTTTGTCCCACTGGGAAACCTACTTCTATACATTTGCGGTATGGTTGTTTGGATTTGTTTTCTTAGTCTCGTCAAGACAAACATGATAGGAAGTGTCCCGGCACGAAACGGTGAAATTTTTGAAAAAAGTTCAGGGAGACCCATATAGACCCATATAGTCCCATACTGAGGTATAGGACCAGTGTTTGTCCCACTGGGAAACCTACTTCTATACATTCGCGGTATGGTTGTTTGGATTTGTTTTCTTAGTCTCGTCAAGACAAACATGATAGGAAGTGTCCCGGCACGAAACGGTGAAATTTTGAAAAATGGCACCGAGACCTATATAGACCCATATAGTCCCATACTGGGGTATAGGACCAATGTTTGTCCCACTGGGAAACCTACTTCTATACATTTGCGGTATGGTTGTTTGGATTTGTTTTCTTAGTCTCGTCAAGACAGACATGATAGGAAGTGTCCCGGCACGAAACGGTGAAATTTTTGAAAAAAGTTCGAGGTATAGACCCATATACTGGGATATAAGCCCAATGTATGTATAAATCCATACTGGGTGGACGTGTTGGGGTCTAGGTGGGCCACTAATGGTCCAATGGTGTCGTATGAGGTCTTATTTTGAAGCTCTCATGCAGGAGCACTTGACTACACTAATGGTTCGTTCGTGTTCAATAGTCTGCGCATGCGCAGCCTGGCCGTAGTAGAAAAAGCAGGCATTTTTGGGGGTGTGTGGGTGTGTTTGGGTTAGAGATGGGCTATTCACGGTTCGAATGGATCGTGTGAGGTATCAATGTGAAGCTTGTGTGGGGTAGAGTCAGAATGGCGTGTTTTTAAATGCAAGTCGCGTCAATCTACGCATGCGCAGCCTGGCCGTAGTAGAGAAAGCAGCCATTTTTGGGGGTATGTGGGTGTGTGTTTGGGGTAGAGATGGACCGCTATGGGTCCGAATGGGTCGTGGAAGGTGTCAAAGTTTAGCTTGTGTGGGTTAGAGTCGGAATGGTGTGTTTTTAAGTGCAAGTCGCGTCAATCTGCGCATGCGCAGTTGGTTGTAGTAAGTAAAGTGGCCATTTTGGAGGTGTGTGGAGGTGAGTTTGGGGTCGAGATGGACCATCCTTGGTCCGAATGCGTCCTGGCAGGTGTCATTTTGTAGTTCTCGGGGTGTACATTCCGATTTGAGGGATGTTCCCGTCATCTGTGACGTCATCAGTACGAGTAGTAGCGAAAGTGGACATTTTGGGGCAGTGAAGGAAGGTATTTGGGGTAGAGATGCTCCATTCTCAGCCCGAATGCGTCGAGGGAGGTGTCATCTTGTAGTTCTCGGGGTGTAGACCCCGATTTGAGGGATGTTCGCGTCATCTGTGACGCCATCGGTAACGTCATCAGGACGAGTAGTAGCGAAAGTGAGCATTTTGGGGCAGTGCAGGAAGGTATTTTGGGTAGAGAGGGGCCATTCTCAGTCCGAATGCGTCGTGGGAGGTGTCATCTTGTAGTTTTCGGGGTGCAGACCTCGATTTGAGGGCTGTCCACAGCATCTGTGACGTCATTGGTGACGTCATCAGTAGGAGTAGTAGCGAAAGTGAGCCTTTTGGGGCAGTGAAGGATGTTATTTGGTATAGAGATGGACCATCCGCGGTGCGAATGCGTCATGGGAGGTGTCATGTTGTAGCTCTCGGGGTGTAGACCCAATTTGAGGGATATCCACAGCATCTGTGACGTCATTGGTGATGTCATCAGTACGAGTAGTAGCGAAAGTGGGCATTTTTTAGCAGTGAAGGATGTTATTTGGTGTAGAGATGGACCATCCGCGGTGCGAATGCGTCGTGGGAAGTGTCATCTTGTACCAACGCCCACCAACGCCATTCTTAATGTTTCAACGCCCTGGTGAAATAGCTCAGAAGCTATGATATTCCATGGAATTGTCACTAATTCTTCAAAATGCAGTGACGCCCGTCAACGCCCGTCGTTACACCTTAACACTCTAACATAACGCCATGATATAGACCGGAGAGAGAACAACAACAGCAAGCAACAACAAGGATGACACATGAGAGAACAACAACAACAAGAAGTTTTTTTCATATAGTTTATTCTCCCAATGTTACATCATACCCACGCTGGGGGAGCCGCGTTGGGTATATTTACAATTCAAGAAGATTCTTATCCAATCAGAGGCCACCATTTGCATGTTTCATATTCGTTCCTGTCCCTTAGATGTAATCTTGTCCAATCAGAAGTCTCCATTTCAGGAAGTGCCATCTGAACCGTTTATTCTAATCATCGTCGGGCAGGCCAGGATACCGTTGAGGCAACATATCCTCAGATAGTTGTTTGCGCATTCTGAGTATCTATCAGTGCATGGGTGAATACTTTCATCCGATGGGGGTGGTGGTCAGTTTAACCACGAAGAACGTAACATTGGTCATTATCTCCACTATCCACTTGGTGTTGGGGCGCTGTTCATAGGCCCATTCCAAGGGCTCCACAGTGTCCAGTTGGGCCAGCATCGTCTCTAGCGACGCCCGATTGGTGATTGTGAAAGGATGGTCGTACACTGGGTTGATGGCACTGGAATAGAAATAGCGCAATTCACCCGTCATCTTATGGCATAAGATGTACCCAAATGCTACATTTAATGTGAAGGACGTAGGTTGGTCATTGAAGATGGCTTCCACGTAGCTGCGTAGACGGGCGAGGCCAGTCAGTCGGAAATTGTACAAGTCCAATATAGGGCGATGACGGTGGAAACAGTGTCGGATCATGGACCAATGGCGTCGATACATCTCACTCACTGGATGATCTTCGGGTAAGAGATCGCTGGGAACATCCACCGCATCTTCTAGAAAAGGTTCGTTGTTCGTTGTCCGGCGTATGACCGGGAACAGTAATGCTAGGGACCGACTGGATATCTAGGCTCTTCTGAACTGTGGGTATAGGCGGGCTCTCCGTGATCGCATCACCAGTGGCATTCGTCTCTCCGTCAGGTCTTTCCGCCATTAGCCGCCATTATCCGCCATTTTCCCATGGCGGTCAGGTCTTTCCGCCATTAGCCGCCATTATCCACCATTTTCCCACAATGGCGGTCAGGTCTTTCCGCCATTAGCCGCCATTATCCGCCATTTTCCCAAAGACACAGACCAGTCTAGACATGTCCAAAGGTCACGCCCCATTCACCCACACCCCCATATAGTCCCATACTAGGGGTATAGGACCAATGTTTGTCCCACTGGGAAACCTACTTCTATACATTTGCGGTATGGTTGTTTGGATTTGTTTTCTTAGTCTCGTCAAGACAAGCATGATAGGAAGTGTCCCGGCACGAAACGGTGAAATTTTTGAAAAAAGTTCGAGGTCTGTCTATAGCCCATATAGACCCATATAGTCCCATACTGGGGTATAGGACCAATGTTTGTCCCACTGGGAAACCTACTTCTATACATTTGCGGTATGGTTGTTTGGATTTGTTTTCTTAGTCTCGTCAAGACAAACATGATAGAAAGTGTCCCGGCACGAAACGGTTAAATTGTGTGTGTGTGTGTGTGTGTATGTGTGTGCTTGCGAGTGTGTTTCTTGGATCGGAGCTCTTGGAGCTCAAAGCCTGTGGAGCTCAGAGCTCGGAAGTGACATTTGCATATGACCTCTGTGAGGTCCCTTCCGCTTCCGTTCACGTGACCGGAACTGACCTTTGACCCCGGCGCGCGCGGTGTAAAGGTTTCCACCGCGGTGGAAACCTTTGCGGAAGCGGAAGTGACCTCACAGAGGTCATATGCAAATGTCACTTCCGAGCTCTGAGCTCCACAGGCTTTGAGCTCCAAGAGCTCCGATCCAAGAAACACTCGCAAGCACACACATACACACACACACAGAGGCATACATACACACACACACATACACACGCTGCGCATGCCTGCGATGACGTCATTTCCGAGCTCTGAGCTCCGCAAGCTTTGAGCTCCGAGAGCTCCGATCCAAGAGCTCTGCCACACGGGGGCTACCACCACCACCACCGGGCGTTGACGCCCGTCAACGCCCGGTGGTGGCGTTGGTGGTGGCGTTGGTGGCGTTGGTGGTGGCGTTGGTGGTGGTGTTGGTGGTGTGTGGCGGTGGTGTTGGTGGAGTTGGTGATGGTGTGTGTGGTGGTGGTAGAGTCTTTAAATATAGGAATGAACATGTATCCCAGTATATGGGTCTATATGGGTCTATATGGGGCTATAGACAGACCTCGAACTTTTTTCAAAAATTTCACCGTTTCGTGCTGGGACACTTCCTATCATGTTTGTCTTGACGAGACTAAGAAAACAAATCCAAACAACCACACCGCAAATGTATAGAAGTAGGTTTCCCAGTGGGACAAACATTGGTCCTATACCCCTAGTATGGGACTATATGGGGGTGTGGGTGAATGGGGCGTGACCTTTGGACATGTCTAGACTTGTCTGTGTCTTTGGGAAAATGGCGGATAATGGCGGCTAATGGCGGAAAGACCTGACCGCCATTGTGGGAAAATGGTGGATAATGGCGGATAATGGCGGCTAATGGCGGAAAGACTTGACCGCCATGGGAAAATGGCGGATAATGGCGGCTAATGGCGGAAAGACCTGATGGAGAGACGAATGCCACTGGTGATGCAATCACGGAGAGCCCGCCTATACCCACAGTTCAGAAGAGCCTAGATATCCAGTCGGTCCCTAGCATTACTGTTCCCGGTCATACGCCTGACAACAACGAACCTTTTCTAGAAGATGCGGTGGATGTTCCCAGCGATCTCTTACCCGAAGATCATCCAATGAGTGAGATGTATCGACGCCATTGGTCCATGATCCGACACTGTTTCCACCGTCATCGCCCTATATTGGACTTGTACAATTTCCGACTGACTGGCCTCGCCCGTCTACGCAGCTACGTGGAAGCCATCTTCAATGACCAACCTACGTCCTTCACATTAAATGTAGGATTTGGGTACATCTTATGCCATAAGATGACGGGTGAATTGCGCTATTTCTATTCCAGTGCCATCAACCCAGTGTACGACCATCCTTTCACAATCACCAATCGGGCGTCGCCAGAGACGATGCTGGCCCAACTGGACACTGTGGAGCCCTTGGAATGGGCCTATGAACAGCGCCCCAACACCAAGTGGATAGTGGAGATAATGACCAATGTTACGTTCTTCGTGGTTAAACTGACCACCACCCCCATCGGATGAAAGTATTCATCCATGCACTGATAGATACTCAGAATGCGCAAACAACTATCTGAGGATATGTTGCCTCAACGGTATCCTGGCCTGCCCGACGATGATTAGAATAAACGGTTCAGATGGCACTTTCTGAAATGGAGACTTCTGATTGGACAAGATTACATCTAAGGGACAGGAACGAATATGAAACATGCAAATGGTGGCCTCTGATTGGATAAGAATCTTCTTGAATTGTAAATATACCCAACGCGGCTCCCCCAGCGTGGGTATGATGTAACATTGGGGAGAATAAAACTATATGAAAAAACTTCTTGTTGTTGTTGTTATCTCATGTGTCATCCTTGTTGTTGTTGCTGTTGTTGTTCTCTCTCCGGTCTATATCATGGCGTTATGTTAGAGTGTTAAGGTGTAACGACGGGCGTTGACGGGCGTCACTGCATTTCGAAGAATTAGTGACAATTCCATGGAATATCAGAGCTTCTGAGCTATTTCACCAGGGCGTTGAAGCATTAAGAATGGCGTTGATGGGCGTTGGTACAAGATGACACTTCCCACTACGCATTCGCACCGCGGATGGTCCATCTCTACACCAAATAACATCCTTCACTGCTAAAAAATGCCCACTTTCGCTACTACTCGTACTGATGACGTCACAGATGCTGTGGATATCCCTCAAATTGGGTCTACACCCCGAGAGCTACAACATGACACCTCCCATGACGCATTCGCACCGCGGATGGTCCATCTCTACACCAAATAACATCCTTCACTGCCCCAAAAGGCTCACTTTCGCTACTACTCCTACTGATGACGTCACCAATGACGTAACAGATGATGTGGACAGCCCTCAAATCGGGGTCTGCACCCCGAGAACTACAAGATGACACCTCCCACAACGCATTCGGACTGAGAATGGCCCCTCTCTACCCAAAATACCTTCCTGCACTGCCCCAAAATGCTCACTTTCGCTACTACTCGTCCTGATGACGTTACCGATGGCGTCACAGATGACGCGAACATCCCTCAAATCGGGGTCTACACCCCGAGAACTACAAGATGACACCTCCCTCGACGCATTCGGGCTGAGAATGGAGCATCTCTACCCCAAATACCTTCCTTCACTGCCCCAAAATGTCCACTTTCGCTACTACTCGTACTGATGACGTCCTCGATGACGTCACAGATGACGGAAACATCCCTCAAATCGGAATGTACACCCCGAGAACTACAAAATGACACCTGCCAGGACGCATTCGGACCAAGGATGGTCCATCTCGACCCCAAACTCACCTCCACACACCTCCAAAATGGCCACTTTACTTACTACAACCAACTGCGCATGCGCAGATTGACGCGACTTGCACTTAAAAACACACCATTCCGACTCTAACCCACACAAGCTAAACTTTGACACCTTCCACGACCCATTCGGACCCATAGCGGTCCATCTCTACCCCAAACACACACCCACATACCCCCCAAAAAATGCCTGCTTTCTCTACTACGGCCAGGCTGCGCATGCGTAGATTGACGCGACTTGCATTTAAAAACACGCCATTCTGACTCTACCCCACACAAGCTTCACATTGATACCTCACACGATCCATTCGAACCGTGAATAGCCCATCTCTAACCCAAACACACCCACACACCCCCAAAAATGCCTGCTTTTTCTACTACGGCCAGGCTGCGCATGCGCAGACTATTGAACACGAACGAACCATTAGTGTAGTCAAGTGCTCCTGCATGAGAGCTTCAAAATAAGACCTCCTACGACACCATTGGACCATCAGTGACCCACCTAGATCCCAACACGTCCGCCCAGTATGGATTTATACATACATTGGGCTTATATCCCAGAATATGGGTCTATATGGGGATATAGACAGACCTATTTCTTTTTTCAAAAATTTGACCGTTTCGTGCCGGGACACTTCCTATCATGTTTGTCTTGACGAGACTAAGAAAACAAATCCAAACAACCATACCGCAAATGTATAGAAGTAGGTTTCCCAGTGGGACAAACATCGGTCCTATACCCCAGTATTGGACTATATGGGTCTATATGGGGCTCCTCGAACTTTTTCCAAAAATTTCACCGTTTCGCTCCGCGACACTTCCTATCGTGTTCTAAATGACGAGACTAAGAAAAGAAATCCAAACAACCATACCGCAAATGTATAGAAGTAGGTTTCCCAGTGGGACAAACATTGGGCCTATACCCCTAGTATGGGACTATATGGGTCTCCCTGAACTTTTTCCAAACATTTCAACGATTCGCTCCGCGACACTTCCTATCATGTTTGTCTTGACGAGACTAAGAAAACGAGACCCCACAACCTATACCGCAAATGTCGAGAAGTAGGTTTCCCAGGATGGTCCTATACCCCCCATACCCCATATAGGCATTTTTCCGTAATTTAGGATAAAGTCCGTGTTCCGTATTTTTTCAGGAAAAATTTTACATACACCCACCCTGGAACTAGGGGGAGATAACTCTATTGATAGGCAAGCCCCGTTAAGCCCGGCCACCTATATACCCCCCATACCCCATATAGGCATTTTCGCGGATTTTTCGATGTCCGTGTTCCGTTTCTTTTTCAGGAAAAATTTTACATGCACCCACCCATGACTGGATGCCCCCTCACATAGGCTTCACATTGATACCTCATACAACTCGATCGGCCCATTAGGGGCTCCCCTAGACCCCAAAGCGTCTATTTCCATACCCTTTTCCCACAATTCCCTGTCTGCGCATGCGTAGAATGGTGACGACGCTCGAGCCACTAGTCCAGTCAGATGTCCCCTCACATAGGCTTCACATGGATACCTCATACAACTCCATCGGCCCATTAGGGGCTCCCCTAGATCCCAAAACGTCTATTTCCATACCCTTTTCCCACAATTCCCTGTCTGCGCATGCGCAGAATGGTGACAACTCCCGAGCCGCTAGTCCAGTCAAATGCCCCTTCACGAATGCTTCCCATTGATACCTCATATGACCCCATTGGACCATTAGTGGCTCCCCTAGCTCCAAAACGTCTATTTTCATACCCTTTGGCCACCGCGCATGCGCAGAATGCCGATATTTCAACCCCACACCCAGCCCATCAGATGCCCCTTCACGAATGCTTCACATTGATACCTCATATGACCCCATTAGACCGTTAGTGGCTCCCCTAGCTCCAAAACGTCTATTTTCATACCCTTTGGCCACCGCGCATGCGCAGACTGCCGATATTTTAACCCCACACCCAGCCCATCAGATGCCCCGTCACGAATGCTTCACTTTGATACCTCATATGACCCCATTGGACCATTAGTGGCGCCCCTAGCTCCAAAACGTCTATTTTCATACCCTTTGGCCACCGCGCATGCGCAGAATGCCGATATTTCAACCCCACACCCAGCCCATCAGATGCCCCTTCACGAATGCTTCACATTGATACCTCATATGACCCCATTAGACCGTTAGTGGCTCCCCTAGCTCCAAAACGTCTATTTTCATACCCTTTGGCCACCGCGCATGCGCAGACTGCCGATATTTTAACCCCACACCCAGCCCATCAGATGCCCCGTCACGAATGCTTCACTTTGATACCTCATATGACCCCATTGGACCATTAGTGGCGCCCCTAGCTCCAAAACGTCTATTTTCATACCCTTTGGCCACCGCGCATGCGCAGAATGCCGATATTTCAACCCCACACCCAGCCCATCAGATGCCCCTTCACGAATGCTTCACATTGATACCTCATACGACCCCATCGGACCATTAGTGGCTCCCCTAGCTCCAAAACGTCTATTTTCATACCCTTGGCCACCGCGCATGCGCAGAATGCCGATATTTCAACCCCACACCCAGCCCATCAGATGCCCCTCTTCACGAATGCTTCACTTTGATACCTCACTCGACCCAATCGGACCATGCAGCGTATTTCAAGTCTAGGGACTACTTTTTCTCCGCGGAAGCTTTTTTCCGCG
Source organism: Hanleya hanleyi (assembly GCA_036873755.1). Classification (NCBI taxonomy): domain Eukaryota; kingdom Metazoa; phylum Mollusca; class Polyplacophora; order Lepidopleurida; family Hanleyidae; genus Hanleya; species Hanleya hanleyi. The sequence continues at coordinate 20,885 of JAVTVY010000342.1, read as the reverse complement.
ACCGCATCACCGCCAGACCGCATCACCGCGGAAGAATACATGCCCAGGGGCCCTTTGCCGGAGCTATAGTGACCCGGAGTTACCTCCCCCTAGATTGGAACTCTTCTGGGTTGGAGGTATTTTTTGGTCACAAGTCTGGTGGCGCCCTATGGCGGCTATCTTCGGAAAAATTGTTCAAACAGAGTTATCTGCCCTTAAATCCGACTCAATTTAACTTTTATATACTACTATCCTGTAAATACGAATTACGACAGGCTTGGCATTTTATACCATGGTATATATTATTTACAGGCATCCTATAAATACGAATTATGGCAGGCTTGGCATGTTATACCATGGTACAAAATAATTACAGGCATCCTGTAAATACGAATTATGGCAGGCGTGGCATTTTATACCTTGCTATATATTATTTACAGGCATCCTGTAAATGACGAATTGTGGCCGGTAAGGCCAACCATAAGTAGCAGCGCGTTGCTGATAAATGACCGGGGATCACCAGTACAAAGTCTACATGGATGTCCTCAGACCATGATAAGCAGTTATGTCTTATTATTTTATTACTCGACCTACAGGACATGTTCATTTAGGATACAAAACCCACGATATAATAAAACAGTTATACAGACAATACACAGATGGGTTAAAAGGCTTCAAGTTATCAAATCAGTCCTGTATTTTTCAGGTCTGTATACCGTTTGGGAAACGATAGGAAACTATCTGATATTGGAAGGGGGTGGAGAGGAAGCGTGAATCTGTATAGCTTACGAAGTAGGAAATATTATGATCCCGAATATTGAGATATGGCCAGGATAACCCCCTTGGCAAAGCATCATGGTTAAGTGCATGGATAAACTCGGAACTATTCAGTCCGACATGTATATCTATGCATATAATTTCTTTAATTTTCTTAAATAAGAAAAACAATGTATTAAAAACAAGAGAAAATCAGCACAGATGAAAGAGCAATAAATATTTGCATGAAACGGAAGTAGTATAGAAAGAGGATTTAAAGCCATATTGACCTCAAAAATTTGCATATTGAGGCGGTCACGTGGCGGAGGTCAAAGGTCATTGAGTGAACTTGAGCATGTACTGGCCTGTATCCTCTCATCCCGCCCATCATCTGACCTTGGATCATGTTTAGACATGTTAGGGGATTCCTCCGCGGTGATGCGGTTTGGCGGTGATGCGGTCCGCCTCCGCGGACAGAAAGTAGTCCCAAATACGTGGGTTTTCGTGAGAATGTTCGGCAATCTTCAGGGGCGGGAGGGGCCCGGAGTGGACTGATTGGATCGAGTGAGATGTCAAAGTGAAGCGCTCCTCCAGGACCATATGGAATGCATTTACTGACTTGTATCTGGTTTTCTTCCATCATGCGGCGGTCACGTGATCAGGAATGCATGTACTGACTTGTATGCCGTCCATTCATTTGAGTCGGGGACTTAGGATTTCTCTCGATAATATAAAAAGTGGAACACGGACTTTACCCCTACAATAGAGGAAAACCCCTATCAACCCTATCCCAAAGGGCTAATATCGGTCCCCTGGCTTATCGGGACCTGCTCAAAGAGGTAGGGTGGGGAGTGGGTGCATGTAAATTTAGGATTTGTCCCGAAAATATAAAAAGCGGTACACGGACTTTACCCCTACAATAAGGGAAAACTTCTATCAGCCCTATCCCAAAGGGATAATATCGGTCCCTGGCTTATCGGGGCCTGCTGAGAGAGGTAGGGTGGGGGAGTGGGTGTATGTACATTTAGGATTTGTCCCGAAAATATAAAAAGCGGAACACGGACTTTACCCCTACAATAGGGGAAAACTCATATCAACCTTGTCCAAAAGGGCTAATATCGGTCCCTGGCTTATCGGGGCCTGCTGAGAGCGGTAGGGTGGGGGAGAGGGTGCATGTCAATTGAAGATTTGTTCCGAAAATATAAAAAGCGGAACACGGACTTCATCCCTAAAATAGGGGAAAACTCCTATCAACCACGTCTAGTGGGGCTTATCGAAGCCTGCCGATACTCCATCCCCGAGCTCCGAGCTTCCGTCGTTACGCCTTAACGCCCTAGTATAACGCCTTGACGCCATGATATACACAGATGAAAGAAAAACAACATCAAGGATGAGAGATGACAGAACAACAACAACAACATGTTTTTTTTATATGGTTTATTCTCCCCTGCAGTACATCATACCCACGCTGGGGGAGCCGCGTTGGGTATGTTTACAATTCAAGAAGACTTGTCCAATCAGAGGCCGCCATTTGGCGCTGTATCAGTCATATTCGTTCTTGCCCGTTACTGCGTTAGATGTATACTCGGCTGCTCTTGTCCAATCAGAAGTCGCCATTTCATAAACTTTCATATTTGCTCCGTGTGGCCTAATCGTCGTCGGGCAGGCCTGGATATTGTTCGTGCAGCATGTCCTGAAAGAGTTGTTTGCGCATCCTGATCGCATTTTCCAAGGCCTCAGTGGGTGGTAGCCCCATATCCTCTTCCAAGTGACGCTTGGTCTTCATGATGGACCTGTGCGTGAGGTCGCCTTTCATTTCAAGCGGTAGTAAGGTATACTGTTCATAGCTCGCCATGGCTGTTTTCTTGATGCAGGGGCGCATTTGGGTGTACGCCTGTTGTAAGTTATCCTGTCTAGCTGCTGTCACAATACGATCCCAGAAGGAAGGTTCTGCCTCACTTTGCTGGTATGTAGGCTGACCATCTGAGGTCAAGCTCTCCGTATCAGTATATAGACTCAGCAATCTCACTTTCCTGGGATGTAGGCTGACTATCTGAGGTCAAGCTCGCTCTCCTTATCAGTAGATAGACTCTCATCAATTTCTGTATCGGATTCTTGTGCCTCGGAGTCTTCAATCCCATGTATATTTTTCTCGTGTCGCATCATATCGTAACGTCTGGTGAACGTACGTTGGCACTCAGAGCAAGTATAAGCCATATTGACGGTTGAACGTCGACTGTGCGTGTTTTGGCAATACACTTGCTTTTATAGACAGTAACGCCCGTCAACGCTTAGCTTAACGCTTCAACGCCCTGGTGAACTAGCTCAGAAGCCCTGATTTTCATGGAATTGCCACCAATACATCGAAATGCAGTGACGTCCGTCAACGCCCGTCGTTACGCCTCAACGCCCGTCTCAACGCCCGTCGTTACGCCTTAACGCCGTCTCAATGTCTTAACGCCCTATCTTTACGCCTTAACGCCCGTCTCAGCGCCTTAACGAGCGATAAAGGAGTTTTGGAGGCCTATTAACCTTTGATCTCTGAGTGCACTTTCGGTCACGTGAACGGAAGTGACATTTGACCACGTGACCGGAAGTGACCTTTGACCCTGCGCTGCTCGGAAGTGACGTCATCGTACGCAGACGCACACACACACACACACATACCTGGTGCACCCGCACCCTGGTGTACCCTATAGCTCGTACGGGCAATAGGGTACAGGGTGCACCAGGTATGTGTGTGTGTGTGTGTGCGCGCCTGCGTACGATGACGTCACTTCCGAGCAGCGCAGGGTCAAAGGTCACTTCCGGTCACGTGGTCAAAGGTCACTCCCGGTCATGTGACCGAAAGTGCACTCCGAGATCAAAGGTTAATCGGCCTCCAAACCCCTTTATCGCTCGTTAAGGCGCTGAGACGGGCGTTAAGGTGTAAAGATAGGGCGTTAAGGCATTGAGACGGGTGTTAAAGCGTAACGACGGGTGTTGACGGGCGTCGAGACGGGCGTTAAGGCGTAACGACGGGCGTTGACGGGCGTCACTGCATTTCGATGTATTGGTGGCAATTCCGTGAAAATGAGGGCTTCTGAGCTAGTTAACCAGGGCGTTGAAGCGTTAAGCTAAGCGTTGACGGGCGTTACTGTCTATAAACAGGGTGTGCATTGCTCGTCAACCTGACATACCCCATGCGAAATGTAACACAATTCACCAGACGTTGTGTGCATTGCAACAGATTGAACTCCGAGCTTTCACCGATCTACTGATAAGGAGAGCTTGATCTCAGACAGTCAGCCTACATCCCAGGAAAGTGAGATTGCTGAGAGTCTATATACTGATACGGAGAGCTTGACCTCAGATAGTCAGCCTACATACCAGGAAAGTGAGGCAGAACCTTTCTCCTGGGATCGTATTGTGACAGCAGCTATCAATACTCATGCTGCAGCGATCGAGGACGCTGGACAGGATAACTCACAACAGGCGTACATCCAAATGCACCCCGGCATCAGGAAAACAGCCATGGCGATCTATGAACAGTATACCTTAATACACAGGTCCCAAGCGTCACTGCTTGCAGCTACGATGGGTGCACGCCTAACTCTTTCCGTGCCCGGGCATATCAGGCACAGGCTGTGATATTGTCCTGAGCAAAGATGGAAGTTTCTGAACGGCGACTTCTGATTGGACAAGAGCAGCCGAGAATACATCTAAAGCAGTAACGGGCAAGAACGAATATGACTGATACAGCGCCAAATGGCGGCCTCTGATTGGACAAGAGTCTTCTTGTAAACATACACAACCCGGCTCCCCCAGCGTGGGTATGATGTACTGGAGGGGAGAATAAACCATATGAAAAAAACATGTTGTTGTTGTTCTCGCGTCTCTCATCCTTGATGTTGTTGTTTTTCTTTCATCTGTGTATATCATGGCGTCAAGGCATTATGCTAGGGCGTTAAGGCGTAACGACGGGCGTTAAGGCGTAACGACGGAAGCTCGGTGCTCGGGGATAGAGTAGTCGGGAGCTCGGAGCTCGGGGATGAGGCAGGCGGGAGCTCGGAGCTCGGGGCCCCAAAACTGCTGCTTTCTATACTACTCATAATCCCCACTCTACCTCTCTCAGCAGGCACCGATAAGCCAGGGACCGATATTAGCCCTTTGGGACAAGGTTGATAGGAGTGTTCCCCTATTGTAAGGGTAAAGTCCGTGTTCCGCTTTTGATATTTTCGGGACAAATCCTAAATTTACATACACCCACTCCCCCACCCTACCTCTCTCAGCAGACCCCGATAAGCCAGGGACCGATATTAACCCTTTTGGACAAGGTTGATAGGAGTTTTCCCCTATTGTAGGGATAAAGTCCGTGTTCCGCTTTTTATATTTTCGGGACAAATCCTCAATTTACATGCACCCACTCCCCATCCTACCTCTGTCGGCAGGCTCCGATAAGCCCCACTAGACGTGGTTGATAGGAGTTTTCCGCTATTTTAGGGATAAAGTCCATGTTCCGTTTTTTATATTTTCGGGACAAATCCTCAATTTACATGCACCCACTTCCCCACCTTACCGCTCTGAGCAGGCCCCGATAAGCCAGGGACCGATATTAGTCCGTTTGGACAAGGTTGATAGTTTTCCCCTATTGTAGGGGTAAAGTCCGTGTTCCGCTTTTTATATTTTCGGGACAAATCCTAAATTTACATACACCCACTCCCCCACCCTACCTCTCTCAGCAGGCCTCGATAAGCCAGGGACCGATATTAGTCCTTTTGGACAAGGTTGATAGTTTTCCCCTATTGTAGGGGTAAAGTCCGTGTTCCGCTTTTTATATTTTCGGGACAAATCCTAAATTTACATACACCCACTCCCCCACCCTACCTCTCTCAGCAGGCCCCGATAAGCCAGGGACCGATATTAGCCCTTTGCGATAGGGCTGATAGGAGTTTTCCCCTCATTGTAGGGGTAAAGTCCGTGTTCCGCTTTTTATATTTTCGGGACAAATCCTAAATTTACATGCACCCACTCCCCACCCTACCTCTCTGAGCAGGTCCCGATAAGCCAGGGGACCGATATTAGCCCTTTGGGATAGGGCTGATAGGAGTTTTCCCTCATTGTAGGGGTAAAGTCCGTGTTCCGTTTTTTATATTTTCTGGACAAATCCTAAATTTACATGCACCCACCCTGCACCCAGGCCCCGATCAGCCCGTGGGACCGATATTCGCCCATTGGGATAGAGTTGATAGGGGTTTTCCTCTATTGTAGGGGTAAAGTCCATGTTCCGCTTTTTATATTTTCGGGATAAATTCTCAATTTAAATGCACCCACTCCCAATCCTACCTCTGTCGGCAGGCTCCGATAAGCCTCACTAGACGTGGTTGATAGGAGTTTTCCCCTATTTTAGGGATAAAGTCCGTGTTTCGCTTTTTATATTTTCAGGACAAATCCTCAATTTACATGCACCCACTCCCCCACCCTACCTCTTTCACCAGGCCCCGATAAGCCAGGGACCGATATTAGCCCTTTGGGATAGGGCTGATAGGAGTTTTCCCCTACTGTAGGGGTAAAGTCCGTGTTCCGCTTTTTATATTTTCGGGACAAATCCTCAATTTACATGTACCCACTCCCCATCCTACGTCTGTCGGCAGGCTCCGATAAGCCCCACTAGACCTGGTTGATAGGAGTTTTCCCCTATTTTAGGGATAAAGTCCATGTTCCGCTTTTTATATTTTCGGGACAAATCCTCAATTTACATGCACCCACTCCCACACCTTACCGCTCTGAGCAGGCCCCGATAAGCCAGGGACCGATATTAGTCCGTTTGGACAAGGTTGATAGTTTCCCCCTATTGTAGGGGTAAAGTCCGTGTTCCGCTTTTTATATTTTCGGGACAAATCCTAAATTTACATACACCCACTCCCCCACCCTACCTCTCTCAGCAGGCCTCGATAAGCCAGGGACCGATATTAGTCCTTTTGGACAAGGTTGATAGTTTTCCCCTATTGTAGGGGTAAAGTCCGTGTTCCGCTTTTTATATTTTCGGGACAAATCCTAAATTTACATACACCCACTCCCCCACCCTACCTCTCTCAGCAGGCCCCGATAAGCCAGGGACCGATATTAGCCCTTTGCGATAGGGCTGATAGGAGTTTTCCCTCATTGTAGGGGTAAAGTCCGTGTTCCGCTTTTTATATTTTCGGGACAAATCCTAAATTTACATGCACCCACTCCCCACCCTACCTCTCTGAGCAGGTCCCGATAAGCCAGGGGACCGATATTAGCCCTTTGGGATAGAGCTGATAGGAGTTTTCCCTTATTGTAGGGGTAAAGTCCGTGTTCCGTTTTTTATATTTTCTGGACAAATCCTAAATTTACATGCACCCACCCTGCACCCAGGCCCCGATCAGCCCGTGGGACCGATATTCGCCCATTGGGATAGAGTTGATAGGGGTTTTCCTCTATTGTAAGGGTAAAGTCCATGTTCCGCTTTTTATATTTTCGGGATAAATTCTCAATTTAAATGCACCCACTCCCAATCCTACCTCTGTCGGCAGGCTCCGATAAGCCCCACTAGACCTGGTTGATAGGAGTTTTCCCCTATTTTAGGGATAAAGTCCATGTTCCGCTTTTTATATTTTCGGGACAAATCCTCAATTTACATGCACCCACTCCCACACCTTACCGCTCTGAGCAGGCCCCCATAAGCCAGGGGGCCGATATTAGCCCTTTGGGATAGGGCTGATAGGAATTTTCCCTTATTGTAGGGGTAAAGTCTGTGTTCCGCTTTTTATATTTTCTGGACAAATCCTAAATTTACCTGCACCCACCCTGCACCCAGGCCCCGATCAGCCCGGGGGACCGATATTCGCACTTTGGGATAGGGTTGATAGGGGTTTTCCTCTATTGTAGGTTGAAAGTCTGTGATCCGCTTTTTATATTTTCGGGACAAATCCTCATTTTACATGCACCCACCCGATTGACTTGATAGGCAGGCCCCGATAAGCCCGGGGACCGATATTCGCCCTTTGGGATAGGGTTGATCGGGGTTTTCCCCTATTTTAGGGGTAAAGTCCGTGTTCCGCTTTTTATGTTTTCGGGACAAATCCTGATTTTACATGCACCCATCCTGACTTGATAGGCAGACCCCGATAAGCCCGGGGACCGATATTAGCCCATTGGGGTAGGGTTGATAGGGGTTTTCCTCTATTGTAGGGGTAAAGTCCGTGTTCCGCTTTTTATATTTTCGAGATAAACCCTCATTTTACATACACCCACCCATGACTGACGAAATCCTTCCGTAGGGACCCCAACTCCCCGACTCAAATGAATGGACGGCATACAAGTCGGTACATGCATTCCTGATCACGTGACCGCCGCATGATGGAAAAAAACCAGATACAAGTCAGTACATGCATTTCATATGGTCCTGGAGGAGCGCTTCACTTTGACATCTCACTCGGTCCAATCAGTCCACTACGGGCCTCTCCCGTCCCTGAAGATTGCCGAGCATTCTCACGAAACCCCACGTATTTGGGACTACTTTCTGTCCGCGGAGGCAGACCGCATCACCGACAAACCGCATCACCGCTGAGGAATCCCCTAACATGTCTAAACATGATCCAAGGTCAGATGATGGACGGGATGAGAGGATACAGGTCAGTACATGCTCAAGTGCACTCAATGACCTTTGACCTCAATATGCAAATGTTTGAGGTCAATATGGCCTCGACTCCTCTTTCTATACTACTAACGGATTGCTCCAAAGAACTTTCCTGATTATTTTGAATAATAAAGGTTTGCTTATTTTTACAAATTCTCGTTCAAGTAAACCTTTCTTTGGACCCACACGAGGAAAATATTCTTCTAACAGATTTTCAAAGAAAAAATGCTTACATGTTCTTAGTTCGTAACTCCTGCTCAAGAATCAATTTCTTAGCTAAGAAACTATTTTTCTTATGCTAGAAATTATTTTCTGGGCAATAGAAATGTAAGAATATTTTTCTTTCAAAATCTCTATAAGAAAATGTTCGATAATAATTGAATTGATAATAAATGAATCAAGAATTTTAAGAATTCAGCCAACAAGGTTCTTATTAGGGAAGGGCAAGTTCATTTCCTGACATATTATTAATATTTTTCTTATGTTAAGATAAATTATTGACTTCTGTAAGAACAATACTGTTTTTCCATTGAATGAGAACAGTTTGTGTACAATCGGAAACAAACGCATCATTGTATGTAATGCAGCAGTAGGAAGCACTTTTAGTAAAACCTGAACCCCGCACAGACTCATAGTTTTTCAACCACCTGTCCTTTGTGAAAAACATTACACTGGGCAATAATACATATATCTGTACATGGGGTGAGATAAATGGTCTTATTCAGGCTATTTTCCTAAATTTACAAAATGCTTCTGAATAATTAGGGTTGCAAGCCACAGGCGTGCACACCTATTGTTATTGGTAGTGTATGATTCCGCCGGATTTTGTGTCAACTGTACCCTGGCCGCCGTTCAACCGATAAAGTCGAAACTTCACATAGGTATTGGAGAATGTGAGATCTAATGCATATTAAAAGCAGAAGCCGATTGTTCAGACGGTTCGGCGGCCATCTTGGATTTTTCCTAAAACCTTTCAAGATCTTCTTCTCTGGAACCACTTTACCGATTGCCTCGAAACTTGGCACACATGTTCGATGGATCTGGGGCTCTCCAAATTCTATTTGAAATTTCTCTCCGTGAAACAAAATGGCCGCCATTGACCAATCAAAATTGTCGGATTTTCAAGTAACGGATTTGGACGGAGAAAGTGAATACATATATGCAGTGTGATATGGCGATCACGAATATGCAAAAAATTTGGTCCTCGTTCACGTGGTTTGGCCGCCATCTTGAATTTTGTCAGAAACGGAGCACATCTTGTAGAGCCTATATCTCTGGAACTACGATAGGTACAGCCTTATAGTTTGTTGTATTTTATTGTCCAGGAGCAGCTATTTCAGATATATGTGTACCATTTTGACGTAGGTTCAATAGTTTTGCCGCTATAGAGGAATCAAAATTGTCAAATTTTCAAATAATGCCGAAAATCGCATAATTTGAGAAGTAATTCTGTTCAATATTACTCAAATAACGACTCGGGTTATTCTGAGTTTTGGCATAGGTACTTCTTGTATAACTGCTATGATGACAGTGAAATTGCAGATTGATAGTTCCTGAGCTATGGTAGAACGTGAAATTTGAGTAGGTCTGAGCATATGGCAGAAAGTAAACTTCACAAAAGCACGCTGTGAGAAGCGTGATATCCAGGCGACTAAATTCCAAGCTCAACTTTCTCCATTCAGGTCTTTGTCTGGACTCCAGGGACCATTTTCTGTATCTATTTCAACGTACTAACATGTTGGTTTCGATGAAGGAGCCGTTTAAGGCACAAACAAAGGCCAGAAACGTGTTACCCACGTGCTGCTGACCAAGAAAAGGTGTTTTTTGAAGCTCTAAATCCATTTATTAGGATCATTATTAGGGTTGCAAGCCACAGGCGTGCAAACCTATTATAATCGGTATTGTTATTATTATTTTTCCGCCGGATTTTGTGTCAATAGTAGCTTGGTGGCCGTTTAACCGATGAAGTCGAAACTTCGCATAGGTGTTGGGGAATATGAGATCTAATTAATATCCAAAGAAGACGCCGATTGGTCAGATTCTTTGGCGGCCATCTTGGATTTACCCTAAAACCATCTAAGATCTTCTCCTCTGGAACCACTGGACCGATTGCCTCGAAACTTGGCACACATGTTCGATGAACCTGCGGCTCCCAAATTATGATTTGAAAAGTTGTTCCGTAAATTAAAATGGCCGTCATTGACCAATCAAAATTGTCGGATTTTCAAATGACGGATTTGGACGGGGAAAGTGGCTACATATTTGCATTCCGATATGGCGATCACGAATATGCAAAACTTTTGCCCCTAGGTCACGTCGTTTGGCCGCCATCCTGAATGTTGTCAGAAACGGAGCACATCTTCTACAGGCTATAACTCAAGAACTATGGGAGGTACAGCCATGCAGTTTGTTGCGTTATATTGTCAACCATTTCAACGTAGCTTCAATAGTTTTCCCTCTATTCTCAGATGTAAATCACCCAAATTTGCGAATTGACAGATTGTTCTTCAGCGGTAACTATGTAGGTTAGATCTGAGAGGAAGCAAATGACGTTTTGCCAAATAGGGTGGCTTCCAGGTCTAAAACTACTGCTGTTGGTTCATTGCCTGCGATATGTGCTTGCAACCCGAGATTGCAGCTCGCTGCTATATTTGGTATTATTAAGGCTTCCGATGAAGATCGGAAGACTTCTTTATTATAGTTCGGATTATTAGGGTTGCAAGCCAGAGGCGTGCAAACCTCTTATTATTGGTATTGTTCTTATTAGGGTTGCAAGCCACAGGCGTGCAAACCTATTGTTATTGCTAATGTGTGATTCCGCCGGATTTTGTGTCAACTGTATCCCGGCCGCTGTTTAATTGATGAAGTCGAAACTTCACATAAGTATTGGGGAATGTGAGATCTAGTGCATATCAAAAGAAGAAGCTGATTGGTTAGATGGTTCGGCGGCCATCTTGGATTTTCCCTAAAACCTTTCAGATCTTTTCCTCTGGAACCGCTTGGTCGATTGACTCGTAACTTGGTACACATGCTCAATGGATCTGGGGCTCTCAGATTTGCATTTGAAAATTTGTTTTGTAAAACAAGATGGCCGCCATTGACCAATCAAAATTGTCGGTTTTTCAAATAACGGATTTGGACGGGGAAAATGGCTACATATATGCACTGCGAGATGGCGATCATGAATATGCAAAAATTTTGGTCCTCAGTCACGTGGTTTGGCCACCATCTTGAATTTTGTCAGAAACGGAGCACATCTTGTAGAGCCTATATCTCTGGAACTACGATAGGTACAGCCTTATAGTTTGTAGTATTATATTGTCCAGAAGCAGCTCTTTCAGAAGTGTGTCTACCCTTTTTACGTAGGTTCAATAGTTTCGCCGCTATAGAGGAATCAAAATTGTCAAATTTTCAAATGAAGACATTATTAGGGTTTTAGGGTTGCAAGCCACAGGCGTGCAAACCTATTGTTATTGCTAATGTGTGATTCCGCCGGATTTTGTGTCAACTGTATCCCGGCCGCTGTTTAACCGATGAAGTCGAAACTTCACATAAGTATTGGGGAATGTGAGATCTAGTGCATATCAAAAGAAGAAGCTGATTGGTCAGATGGTTCGGCGGCCATCTTGGATTTTCCCTAAAACCTTTCAAGATCTTCTCCTCTGGAACCGCTTGGTCGATTGACTCGTAACTTGGTACATATGCTCAATGGATCTGGGGCTCTCAGATTTGCATTTGAAAATTTGTTCCGTAAAACAAGATGGCCGCCATTGACCAATCAAAATTGTCGGTTTTTCAAATAACGGATTTGGACGGGGAAAATGGCTACATATATGCACTGCGAGATGGCGATCATGAATATGCAAAAATTTTGGTCCTCAGTCACGTGGTTTGGCCACCATCTTGAATTTTGTCAGAAACGGAGCACATCTTGTAGAGCCTATATCTCTGGGACTACGATAGGTACAGCCTTATAGTTTGTAGTATTATATTGTCCAGAAGCAGCTCTTTCAGAAGTGTGTCTACCCTTTGTACGTAGGTTCAATAGTTTCGCCGCTATAGAGGAATCAAAATTGTCAAATTTTCAAATGAAGACATTATTAGGGTTGCAAGCCACACGCGTGCAAACCTATTGTTATTGCTAATGTGTGATTCCGCCGGATTTTGTGTCAACTGTATCCCGGCCGCTGTTTAACCGATGAAGTCGAAACTTCACATAAGTATTGGGGAATGTGAGATCTAGTGCATATCAAAAGAAGAAGCTGATTGGTTAGATGGTTCGGCGGCCATCTTGGATTTTCCCTAAAACCTTTCAAGATCTTCTCCTCTGGAACCGCTTGATCGATTGACTCGTAACTTGGTACATATGCTCAATGGATCTGGGGCTCTCAGATTTGCATTTGAAAATTTGCTCCGTAAAACAAGATGGCCGCCAATGACCAATCAAAATTGTCGGTTTTTCAAATAACGGATTTGGACGGGGAAAATGGCTACATATATGCACTGCGAGATGGCGATCATGAATATGCAAAAATTTTGGTCCTCAGTCACGTGGTTTGGCCACCATCTTGAATTTTGTCAGAAACGGAGCACATCTTGTAGAGCCTATATCTCTGGAACTACGATAGGTACAGCCTTATAGTTTGTAGTATTATATTGTCCAGAAGCAGCTCTTTCAGAAGTGTGTCTACCCTTTGTACGTAGGTTCAATAGTTTCGCCGCTATAGAGGAATCAAAATTGTCAAATTTTCAAATGAAGACATTATTAGGGTTGCAAGCCACACGCGTGCAAACCTATTGTTATTGCTAATGTGTGATTCCGCCGGATTTTGTGTCAACTGTATCCCGGCCGCTGTTTAACCGATGAAGTCGAAACTTCACATAAGTATTGGGGAATGTGAGATCTAGTGCATATCAAAAGAAGAAGCTGATTGGTTAGATGGTTCGGCGGCCATCTTGGATTTTCCCTAAAACCTTTCAAGATCTTCTCCTCTGGAACCGCTTGGTCGATTGACTCGTAACTTGGTACATATGCTCAATGGATCTGGGGCTCTCAGATTTGCATTTGAAAATTTGTTTTGTAAAACAAGATGGCCGCCATTGACCAATCAAAATTGTCGGTTTTTCAAATAACGGATTTGGACGGGGAAAATGGCTACATATATGCACTGCGAGATGGCGATCATGAATATGCAAAAATTTTGGTCCTCAGTCACGTGGTTTGGCCACCATCTTGAATTTTGTCAGAAACGGAGCACATCTTGTAGAGCCTATATCTCTGGGACTACAGCCTTATAGTTTGTAGTATTATATTGTCCAGAAGCAGCTCTTTCAGAAGTGTGTCTACCCTTTGTACGTAGGTTCAATAGTTTCGCCGCTATAGAGGAATCAAAATTGTCAAATTTTCAAATGAAGACATTATTAGGGTTGCAAGCCACAGGCGTGCAAACCTATTGTTATTGCTAATGTGTGATTCCGCCGGATTTTGTGTCAACTGTATCCCGGCCGCTGTTTAACCGATGAAGTCGAAACTTCACATAAGTATTGGGGAATGTGAGATCTAGTGCATATCAAAAGAAGAAGCTGATTGGTCAGATGGTTCGGCGGCCATCTTGGATTTTCCCTAAAACCTTTTCAAGATCTTCTCCTCCGGAACCGCTGGGTCGATTGACTCGAAACTTGGTACACATGATGGATCTGGGGCTCTCAGATTTGCATTTGAAAATTTGTTCCGTAAAACAAGATGGCCGCCATTGACCAATCAAAATTGTCGGTTTTTCAAATAACGGATTTGGACGGGGAAAATGGCTACATATATGCACTGCGAGATGGCGATCATGAATATGCAAAAATTTTGGTCCTCAGTCACGTGGTTTGGCCACCATCTTGAATTTTGTCAGAAACGGAGCACATCTTGTAGAGCCTATATCTCTGGAACTACGATAGGTACAGCCTTATAGTTTGTAGTATTATATTGTCCAGAAGCAGCTCTTTCAGAAGTGTGTCTACCCTTTGTACGTAGGTTCAATAGTTTCGCCGCTATAGAGGAATCAAAATTGTCAAATTTTCAAATGAAGACATTATTAGGGTTGCAAGCCATACGCGTGCAAACCTATTGTTATTGCTAATGTGTGATTCCGCCGGATTTTGTGTCAACTGTATCCCGGCCGCTGTTTAACCGATGAAGTCGAAACTTCACATAAGTATTGGGGAATGTGAGATCTAGTGCATATCAAAAGAAGAAGCTGATTGGTTAGATGGTTCGGCGGCCATCTTGGATTTTCCCTAAAACCTTTCAAGATCTTCTCCTCTGGAACCGCTTGATCGATTGACTCGTAACTTGGTACATATGCTCAATGGATCTGGGGCTCTCAGATTTGCATTTGAAAATTTGTTCCGTAAAACAAGATGGCCGCCATTGACCAATCAAAATTGTCGGTTTTTCAAATAACGGATTTGGACGGGGAAAGTGGCTACATATATGCACTGCGAGATGGCGATCATGAATATGCAAAAATTTTGGTCCTCAGTCACGTGGTTTGGCCACCATCTTGAATTTTGTCAGAAACGGAGCACATCTTGTAGAGCCTATATCTCTGGGACTACGATAGGTACAGCCTTATAGTTTGTAGTATTATATTGTCCAGAAGCAGCTCTTTCAGAAGTGTGTCTACCCTTTTTACGTAGGTTCAATAGTTTCGCCGCTATAGAGGAATCAAAATTGTCAAATTTTCAAATGAAGACATTATTAGGGTTGCAAGCCACAGGCGTGCAAACCTATTGTTATTGCTAATGTGTGATTCCGCCGGATTTTGTGTCAACTGTATCCCGGCCGCTGTTTAACCGATGAAGTCGAAACTTCACATAAGTATTGGGGAATGTGAGATCTAGTGCATATCAAAAGAAGAAGCTGATTGGTTAGATGGTTCGGCGGCCATCTTGGATTTTCCCTAAAACCTTTCAAGATCTTCTCCTCTGGAACCGCTTGATCGATTGACTCGTAACTTGGTACATATGCTCAATGGATCTGGGGCTCTCAGATTTGCATTTGAAAATTTGCTCCGTAAAACAAGATGGCCGCCAATGACCAATCAAAATTGTCGGTTTTTCAAATAACGGATTTGGACGGGGAAAATGGCTACATATATGCACTGCGAGATGGCGATCATGAATATGCAAAAATTTTGGTCCTCAGTCACGTGGTTTGGCCACCATCTTGAATTTTGTCAGAAACGGAGCACATCTTGTAGAGCCTATATCTCTGGGACTACGATAGGTACAGCCTTATAGTTTGTAGTATTATATTGTCCAGAAGCCCAGAAGCAGCTCTTTCAGAAGTGTGTCTACCTTTTCATGTAGGTTCAATAGTTTCGCCAAGCATAGAGGAATCAAAATTGTCAAATTTTCAAATGAAGACATTATTAGGTTGCAAGCCACACGCGTGCAAACCTATTGTTATTAAGCACGTGTGATTCCGCCGGATTTTGTGTCAACTGTATCCCGGCTGCTGTTTAACCGATGAAGTCGAAACTTCACATAAGTATTGGGGAATGAGATCTAGTGCATATCAAAAGAAGAAGCTGATTGGTTAGATGGTTCGGCGGCCATCTTGATTTTCCTAAACCTTTCAAGATCTTCTCCTCTGGAACCGCTTTGAATGATTGACTGTAACTTGGTACATATGCTCACTGGATCTGGGGCTATCAGATTTGCATTTGAAAATTTGTTCCAGTAAACAAGATGGGTCAGCCATTGACCAATCAAAATTGTCGGTTTTTCAAATAACGGATTTGGACGGGGAAAATACAAGCATATATGCACTGCGAGATGGCGATCATGAATATGCAAACATTTTGGTCCTCAGTCACGTGGTTTGGCCACCATCTTGAATTTTGTCAGAAACGGAGTACATCTTGTAGAGCCTATATCTCTGGGACTACGATAGGTACAGCCTTATAGTTTGTAGTATTATGTTGTCCAGAAGCAGCTCTTTCAGAAGTGTGTCTACCCTTTTCACGTAGGTTCAATAGTTTCGCCGCTATAGAGGAATCAAAATTGTCAAATTTTCAAATGAAGACATTATTAGGGTTGCAAGCCACAGGCGTGTAAACCTATTGTTATTGCTAACGTGTGATTCCGCCGGATTTTGTGTCAACTGTATCCCGGCTGCTGTTTAACCGATGAAGTCGAAACTTCACATAAGTATTGGGGAATGTGAGATCTAGTGCATATCAAAAGAAGAAGCTGATTGGTCAGATGGTTCGGCGGCCATCTTGGATTTTGCCTAAAATCTTTCAAGATCTTCTCCTCTAGAACCGCTTGGTCGATTGACTCGACACTTGGTACACATGCTCAATGGATCTGGGGCTCTCAGATTTGCATTTGAAAATTTGTTCCGTAAAACAAGATGGCCGCCATTAACCAATCAAAATTGTCGGTTTTTCAAATAACGGATTTGGACTGGAAAAGTGGCTACATATATGCACTGCGATATGGCGATCATGAATATGCAAAAATGTTGGTCCTCAGTAACGTGGTTTGGCCACCATCTTGAATTTTGTCAGAAACGGAGCACATCTTGTAAAGCCTATATCTCTGGGACTACGATAGGTACAGCCTTATAGTTTGTAGTATTATATTGTCCAGAAGCAGCTCTTTCAGAAGTGTGTCTACCCTTTGTACGTAGGTTCAATAGTTTCGCCGCTATAGAGGAATCAAAATTGTCAAATTTTCAAATGAAGACATTATTAGGGTTGCAAGCCACACGCGTGCAAACCTATTGTTATTGCTAATGTGTGATTCCGCCGGATTTTGTGTCAACTGTATCCCGGCCGCTGTTTAACCGATGAAGTCGAAACTTCACATAAGTATTGGGGAATGTGAGATCTAGTGCATATCAAAAGTAGAAGCTGATTGGTTAGATGGTTCGGCGGCCATCTTGGATTTTCCCTAAAACCTTTCAAGATCTTCTCCTCTGGAACCGCTTGATCGATTGACTCGTAACTTGGTACATATGCTCAATGGATCTGGGGCTCTCAGATTTGCATTTGAAAATTTGCTCCGTAAAACAAGATGGCCGCCAATGACCAATCAAAATTGTCGGTTTTTCAAATAACGGATTTGGACGGGGAAAATGGCTACATATATGCACTGCGAGATGGCGATCATGAATATGCAAAAATTTTGGTCCTCAGTCACGTGGTTTGGCCACCATCTTGAATTTTGTCAGAAACGGAGCACATCTTGTAGAGCCTATATCTCTGGAACTACGATAGGTACAGCCTTATAGTTTGTAGTATTATATTGTCCAGAAGCAGCTCTTTCAGAAGTGTGTCTACCCTTTGTACGTAGGTTCAATAGTTTCGCCGCTATAGAGGAATCAAAATTGTCAAATTTTCAAATGAAGACATTATTAGGGTTGCAAGCCACAGGCGTGCAAACCTATTGTTATTGCTAATGTGTTATTCCGCCGGATTTTGTGTCAACTGTATCCCGGCCGCTGTTTAACCGATGAAGTCGAAACTTCAAATAAGTATTGGGGAATGTAAGATCTAGTGCATATCAAAAGAAGAAGCTGATTGGTCAGATGGTTCGGCGGCCATCTTGGATTTTCCATAAAACCTTTCAAGATCTTCTCCTCTGGAACCGCTTGGTCGATTGACTCGTAACTTGGTACACATGCGCAATGGATCTGGGGCTCTCAGATTTGCATTTGAAAATTTGTTCCGTAAAACAAGATGGCCGCCATTGACCAATCAAAATTGTCGGTTTTTCAAATAACGGATTTGGACGGGGAAAGTGGCTAGATATATGCAATGCGATATGGCGATCATGAATATGCAAAAATTTTGGTCCTCAGTCACGTGGTTTGGCCACCATCTTGAATTTTGTCAGAAACGGAGCACATCTTGTAGAGCCTATATCTCTGGGACTACGATAGGTAGAGCCTTATAGTTTGTAGTATTATATTGTCCGGAAGCAGCTCTTTCAGAAGTGTGTCTACCCTTTTTACGTAGGTTCAATAGTTTCGCCGCTATAGAGGAATCAAAATTGTCAAATTTTCAAATGAAGACATTATTAGGGTTGCAAGCCACAGGCGTGCAAACCTATTGTTATTGCTAATGTGTGATTTCGCCGGATTTTGTGTCAACTGTATCCCGGCCGTTGTTTAACCGATGAAGTCGAAACTTCACATAAGTATTGGGGAATGTGAGATCTAGTGCATATCAAAAGAAGAAGCTGATTGGTCAGATGGTTCGGCGGCCATCTTGCATTTTTCCTAAAACCTTTCAAGATCTTCTCCTCTGGAACCGCTGGGTTGATTGACTCGAAACTTGGTACACATGCTCAATGGATCTGGGGCTCTCAGATTTGCATTTGAAAATTTGTTCCGTAAAACAAGATGGCCGGCATTGACCAATCAAAATTGTCGGTTTTTCAAATAACAGATTTGGACGAGGGCAGTGGCTACATATATGAACTGCGATATGGCGATCATGAATATGCAAAAATTTTGGTCCTCAGTCACGTGGTTTGGCCACCATCTTGAATTTTGTCAGAAACGGAGCACATCTTGTAGAGCCTATATCTCTGGAACTACGATAGGTACAGCCTTATAGTTTGTAGTATTATATTGTCCAGAAGCAGCTCTTTCAGAAGTGTGTCTACCCTTTGTACGTAGGTTCAATAGTTTCGCCGCTATAGAGGAATCAAAATTGTCAAATTTTCAAATGAAGACATTATTAGGGTTGCAAGCCACACGCGTGCAAACCTATTGTTATTGCTAATGTGTGATTCCGCCGGATTTTGTGTCAACTGTATTCCGGCCGCTGTTTAACCGATGAAGTCGAAACTTCACATAAGTATTGGGGAATGTGAGATCTAGTGCATATCAAAAGAAGAAGCTGATTGGTTAGATGGTTCGGCGGCCATCTTGGATTTTCCCTAAAACCTTTCAAGATCTTCTCCTCTGGAACCGCTTGATCGATTGACTCGTAACTTGGTACATATGCTCAATGGATCTGGGGCTCTCAGATTTGCATTTGAAAATTTGTTCCGTAAAACAAGATGGCCGCCATTGACCAATCAAAATTGTCGGTTTTTCAAATAACGGATTTGGACGGGGAAAATGGCTACATATATGCACTGCGAGATGGCGATCATGAATATGCAAAAATTTTGGTCCTCAGTCACGTGGTTTGGCCACCATCTTGAATTTTGTCAGAAACGGAGCACATCTTGTAGAGCCTATATCTCTGGGACTACGATAGGTAGAGCCTTATAGTTTGTAGTATTATATTGTCCAGAAGCAGCTCTTTCAGAAGTGTGTCTACCCTTTGTACGTAGGTTCAATAGTTTCGCCGCTATAGAGGAATCAAAATTGGCAAATTTTCAAATGAAGACATTATTAGGGTTGCAAGCCACAGGCGTGCAAACCTATTGTTATTGCTAATGTGTGATTCCGCCGGATTTTGTGTCAACTGTATCCCGGCCGCTGTTTAACCGATGAAGTCAAAACTTCACATAAGTATTGGGGAATGTGAAATCTAGTACATATCAAAAGAAGAAGCTGATTGGTTAGATGGTTCGGCGGCCATCTTGGATTTTCCCTAAAACCTTTCAGATCTTCTCCTCTGGAACCGCTTGGTCGATTGACTCGTAACTTGGTACACATGCTCAATGGATCTGGGGCTCTCAGATTTGCATTTGAAAATTTGCTCCGTAAAACAAGATGGCCGCCATTGACCAATCAAAATTGTCGGTTTTTCAAATAACGGATTTGGACGGGAAAAGTGGCTACATATATGCACTGCGATATGGCGATCATGAATATGCAAAAATTTTGGTCCTCAGTCACGTGGTTTGGCTACCATCTTGAATTTTGTCAGAAACGGAGCACATCTTGTAGAGCCTATATCTCTGGGACTACGATAGGTACAGCCTTATAGTTTGTAGTATTATATTGTCCAGAAGCAGCTCTTTCAGAAGTGTGTCCGCCCTTTTTACGTAGGTTCAATAGTTTCGCTGCTATAGAGGAATCAAAATTGTCAAATTTTCAAATGAAGACATTATTAGGGTTGCAAGCCACAGGCGTGCAAACCTATTGTTATTGCTAATGTGTGATTCCGCCGGATTTTGTGTCAACTGTATCCCGGCCGCTGTTTAACCGATGAAGTCGAAACTTCACATAAGTATTGGAGAATGTGAGATCTAGTGCATATCAAAAGAAGAAGCTGATTGGTTAGATGGTTCGGCGGCCATCTTGGATTTTCCCTAAAACCTTTCAGATCTTCTCCTCTGGAACCGCTCGGTCGATTGACTCGTAACTTGGTACACATGCTCAATGGATCTGGGGCTCTCAGATTTGCATTTGAATATTTGCTCCGTAAAACAAGATGGCCGCCATTGACCAATCAAAATTGTCGGTTTTTCAAATAACGGATTTGGACGGGGAAAATGGCTACATATATGCACTGCGAGATGGCGATCATGAATATGCAAAAAT